>CM076579.1:514425298-514994120 GCA_034641835.2 Pinus albicaulis | reverse complement strand
GACGTGCCCGAACGAACGTCGATGCCATAAGGGACAAAACAACAAATGAGCCACCTGAACATGCACAAGTCACCGAGACGATCACAACTTAGTAAAACTGATATGGGCACTGTCGAACGAAATGGACCGACCCGACCTGAATGTGCATGTTCGGGCGACCTCACACGGTGCGACACATCTTGCCCGACCGAACGATGCCATATGGGAG
This sequence comes from Pinus albicaulis, assembly GCA_034641835.2. Lineage (NCBI taxonomy): Eukaryota > Viridiplantae > Streptophyta > Pinopsida > Pinales > Pinaceae > Pinus > Pinus albicaulis. Next base: position 514,993,912 of record CM076579.1, on the reverse strand, counting down.
AAAACGACAAACGGGCCACCCAAAGACGCACAAGGCACCTGGACAGTCACAACATTAGAAAAACTGATACGGGCGCCCTCAAATGAAATGGCCCGACACGAACGCACCTGGTCGGGCATCCTCACAGTACGATGCGACACGGCACACCCAGCCAAACGATTCCACAAGGGAGCAAACAAAAAATGAGCCACTTGAACACGCACAAGGCACTTAGACAGTCACAACTTAGCAAAACTGATACGGGCGCCCACGAATGAAACGACCCGACTTGAACGTGCACGGTCGAGCGACCTCACACGTTGCGCTTGACCAAACAATTCCACAAGGGAGAAAATGAAAAATGGGTTGCTCGAGTTTGCAGAAGGCACACGGGTAGTCACAACTTATCAAAACTAATACGGGTGCCATTGAAATAAATGGCCTGACCCAACCCGAACGCGCCCGGTCGGGCAACCTCACATGGCGTGATATAATGCACCCGATCGAATAATGCCACAACAGAGAAAATAGCAAACGGGCCGCGTGAACATGCACAAAGGACCCGGGTGGTCACAACTTAGCAAAACTGATACGGGCACCCTTAAACGAAACGACCTGACCAGAACGTGCCCGGTCCGGCCACCTCACACGGCGCGACATGACGTGCCCGACCGAATGATGCCACAAGGGAGCAAACGGCAAACGGGCCACCCGAACGTGCATAAGGCACCTAGGTGGTCACAACTTAGCAACATTGATACAGGTACCCTCGAACGAAATGGCCCGACCCGAACGTGGGTAGTCGGGCGACCTTACACTACGCGACACGGTGCGCCCGACCGAACGATGCCATAAGGGAGAAAATGGAAAATGGGTCACCCTAACGTGCACAAGGCACCTGGGCAGTCACAACTTAGCAAAACTGATATGGGCGCCCTCGAACGAAACGACCCAGCTTGAACGCGCTCGGTCAGGTGACCTCACACAGCGTGACATGACGAACGATGCCGCAGGGGAGAAAACTAAGAACGGGCCACCCAAACGTGCAGTAGAAGGGACCCAGGCGGTCACAACTTTGAAAAACTAAAATGGTCACCCTCGAACGAAACTGCTTGACCCGGAAATGCCCGGTTGATTAACCTCACACAACGCGACATGGCGCGCCTGACTGGACGATGCCACAAGGAAAAAAATGGCAAACGGGCCACCCGAACGTGCACAAGGAACCTGAGTGGTCATAACTTAGCAAAATTGATACAGACGCCCTCAAATGAAATGCCTCAACTCGAACGCACCTAGTCGGGCGACTTCACACGCCGCGAAATGGCGCGCCTGACCATACGATGACACAAGGGAGAAGACGGAAAACGGGCCGCCCGAACATGCCCAAGGCACACGGGCGGTCAAAACTTGGCAAAAATGATATGGGCGCCCTCGAATGAAAGAGCTCGACTTGAACACGCCCGATCGAGCGACCTCACCTGGCGCATCACGGCGTGCCCGATTGAATGATGCCACAAGAGAGAAAACGGAAAATGGGCCACCTGAATGTGCACAAATCAGCCGGGTGGTCACAACTTAGAAAAACTGATACGGGCGCCCTCAAACGAATTGGCCCGACCTGAACGGGCCTGGTCGAGCGACCTCAGATGGCACAACGCGGTGCGCCCAACCAAACGATGCCACAAGGGAGAAAATGGCAAACGAGCCTCACGAATGTGCGCAAGGCACTCGAGCGATCACAAATTAGCAAAACTGATACGGGCACCCTCGAACGAAATGACACGGCCCGAACACACCCGGTTGGGTGACCTCACACGGCGCGAGATGAAACGCCCGACCGAACGATGCCAGAAGGGAGAAAATGTCAAATGGGTCACTCAAACGTGCATAAGGCACCCAGGCGATCACAACCTAGAAAAACTTATACGGGCACCCTATAACGAAACAACCCGACCCGAACGAGCCTGGTCGAGCGACATCGCACAGCGCGACATGGCGTGCCCGACCAAGCAATGCCACAAAGGAGAAAATGGCAAATAGGCCGCCCGAATGTGCACAAGGCACCCGAGTGGTCACGACTTAGCAAAACTGATACGGGCGACCTCGAACGAAATGGCCCGACCCGACCCGAATGCAAAGAAATATTATGCTTAACATGGTGGCTGATAAATGATTACTGGTTTGTGCAAATGAGTGTGAGGTGTAGGAAGGTCCATTGTACGATGATACATTGTAGGTACATCCATGCCACCAACATATGAAGATATGAAGATTAGTGAGTAAATGCTATCATAATTATTGTAATTGCTTTAAGCTAGATATTTGTTTATTTCTTTATAAAATTTATAACAATGGTTAAGGGATGGTCTCCATTATAAGCCATTGAGTGAGGGGTGAACACCCTCACGAGCGTTTAATAATAAAATTAAACATTTGCTAGTTTTCACCCTACAGGGTTTCCAGGGTATATTGGTGTTCAATGGTGTGATTGATTGTTGTTTCCGATTGATGATGTTGAATTATTTTCTTGTTGTTGTGTTCATAATGTCAAGTATGTGATGGCTACGGTTATAATGAAATGATTGCAAGGTTACATCATACAGTTTTATGCTAATGTACTACAATAGTGGTTGTTAATGGTTAAGCAACTTACTATTCTTCTACTAAGGTTACACTATGAATTGGTGAACATTTTATCTAATTATTAGTGAGAAATATTTAATAGTGATTTAGATAGTTATCAGTGTTTGTTACAACTAACCACTTATAAATTTGTATACATACACAAAGAATACTTATTCTCACAAAATTAGTGCCTAGGAAAATTGATGAATCCCATAAATAATAAAATAATAAGATGACACTATAAATATAATGGAATGATAAAATGAACAAATACAATTTTATAAAGATGTATATATGTTCTAAACATAGGAAACTCTCTAGTACCATATCGATTGTCAACGAAAACAATGATAACATTTGTTTAAGAATACATTATCTATCTTATAAATTAAAATAAGGATAAGAAATATTGATAATCAATATATGATAAATGTTAAAATATTTAACTTATTATAAAGAATTATAAAAATTAATTAAATTATAATGCTTTTAAAATCATTATTATCAATTATTAAAAAATTAATATATATGTTAAATATATATAAATTTCAATATATATATATATATATATATATATATATATATATTCTCACTCTGTTTGACCGTTACCTTGCAAATCAATTGATATGTTTGACCTAGCAAGTTCGGTTGTATTGGTCCAAATTTCGCAACATTGGTCACAACCTAGCAAAACTAATACGGATGCCCTTGAACAAAATGGCTCAACCCGAACGCGCCCGATTGGGAAACCTCGCATGGCGCGACATGGCGTGCCCAACCGAACGATGCCACAAGGGAGCAAATGGAAAACGGTCCGCCCGAACATGCACAAGGCACTCGGGCGGTCACAACTTAGAAAAACTGATATAGGTGCCCTCGAATGAAACGGCCCGACCCGACCCAAACGCGCCCAATTGAACAACCTTACACGGTGCGACATGACGCACCCAACCAAAAGATGCCAGAAGGGAGAAAATGGAAAACATGCCGCCCAAACGTGCACAAGGGACCTGGGAGGTCACAACTTAGAAAAACTTATACGGGCGCCCTCGAACGAAATGACTCGACCTGAACAAGCCTTGTCGGGCGACCTCACACGGCGCGACACGATGCGCTCGATCCAACGACGCCACAAGGGAGAAAATGGCAAACGGGACAGCCGAACGTGCACAAGGCACCTGGGCGGTCACAACCTAGAAAAATTGATACGGGCGCCCTTAAATGAAATGGCCCGACCCGAACGTGCCCGGTCGCACGACCTCACACGGCGTGACACGGCTCACCCGAACAAATGATGCCACAAGGGAGGAAATGGAAAACGGGATACCCAAATGTGCACAAGGGACCCAGGCGGTCACAACTTAGCAAAACTGATATGGGCGCCCTCGAACGAAACGGCCTGACCCGAACGCACTCGGTCGGGCAACCTCACATGGCGTGCTTGAACGAACAATGCCACAAGGGATTAAATGGAAAATGGGCCACACGAACATGCACAAGGCACCAGGGTGGTCACAACTTAGCAAAACTGATACGAGCACCCTCGAACGAAACGGCCCGACCCGAACGCACTCGATCGGGCGACCTCACACAGCGTGACACGACGTGCCTGATCGAACGATGCCAGAAGGGAGAAACTTGAAAACAGGCCACCCAAACGTGCAAAAGGCACTCGGGCGGTCACAACCTAACAAAACTGATACGAGCGCCCTTGAATGAAACGACCCAACCTGAACATGCCCAGTCGGGCGACCTTGCACTGCACGACACGGTGCACCCGACCAAATGATGCCAGAAGGGAGAAAATGGAAAACAGGCCACTCGAACATGCACAAGGCTCCCGGGTAGTCACAACTGAGAAAAACTGATACGGGCACCCTCGAACGAAACAACCCGACCAAACCCGAACTCGCTCGGTCGGGCGACCTCACACGGCGCGACACGGTGCACCCGATCGAATGATGCCACAAGGGAGAAAACGGAAAAGGCTGCTCGAAGGTGCACAAGGGACTCGGGAAGTCACAACTTAGAAAAACTGATACAGGCGCCCTCGAACGAAATGGCCCGAGCCGAACGCACCCGGTCGAGCAACCTTACACGACGTGACATGATGCGCCCGACCAAACGATGCCACAAAGGAGAAAATAGAAAATGAGCCACCCGAACGTGCACATGACACTCGGGCAGTCACAACTTAGCAAAACTGATACGGGCACCGTCGAACGAAACGACCCGACCCGAACGCGCCTAGTCAGGCAACCTCACACGACGCGACATGACGCGCCCAACCGAACGATGCCACAAGGATGCAAATGAAAAATGAGCCACCCAAACATGCACAAGGCACCCAGGCAGTCACAACCTATCAAAACTGATACAGGCACCCTCGAACGAAATGGCCCGACCCGAACGCGCCCGGTTGGGTGACCTCGCACAACGCAACACGACGCGCCCGACCGAATGATGCCACAAGGGAACAAATGACAAATGGTCCACCTGAACGTGCACAAGGCATCTGAGAGGTCTCAACTTAGAAAAACTGATATGGGTGCCCTAGAAAAAAAGGGTCTGACCTGACCTGAATGCGCTCGGTCAGGCGACCTCACATAGCGTGACACGACGCACCCGACTGAACGATGCCACAAGGGAGCAAACAGAAAACTGGCCACCTGAATGTGCACAAGGCACTTGGGTGGTCACAACTTAGAAAAACTGATACGGGCACCCTCGAAAAAAACGTCTCGACCTAAACGCGCCCGGTTAGGCGACCTCATATGGTGCGACATGGCGTGCCCAATCGAACGATGCCACAAGGGAGGAAATGACAAACGAGCCACCCAAACGTGCACAAGGCACCCGGGTGGTCACAACTTAGCAAAACTGATACGGGCACCCTTGAACGAAACGGCCCGACCCGACTCGAACGTGCCTGGTCGGGCGACCTCACGTGGCACGACACAACGCGCTCGACTAAACGATGCCACAAGGGATAAAATGGAAAATGGGTCACTCGAACGTGCACAAGGGACCCAGGCAGTCACAACTTAGAAAAACTGATATGGGCGCCCTCGAACTGAATGGCTTGACCCAAACTTTCCCGGTCAGGCGACCTCACACTGTGCGACACGGCATGCCCAAACAAACGATGCCACAAGGAAGCAAATGGAAAGCGGGCCGCCCGAACGTGCACAAGGCACCCGGGTGGTCACAACTTAGCAAAACTGACACGGGTGTGTAATTTTCCCAATTTTAGCCTCAAGCTAAAATGGACCATTATAGTTTCATATTTTCATTTTTTTGAATAAAAGTGGGTAAAGTGACCCATTCATGTAATAAATAGGAATAAAATCCCTTACAATGTGAAAAGGGATCATCATGGAGCTGGATTTCACACCCTCATGTGTGAAAGAGGTTAAAATGAAAATGGACAAGGCCTAATTGACCAAGTTAAACTACGTTGGCATGATTTGGAAAGCACTAAGTGGGAAAACGCAGTTTTAGTGGAGGAATATTCCATGGGGGAGGAAACTTCTAGAGGAAGAAAGGTGGATACTTCGTTGTGTTTAAAAGAGGAGCAAGGTAGCCCATTGAGATTATCTTTGGATCATTTTACATCCAAGTCTTATAGACTTGTTGCTGCCTCTTGCTGTTTAGCAGAGCTGCAGTGCCTCCGGGCATGAGGGAGTCCTGTTTAGGATTTCCTCTCCTTCATGAGGATCTCATGGAGGATTGCACTCATTCCCCAAATTCTGGCATTCAGGCCATAGCATCAGCCTACTCCATCAGCATAGTATCTGTAGCAAATTATTATGCAGTGTTGTAGGGTGTTGATGGGGAGGTTTCCTACAACACCATTTCAAGCTGATCTTTCAGAGGAGGAGGTTCTCTACGTCCGGGAGGTTAGTGAGGATGGTTCTTGAGCTTATTCCACTATCTTTTGCTGAAGGCCAACCACCACCATCAGTTACAGCGCAAAACCTCTCATAGACTGCGTTCTTGTTGAGGCATATTTGTAGTGAGGGTGTTGTAGATATCTCAGAGGGTGAACTCTCTTGTGTTGGGATCAGCCTAAAATTTTGGAGAATCATTGGAGAAAGGCACATCATCAGGTTCAGCCATTCAACTTTCTCCATTCCACTCCACATATTGAGTTGCTGCAGCTACCCAGCAACTCCGGCATTTTGACAGTTTTGTTTATTTCAGCCAATCCTTCTAGGATTGACTTGAGGTAGTGATTGGGAGCTTAGATCTTCTCTCCCAATGATGTATGAACCATGTATATGCAGATCCATGATGTTTCTCACTCAGTACAGTAGTCTCCCTTCTATGACTGTGCAGTCCCTATTCATGGGCATTCTGCTATGGATCAGCACTTTGTATTTTGGCATATGTTTTCATGGAAGGCTTCTTGCCTTGTTCTTTTGATGTTCATTGTATCATTTGCTGCTAATATTCATAATAAAATGTCTCAAGGGTTTTCATACATTTTGGCATAATTTTTATTCACTGCTATTTCCATTTTATGCCTTTATATTACTGTAGCTGCATTTTTGGGTTATCTTGAAAGGTTCCCAATCTTATTGTATTCCCTCTTGGGAATATTGTCCCTTGACAACACTTTATAGACAGAGTCTAATAGTGGGCCAGGAAGCCTCTGGAGGTCATCCTTCTTTATGAAGGTGAAAAATCTAGTAAATTCCCCTTCAGTCTATCTCTGGAATATATTTGCTTGTCGATTGACAATGTTTCTGAAAAAGGAACATTACAGTGGTATCAGAGCATAATCTTGGCTCAGCCTGTGGATCTTCAGCCAAGATGCCATCTAAGAAGATGAGGAAGAATCCACTTTTTGGAGAAGAAAAAAGGATATGAGCTAGCTAGGCTTCTCCCTAAATCCACCTAGGGCTTTCATGGGAGCCACAAGAAAAAGAGAAGGGAGAGATTTGAAGAATATCCACAAGGGTTTAAAGTAGGAACAAACTCTAGGGTTTTTGATGAGGAATGTGAACATGCAGCCACATCCTTTGATGCATAGCACAGTCACATGTGCAGCTTTGTCATGGAAAAAATGGGAAATAAGGAGAGGTGATCAAGAGGAAAAATCTTGGAGGTTTTCTGAGAAAGTATGAGTCTCAAACTCCGACATTCAGAGATCATCTCACTTTCATGGATTTTGGCAAGTATAAGGTGAAGGGGAGCCATCAGCAAGATATATTTTTTCTATCTACTTTCGGAGGTGCACCTACATGTTAAGCCAAATCATGGGTAGAGGAGTTTAAGACCATGTTGCAGCAGCACAAAGTTTCCAAAGGAGATGCCATCAGATTTGCAACGCTGCACTTTAGAGGTAAGACCTATGCATGGTGGATATTTGAGTCATGTTCTTTAAAGGATGCAAATACTTCTTCCTATTTCAGATTCATTGGAACAATGATGGAAAGATTTGGTGGGAGAAAATATGAAACACATGAAAACCTATATCAGATCCACTTCAGAATATTGTTGAGAAGGTTGGCATCTTGCATCATACCTTGTTGGAGGCAAGGTATCCATCTCATATTCTTACACAAGAGAGCATGGAGGTCTCTTTTTCAAAAGGAGATCAAATTTTGGGAGAATTTTCCCCTACATGTTGATGAGGAGGAGGGAAACTACGCTGGTATGGCTAGATTTGATCTAGTACCTCATGCAGAGGAAAGAGGAGCTCTTGCTCCACATAGACGGATTCTTGTGACTTTGCAAGAAATTCCCCAGGATCTCCCATGTAGAGATCAAGGCACAACTCATGATACATCTGTGCCATTGGTGCATAGCTATGGAGATAGAAGGAGGAGATAGGAAGGATGATCAACATCATGTGACGAGGAGCACACACCATGTGATTGGATCGCGCAGTGGAAGCATGGAGGGTTTTCTCCATTCATACATTCAGTCATCTCTTGATGATAATGTCTCACTGCATGAAGACATTGCACCAAGGATACCACTAGATCAGCAGAGGAGGTTGGATGATCCATATTTGGGGGCCTCACACCTTGATTTTAGGAGGGTGGAAACCTTGGGAGAGTTCAGCACAACACAGAGAGTTTGGGATAGACTCAAGGAGGAGGGAGACACTCTCTCATTTCCAGCATCACCCACTCTCATCAGTCATACTGCGCTAACAGATTTTGATGCAGGGATGGAGGATTGCATCTTCATGATGCAGGATGACTGCTCCATATATTTAGTGAGAGAGATGATACTTCATTTGAGGAAGGACTCTTTCATGCAGTGAAGTAGATGGAGGCTACTCATGCTTACATTGGCCAGGATTGGGAGATTATTTGGAGGTGATAGTCTCTCATGGGAGGCTCATTTTTAGAGAAGCATAATTTCTATTTGAGCATGAGTAGCTGCATGATGGCATGGCAGCAACTTGGAGGAAGACTTTGGCTTGAGGGGATGTCAAGGCAGTAGGCAGCAGTGTGATGGAGCACCATATTGTAGAACACTAGCGCTGTCAATATGGAGGATTGATCTAGGATGGAGGACTTAGCTTTGGTTGAGTGTTCCCAGGATCTTGGTGCATGCATGATTCTTGATGACCAGGAGGATGATGACAGATACATGGTTGATGATATGGTCATATATTATTATGGCAGGATCTTCTTCGCTAGAGTTTCTAGTCTCAAGGAGAATTTTTTGCATGCAGCACATGAGGACTTCCTAGCTATGCACTTGGATGCATACTTTGCCTTGCTAGAGGAATTCACTTGGGAGGTCATTCATCATGACATATATCAGCATATGGAGAGATGCATAACCCAATTGATGATGGAGAGGACATCACAACCACTTCCCTACTCATTAGAGGTGAGGGAGAATTTTCAGTTGAGCCATTTCAGTTCAAGAGTTCAAGTGCATGAGGGAGAAGGTATAATTTCATATTTTGTATTGTACTTCTTTTAACTTTTTGAGAAACATGATGTATCAAGAGGGCTTGTACCTTCTTGCATATTATACAAGGATGTACTTGTAGCAATTTCTAGCAGTGAGATTGGCCAATCTTATGGTGGGTTGTGGAGGAGGCCACATACTTCTTGGTGTGCACCATTGGCACCTATTTGTACTTTCATGATTCCATCTCATGAGATGTTTGTGGAAGCAAACAAGTGGCTGGGAATCCACTTGTTAATTTCTGTTTGGATGCAAACAAGAGGTGCACTACGTTGGTCCCATAAGAGAAGCAGTGACCCACTCTCTAGTTGTCTTGTGACAACTTGTTTTCATTGTATTATGCCACCTTGTATTGCTGATGCTTATTTATTCACAAGGAGCACTATTTGGAGAGTGAATTATAGTCGGGACAGCCCATTGGGAGCACTATTCTCCCCATTGCACATGTTCTATATTGCTGGAGATACCATGGGCAAACCATGATTTCCATATTATTACTTCTCTCTTCTTGTGGGGAAAACCACTTGGAGAATTTGAAGAGGCATTTCATGGCTAAATTTTTTGATGGGGTGGCTTGGGCCAGTCTTGGAGGCCATACCATTTCAGCCCAAGGACAGAGGCAACCCCTTATATACTACATAGGGACAGAAGAGCTTATTGGGAAGAAGCAGAAAAACTCTCCATTCAGCCCCATTACATTGCACAGAACGAGGGGCAAGATTTCCATTTGGTTGATAGCATGGATGAGGGGATCATCAGTGGGATTATATTTTCCCATGCATGTCATCACTCCTACCTTGAGGAGGCCATAGTTCAACAGGAGGATTTCCACCTACACCTTCTATCTTTCAAGGTGTACACCATTCCGGTTTGTGTACTTGAGAGGGAGCATTGGAGGACAGATTTATTGCAGCACATCTTGATCAGAGGTGGAGATTGATGATGAAGAGGCCAAAGAGAAGAAAGGGGGAGGAATTTTTTTCTCTCTATGCAGTTGCTTGAGGACAAGCAACATGTGGGATGGGAGGAATGTAATGTTCCCAATTTTAGCCTCAAGCTAAAATGGAACATTATAGTTGCATATTTTCATTTTGTTGAATAAAAGTGGGTAAAGTGACCCTTTCATGTAATAAACAGGAATAAAATCCCTTACAATGTGAAAATGGATCATCATGGAGCTAGATTTCACACCCTCATATGTGAAAGAGGTTAAAATGCAAATGGACAAGGCCTAATTGACCAAGTCAAACTGCGTTGGCATGAGTTGGAAAGCACTAAGTGGGACAATGCAGTTTTAGTGGAGGAATATTCCATGGGGGAGGAACTTCTAGAGGAAGAAAGGTGGAGACTTCGTTGTGTTTAAAAGAGGAACAATGCAACCCATTGAGATTATCTTTGGATCATTTTACATCCAAGTCTTAGAGACTTGCTGTTGCCTCTTACTGTTCAACAGAGCTGCAGTGCCTCCGGGCATGAGGGAGTCCTGTTTAGGATTTTCTCTCCTTCATGAGGAGCTCATGGAGGATTTCACTCATTCCCCACATTCTGGCATTCGGGCCATAGCATCAGCCTACTCCATCAGCGCAGTATCTGTAGCAGATTATTGTGCAGTGTTGCAGGGTGTTGCTGGGGAGGTTTCCTACAACACCATTTCGAGTTGATATTTCAAAGGAGGGAGGTTATCTACTTCCGGGAGGTTGGTGAGGATGGTTCCTGATCTTATTCAACTATCTTTGGCTAAAGGCCAATCACCACCATCAGTTATAGCACATACCCTCTAATAGACTTCGTTCTTTTTTAGGCATATTTGCAGTGAGGGTGTTGAAGATATTTCAGAGGGTGAAATCTCTTGTGTCAGGATCAACCTGAAATTTGGGAGAATCATTGGAGAAAGGCACATAATCAGATTCAGCCATTCATCTTTCTCAATTCCACTCCACATATTGAGTTGCTACTGCTACCCAGCAACTCCGGTATTTTGACAGTTTTGCATATTTCAGCCAATCCTTCTAGGATTGACTTGAGGTAGTGATTGGGAGCTTATATATTCTCTCCCAATCATGTATGAGCCATGTATATTGAGATCCGTGATTTTTTTCACTCAGGACAACAGTCTCCCTTCTATGACTGCACAGTCCCTATTCATGGGCATTCTGCTATGGATCAACACTTTGTATTTTGGCATATGTTTTCATGGAAGGCTTCTTGCCTTGTTATTTTGATGTTCATTGTATCATTTGCTGCTAATATTCATAATAAAATGGCTCAAGGTTTTTCATACATTTTTGCATAATGTTTATTGACTGTTATTTCCAGTTTATGTCTTTATATTGTTGTAGTTGCATTTTTGGGTTATCTTGAAAGGTTCCCAATCTTGTTGTATTCCCTCTTTAGAATATTGTCCCTTGACAACACTCTATAGACAGAGTCTGATAGTGGGCCAGGAAGCCTCTGGAGCTAATCCTTATTTATGAAGGTGAAAAATCTAGTAAATGCCCCTTAAGTCTATCTCTGGAATAGATTTTCTTATCGATTGACAATGTTTCTGAAAAAGGAACATTATAGGGCACCCTCGAATGAAACAGCCTGACCCAAACGTGCCCGGTCGAGTGACCTCACATGGCGCGACACGACGCGCTCGACTGAATGATGCCACAAGGGAGAAAATGGAAAACAAGCCACCTGAACGTGCACAAGGCACCCAGGCAGTCACAACTTAGAAAAACTGATACGGGCACCCTCGAACGAAACAGCCCGACCCGAACGCATCCGGTTGGGTGACCTCACATGGCATGACACAACGCACCCGAATGAAAAATGCCACATTGGAGAAAATGGAAAACGGGTCGCCCAAACGTGCACAAGGCACCCGGGCGATCACAACTTAGAAAAACTGATATTGCCTCCCTTAAACGAAATGGCCCGACCCAAACGCGCCTGGTCAGGCAACATAATCACAAGGCATGACACAACGCGCCTGACCAAATGATGCCACATGGGAGCAAATGGAAAATGGGCTTCCCAAACATGCACAATGCACCCAGTCAGTCACAACTTAGAAAAACTTATACGGGCACCCTCAAACGAAACAGGCTGACCCGAACGCCCCTGGTCGGGCGACCTCACATGGCGCGACACGACGTGCCCAACTAAATGATGCCACATGGGAGAAAATGGCAAATGGGCCACCCTAATGTGCACAAGACACCCAGGCGATCACAACTTAGCAAAATTGATATGGAAGCCCTTGAACGAAACAACGCAACCCAAACGCGCTTGGTTAGGCGCCCTCACACGGTGCAGCATGGCGCTCCCAACCAAACGATGCCACAAGGGAGAAAATGGAAAATGGGTTGCCCGAACATGCACAAGGCACCAGGGTGGTCACAACTTAACAAAACTGATATGGGCAACCTCGAACGAAACGGCCCAACCTGAACACGCCCGATCGGATGACCTCACACGGCGCGACACGGCGCGCCCGACCAAACGATGTCACAAGGAAGAAAATGGCAAACGGACCGCTCAAACATGCACAAGGCACTCGGGCAGTCACAACTTAGCAAAACTGATACGGGCACCCTCAAACGAAACGGCCCGACCTAAACGCGCCCAGTCGAGCGACCTGATCACAAGGGGCGACACGGCGTGCCCGATCGAACGATGCCACATGGGAGAAATCGGAAAATGGGTTGCCTGAACATGCACAATGCACCTGGGTGGTCACAACTTAGCAAAACCAATACGGGCACCCTCAAATTAAACGGGCCGACCAGAACGCGCCTGGTCGGGTGACCTCACACGGCGCAACACAGCGCACCCGACTGAACAATGCCACATGGGAGAAAATGAAAAAAAGGCCTCCCAAACGTGAACAAGGCACCCGAGCAGTCGCAACTTAGAAAAATTGATACGGGCGCCCTCGAACGAAACGACCTGACCCAACCTGAATGTGCCTGGTCGGACGACCTCACATGGCGCGACACGGCGCGCCCGACCGAACGATGCCACAAGGGAGAAAACAGAAAATGGGCCGCTCGAACATGCACAAGGCACCCGAGTGGTCACAACTTATCAAAACTGATACGGATGCCCTCGAACGAAAAGGCCCAACCCGAACGCGCCTGGTCGGGCGACCTCACACAGTTCGACATGGCGCGCCCGACTGAATGATGCCACATGGGAGGAAACGGAAAATGGGCCACCCGAACATGCACAAGTCACCCGAGCGGTCACAACTTAGCAAAACTGATACAGGCACCCTCTAATGAAACGGCCCGACCCAAACGCACCTGATCGAGCGACCTGATCACAAGGCGGGACTTGAAATTTTTGTGTCTTTCATAGAAAAATATGCAGGTTGATATTTCAAGTTGATTCTCATCGTGTTAATATCTGAAATAAGTATTTTTGATATAAATATATGGTTAATAAATCAGTCAATTTATCAATGTTATAAAACAATGTCAATAATAATATATTTGGATCAATTTTATAAACATACGAAATATCTACAAAACTAAGATTCTTCTTAGTATCCTTTTCATATTTCATTCATTATAACAAAAAAAAATTATGAAGCTTATGATATACTATCAACACGAACACATAAAGTTGAAGTTAATGATCGGTTGAGGTGAAATAAAATTACACTTTTTATTTCGGTTGGGAGAAACCGTCGGACAAGCGACGTTTCTTATATAAACGTCGGTCTTGCGACGCTTGGGAGCAACCGTCGGAAAAGAAATGTTTGTCTTGTGACGTTTGGCTTCACAATGTCGCAAGACCGATGGTTATATGAGCAACGTCGCTTTTCTGACGGTTGCGCCCAAGTGTCGCAAGACTGACAAATGTTTAGGCGACGTCGCAATTCTGACGTTTCATCCCATAAACATCGTAAGACCGACGAAGTGTTTAAAACGTCACAATTTTGATGACAAACATAAATGTCGCAAAATCAACGATATCTCTAAATGTCGGTATAATGACGGTTTATGGCAAGATTTGAAAATTTTACAGAAATTGGGGAAATTTCCGACATTACAACAAAAGTGTCAGAACTAAAGTGTCAGAATTTCTGCCAAATGTACTAGTGATTGACTCATTGGATTGGTTTTTGTTTGTTTGTTGGGACGTGCATCCTTACATCCTAGTTTTTCTAGGATCGTGCATCAATTACCTGGCTGCATGCTTCACGAGATATCGCCCTGCTGATTGAGTCACTCTCCTTTCTTGGTGAGCTATCCCTAGTGGATTTGCCAATTTTTTGTCCAGGTAAATCCCCTCTGCAGATAGAGGTGACCCCTCTAGCCCTAAGGCTAGAGGGGTCACCTCTATCTCCAGAGGGGATTTACCTGGACAACATACACATTCCTAGGAGATTCCCATTCCATGACTTCCCTTATATTCTCCATATCCACTGATATGCCTTCCTTGGAAACAACATGTTCCAAGTAATGTACCTATATATGAAAGAAACTGCATTTTATAAGCAGATCATACAAATGGCACTCTCTCAGCAATCCAAATAATACTGCTAAGTGTTCAGCATGGTCTTCCACATTCTTAAAATATATCAAGATGTCATTAATGAATACAATAAAAAAATTTCTAGTTAAGGATGCAACCCACTATTCATCAAGCATATAAAGGTAGTTGGAGCATTAGTCAAACCAAATGGAACTACAACAAACTCATAATGACCATAATTGGTCCACAAAGTTGTCTTGTAAATATCCTCTTCCTTGTTGTGTACCTGATGATATCCAGATCTCAAATCAATCTTTAAGAACACCACTGCTCCCTTCAAATGATCAAACAAGTCGTAAATCCTTGGTAATGGATATATGTTATTGATGGTCACCTTGTTCCACTGCCTGTAATCAATGCATAACCTAAGAATGCCATACTTCTTATTCAAAAACAATACTAGTGCACCCCACAGTGATACACTTGCCTGAATGTATCCTTTGTCACACTTTTCCTTTAACTGCAACTTCAACTCTACTAACTCTGGAGTTCTCATACTGTAAGGTGCCTTTGATGATGGTGTTTCTCTTGGTACCAACTCAATAGAAAAGTATACTTCCGTATGAGGTGGAAACTCTAAAATATCTGTAGGAAACACATCCTAAAATTGTTGTAGAATTGGGTACCTTCTCAAACATTTTCATCCTCAACTTACCTACCTTTGTCATTAGAAATATGCACTGCAAATAACACAGACCCTTTTCTATGACTGAACTTTTCCTACATAGATGTCACCATCCTAACTTATGTTGCTTTCTTCTTACCTTGTAAAATTCTTTGATCTCCATCGTCATCCAAGTAGTCAATGGATTTGTCATAACAATCCACCTTATTCCTATGAAAATACAACCAGTCCATACCCAAAAGCATACTCTATGATCCCAATGGAAATACATTCAAATGTGTTGATGTAGACATGCCATTCAACTCAAATGCAAAATCTCTTACCCAATTATGAACTCTTTTATTTGTACCTATAGCCAAATGCAATAACCAAGATTTTGCATGGACTTCTTTATTCAAACCACACTTATCCATAAATTTAGGACTAACATAACTATAACTAGATCCAGGGTCAATCAAAATAGAAAAAACTTGATCACAAAGCTTTCTGACCATTTCAATGATATATGTCTGATGGTTTGCCTGCCTATTATGCAACGTTGCATAGATACAAGGAATGCTATGTCCAACATCCCCAACACTCTGCACCTCCTTCGCACTATAAATCTAAAGCCTACCACCCTAATACTGCATAAAATATTTCTTGAGATACTCCTTACCACATATCCAACATTCCAACCATCTAATACCATCACCTATATTATGTTTTTGTGACCCATTTCCTTGTCTGGCTACATTGAAATTCTTATATGGTACAACATTTTTTTCTCTTATACATTATGAGGCCTTATTCTTTTTGGTTTCCATTTACCTTTACCTTTATCTTTGTCTTTTCCTTTCCATCCTTGTTGAGATTAATTCTTACGATTTGACTGCTCATAACAATGCTTCAGTTTTCCAATGACTTCTTCAAGTGACTGAGGCTCATCATAATCAATCTGACCTTTAAATAGTAATGGAAATCCACTAAAAAATCTATGAAATTTAGCCTTCTCATCTTTAATATATGTTACATACCTTAAAATCTATAATATATTAGTCATATACTCCTCATCTTTAATTGATCCCATATTTAGCTCATATAATTCATTGGACTTAATGTCATGGTACCTCTTTGAAAAGTACTTCTTCCTAAAAATCCTCTTGAAATCATGCCAACACAAGTCCTCTATCTTGATGTCTCTAACCTGCTTCACATCTTCCCACCAAATGTCTTCTTTACCTTTCAGACCTTCATATTATTTGTGTAATTATGCAACTCAAATAACTTATTCATCCCAAGTATCAAAGCCTATGCATCTTCCAACTTATTCAAAAATGCATCAAAAGTAGGTGGCTTTTCTTTCATAAACTCATCTAGAAGGTTTCCCCTATCACTCATCCTATAAGGATGATAACAATGATGATCATAATTACTGTTAGAATTAGAACTAGAATAGTACGTGTGTCCATAACCTCTCCTAGCAGGAGTATGCAACAATCTTCCATCTCTAACTATGTCATATCTATCTGACCTTTGCCAACCATGATATCTATGACAATATGCCCCATTATTTATATCCTAATGTCCATGGCTGATTCAAAGTGGTCCTTGTATATGAAATTCTAAAAAACTCTGAAGGATTACTACATTAACCTATGCTTGTTTCTCCTATGCCTGTATGCTTTTATCATTGTCCGCTTTACAACTCCTTATTTTCACATTCAATATTTTTAGTGTGTCTGCTAATTCAAAAGTTTTCCCAACACCATGCTTCTCATCTAGACCATAAGGATAATCTCGTGAACTATAGTCTAACAATTTTTATTCATCTTGGTGTCTTCCCGCAAGGCATCTTGTGTCAGCTAAACCAAATAACAATAAACCCACATACCTTAACATAAGTCGTGGAGGATATCTCATCTGCAAGATCGACCAAATCAACATAATACATGTATAAAAATAATCATAACAACACACACACACACACACACACACACATATATATAACATATAAAATTATTAACATGTTGATATCATTCGAACCAAAGTCCAGTTATCAATGCATGACCATACCAATCACATACCATGACCTCATGCATGAAAAAAACAACCATATCAATGTACACTTAACCACATGTAAGCACTAACATGCATAAACTACACATAACCAATCATACGTTCATGACAAAAAATTTCACAACAACACCATCAACTTTCACATGGCAACATCACTACAATCATGACTAGCACCATGCATATGAAACAAGCACATAGACCACAAACATAAGGAACACATATGAAACCAAAATGAATGCATAACCAACACACTTCTCATCCAGTCCAAGGGGTGAACCATGCTCTGATACCACTTTGTAACACCCTCTTCCCACATTTTCCAAAGTAACCATCCAACCGGGTTAAACATGTGATGAGAGGCTACTATGATCTCATTCAACCTCCTAGGTCACCTTAATGAATTTGAACTGACACCACACAACTAGACAGACCCTATGCAGCTGCTACAGGAAACCCAAGAGCCATCCAAACCTTCCAGGTGGCTAGCCCCTGAGACAAATTGACCTTTCGGTGCAAAAATCTCGATTCGCTCCCTTGATATGGGAAAGAGTTCGACTGGAAACCTCCAGTCACTAGCATAGCATGGGCATGTGTGTGACTAGGGACTTTTCTAGGTATTTATGAGCTTGTGACCCTAATTTTTGTGCCACTTTTTTAGGCTCAAGGATTAAGTCACTTCCCAGAACTCCATGAAAGGAATTTTGTCAAAGATGTCACAAATATGTAAACTACATGTTTAAACAACAGATTTGAGCATAAGGGTCTCATACTGATCTAATAATTTATAAGAAGCACTGATGCCTTATATCATTAACTGCATTATCATCTATTACGTCATATATTCATTGATCATTCATTTAGAAATCAAAACGTGATGAGATCCATAAATAATAACTATCATAATACATGCTTATAACAATCATAATAGCAACAAAAATATCAAGGGTACATCAACCATATAATCCACATATAGACAAGTATATTAGTCATGAAATATCAAGGAGAAATAACCTCATATTAATTTATGTAAAGGAAAACTAGGTTTGGGACTTCCACGAACCACCCAACCATAGATTGGATGAACCAAAGATTTCTTTCAGCCAATCACCCCTGTGTCATATTCCAAGCATGAATGTGGGAATTAAAACCAAAATCAACCATGGATTCCTAAGGCTTAACCACCTCATCCTCATCAATAAAACCATACTTTACCACAATCCACACCGGATCACTAGGCCATATACCATAAACATACAATACTGGGCTTTACCACAATCCACACCAGATCACTAGGAAAACACAAGCATGGCTGACACTGGATATATCCACCTAAACCATGTGGAATTTGTCTGTCTCAACCTCTTGGATTTATCATGTATCCCGCCATTACAAGTCAAGGGATTCCTATAACTACAAGGTCTTCACCCTTTGGGTGTTACCATGTATCATAACCCTGGATTCCTAGGCCCAATCAAGGGTACCACCACTGATATTTACCATGTATCCTAACATTCACTGGTCAAGGGATTCCTAAGCTCAATCTAGGTTTTCACATATACGCTTTACCATGTATCCCATCCTAAGATTCCTAGGCCTTGTGAATAATCCTGAGACCACCCACCTCAACTTCGAGTCCATTCTAAAATCTAGCTCAACCAAAACATGAGAACCCACCACCATGGCTATTCGAAAATGACAAGGCTAGGTTGAAATCACTGTCACACTTGATAAAACCCATGCCAATGACATCAAGAGAACTAAGAACAAACATGCATAACCATGCATTCCAAATCAAGCAAGGAAACCACACATGCAAATTGATTCCTGAAAAGAATCTCATTGTTCCTGCTTGATCCTGCTCTTCCTTGTTTGATATTTCCTTCCTCTTGCCTTATTTTCCTTTCTTGATCCAATGTTGGAGTGCTCCAAGAAAACTCTAAGAGTCCAAGAGTGAGAGAGAGAGCTCCAAATATAAACTGGTAAAAGGTACCAACTGATTCTCAGAAGTCTTCTTATCAATGAGGCCTATATTTTCTTAATTTTCCATTGTTTTCCTTTAGTTTCCTCCTCACATGCAACCTATGACCTTTCACCTTCCTTTTCTCCTATTTTTCATTATTTTCATAGATAAATTGCAAAAAATTGTGTTTTTCCTTTCCAAAGCCTTTTCCATTTCCTTTTCCAATTTCCTTAGCCATAATAAACCAATTGAACACCCACACTAGGATGTCTTTCCCAACATTCAATTATTATTTTTCCTTTATTAAATTTTATTACATGGAATTTTCACCAGGTTTGTTACATAATCCCCATGGTTCCCAGTACTTCCAAAGGAAAGCTCAACCTGAGCCTTCTCCAAGATTTCATGACATCCTCTTTTCCATGCAATTACCTTTATCATATTGCCATAAACACATAACTGTTATTGTATAAATAAATATAAAAATATACCATTTATCCTACCTTGGTGTGCTAAGCACGCTACCATGCAACTAAACACACATGTCAGCCACATGTTCCAAAGATCAAGACATAATATCTATTAATTTGAAATCAAAATTTACCAAGTCTAACAACCATGTCATAATAAAAAATAAACTCACATACGTTAGTCATAATATGTAATGCTACAACTATCTCCTACTTACACTCAAGCACATATCAATTTTTCTCAACACATATGTGTTAGTGCAACCATCTCAAACAAGATCATTCCTTCATGCAATATTCTAGATACAAACTCATATCATGCAACTGGTCAAACATTTAAACAAAAAATGGATGACATAATAGACACAAAATACTCAAACACTAATCAGATGACATAATCAACATTAAAACACCAAGTATATGACATACACAAACTCCTACCTTAACGTAACTCAGGGGAGGATATCTTATCTGCATAATTAATCTAGATTAGAACGATATAAATTCACAACATATAATCCCAAATGTAATTAAGGTCATGATATCAAATACAGTAACTGCCTAACATGTTCATATCATAAACTCATAAACAATTTTCGTTCATGCATAACACTCACATATGCAAAGTCAGTCTAGAGTATTATGACACAATATCACAAGCATATCGAATCATCCCTAAATGTAGTAACCCTAACCATCTTCATAGGAAAATATAATCTAGCATGATACATATAAAATCAAGATCCTAAGTATGACGACCATAACCATCAGGCATATGACAACAATGCATATAACAACAAGTTACTATCTGTTGGAACGGGGCTTCCTAAGCTGCGTTTTTGGTATAATTTTGTAATAGTTGGTCTTGCATAGGGGTTTTTGGGTAGGTCAAAGCCCCAATGTTTTGTAATGGGTTAAAGGGTAAATCTAGGGTCCGCAAACCATAGTTTGTGGACCATAGGATAGCAATGGTTGCGATGATATAAATAGATAAATAGTTGGGTCTAGGAGGTAACGAAGAAGAAAGATTGATTCTATGTGTGAACTGTTGAGATATGTCTGGGTAGTTTTGGGTAAGGACTCCTACTAGCTGTGTGCACAGAGATCCTCAGTGCTGCTATGTGCAGACCCCGCTGGCTGTGTGCGCGGGCTGTGTTTTGGGTTGTAATTGGGTTTTTGTATACTAATGAATGTGGAATATATTTGAAGTATCTTATGGTATCTAGATTGATCGTGTATGTTACTGAAGTGCATCTGTGATATTTATTTAAGCTACGAATGTACCTGTGATCTAATATTTAGTTGTGATTATACTGTTTTGTGATGGTATTTGCTGATGCACACGTGGATGCGAATGTATTTATTGGATCTGTTAATGATAGTAGCTTTGTTATGGTTAAGTGTTGATTATACTACTAAGAGCTTGCGAATAAACTCATTTTTTGCGAACCTGATAAGTTGCAACGTAGATCTACCTTAAATTACCTATACTCTCCCAGGGTGCAGAAACCTGGTTCCAACACCCTCCCATAGTACTTTGGGTGAGACCTTGGCCTGCGAAAGTAGGTCATTGTTCAAAGGGCTAGTAGTATGTGGGTTTGTTGGAAAACCTTAACCTCTGAACCTAGGTCAGGACTCCTCAAGCCAACAAATGGTTCCGTTGTCGAGACTGGGAGCATTTTGAGAGAGAGATTGGGTAATGCCATAAGGTCATTGGAGACATGAGAAGTTGGAACTTGAAGGCTAGTTTGAAAGACAGATTCAGGAATTTCTTGTAAAGTAGAATCACAACATGAAGTTGACTGTTGAGAAGTGGAAGAACAAGTACATATTCACTGAATTCTATGAAATTTTCTTTGTAACCTTTTCCCACGAGCTTTAGGAGTGGTTAGCAAGGCTTGTAGAATTCCAGACATGTTGGAAGCATGATCAAGTTACACAGTGGACACTGGAATTGATTCAACAGTTGGAGAAGACTGACAATACGATCACCCATATGGTAGATCATTGGGTGGATAGCATGCTGGGAGGATTTGTAATAGAATTAATAGTAGATCAATTCGTATCCTATTCTGAGGCAGATCAAAGGTTCTTCAAATTTTTCTGAGGTAAGTTCTTATGAATGTTTCCATTGTTAATTAAAATATTACTGTGCAAAAATGGCATTCTGTGTAGCAACACCAAATGAATGACCTCTGATCAAAGTGAGATTAAAACATGAATTGGGTAGTACTACCGAACCAATGGAGAAGGGGATAGATCCATCTACAGTCCACTAAGGGAATTGGCTACGCACATAGTAAATAATCCTCCAGCCACACCGCCTTCAAGTCAGCATAAGGGCAAGAACTCCCCCACACCTCCACCACCACAACAATATGATATGGCCACACATATGAAGCTACCCACCTTCAAGGGTGTAGGAGATGAAGATATGGACCGATTTTGGTATGTAGTAGAATTAGTATGGACTGCGCAGAATGTGGCTAATGATGTTGTAAAGAGAGCACAACTATCCCTCGCCTTTGAAGGAAGGGCCTTGGACTGGTATATGGGATATGTAGGCCAGCACGCGGATCTGTCTATTCAAGAGATTAATAAAGCTTTAAAACAATAGTTCCAGAAACCTAAGTCCTACTTGCAGCTAGTAACTAACTTGAAATACTTTAGAAAAGGACCCATTGAGTCTGTATGGGAGGCTAACTAGTGGTTAAAGAAGGTTATCAGAGATGGGAAATTTTAATACGATGATAGGAAACACAAGGAAAGTTTTACTTCTATGATGCTACCTCACCTATGCAAACCTATGGGTAAGAAAGCGATTGAGACACAAGAGGAAGCCTTGGAGATTGCTATGAAGCTAGAAGTTGCACCAAGAGAAGATGCCTAGTTTGGGGTGCAGTAGATCCAGGGACTGCTGGAGGCAATACACCTCAAAATCTAGAATCTGCAGAAAGAGCGAGGAAAGGAAGCTAGCCCAAACATATGGTGCATAATATGCAGGGTGTCTAGCCACACCAAGGACTAGTGTCCTATGTTAGTCATCAGTAATTTTTACTATCTATAGATGACTAAATATTGGTTCTAGATTCCTAAAAACAAAATTACCTAAATATTGTGAGTTTTAGAAATATCACTGCCTTCATTATCCTTATAGAATTTTTTTCACTATTCTACCATTTTTCCATTCCATGCTCACCCTGCCACTCCTAAAGGACTCCTTATGGGCTTGTGCTACTCATCTCCATCCTTTTTACCTACCTATGACCTCATTACTCTATTTTTTTTCCCTTGCCCATAACTCCACTTTACATCTAAAGTTACCTAGAAGCCTATTCCTTCCCATGTTCACCAGGTTCCTCAAGTATTGATGGTCTCAAACTAACTTTGTAGGCTCTTTAGATAAATCAAGTACATTAGATTTTGGATCTTTAATACACCACTTTGTCAATATTATGTTTTTACACTTGAAGACTCCAAGCCAATTTTTAGTCAAAGGCCAGGTCAAAGGATCCTTCCACTAGGTCAATTAGGGTTTCATATGGTCCAAGGTCAATCATTGATTTTTCAGAGAATTTATTTCTTTGTTAGAATATGGTTCAGAGGTCTTGAAATGTTGAGACATGGTTATTCAAGAAAAGATATGAAAGTCTACAAAGAAGACTACCTTGTCAAATTCAAGTTCTACAAAAGGTAAATGTAACTTGGCACTTTTGCAGAAATGATAAGAGGTCAATCAACAAAATAAATTGACAAGGTAAATGGTATGCTCCTAAAGGAAGACATCTTGTAACAAGAAAGATAGGAAGCACTTGGCGTTAAGGAGAATCAGGGTTTTTGAGATTGATTGGGCCAACAGTGTGCCAAGTAGGGATCAAATGAAGAAATGACCATGGAGGAGGTACACCAAGAAACCAAACATGAAGATAAATTTATCAGAAATTATTGATGAATAGGGAAAAAGGTGAGGTGAACTGGACAAAAATGAATGAACTTGAAAGGGCTATAGAGAACTTAGAAGACAACACTGATAATTGTTTTCAAGCACTCCCGAAACCTAGGGTTTTAGGAAAATGACTAGTAAAGGTGAAAGGAATGATTTGAACTCCATGATGATAGCAAAGAAATATTCTGAAGATGTCACTCTGATCAGATCCCAAAATTGTAAAAATTGAGTTCGCCATGACTAAATGAGCAAAGTGTAGGTTAAAAACTCGATGATGCCAACAAAGGAAGAATTGTGAACGTGTTTTTGTGTGCAAGCATCCCAAAGTTTCCAAGGTAAATGTCTCATTGCCTCAAATGGAAAAGGTGTAGAGGATATCAATCAAAAAGGTAAATTCAAGGTTTTTAGTCACCTGCCAAGCAAAGGTTGATTTAAGTTTCAAGGTGAGAACAAAAGAGGTTTTGAAAATGATATCTTGTGTTTCAGTTCCTAAGGTTGTCAAAAGTGAATCTAGCATGATTCAAAGATAAAAGGGGAGAAAAATTTCATGTCTCCAACAAACTTCTAGCCAAGGTGAAAAAGTTAATTTTCATGGTGTAAATCAAGAAGGATTTGGAAGGTGTCACTGTTTGATCAGATTCCATACTTGTCAAAAGAGGTTTGTCATGCCAAAATGATTAAAAGATGGTTTGAAATATATGGTGCAGGAAAAGGAGTGTTGTGAAGGTGTTTCCTTGTGTTTGAGTCCCAAAGGTGTCAAGAGAAATTTTATCATGCCTCCATCTTTTTTCAAGAAGTCATTCCAAAGGACAAATCATTTGCCACACCTAGGGACAATTTTACTTCAAACTATGTTTCTAACAAAAAATAGATTAATTTGACAAAAGTGAGAGAGGTTTTTGTCCATCATAGGTCCAAGAAGAAAAAAATCCTTCAGATTTTACACAGGTGTCATGGTTTTAGAGAAATGTCAAAAATATAGGTGTCGCAGGAGAATTGTTGCACTTCTGGAGTGACCTTGGGAAAATCAGGTTTTATCATAGCTGGAGTGTCCAAATGACTTTCTTGATGAGTCAAATGATAACTATACTTGATTTTATTTCCAATTAGCTATCATGAGCTCAATTTGGAGTAGAGGAAAGCCTCCAAAAGTTTCCTGCACCATCACTTTGCATTTATGCACCATCATTCAGAACATTTTGACAAGTCTTGGGAGAATCAACTTTTGACGGGTCAAATAAAATCCAATCAGAAAACCAAATATATATTTAGAAATTATATAGGCTAATATTTCCAACGAGCTATCATGGGCCCAATTTTGACACTGAGAAAGCCTCCAAAACTTAGCTACAAGATGACCTATTGTCCCAATGTTGGCGTTGCGTGCCAAGGAGGTGGCACTGCACCCCTGGAAATTTTTTCCCATGTAAATTACATAGGCGCTACATGCCTAAGAGGTGGCAGTACACCCTTGGCCAAGAGGGCCTCCTCAACCCTAAAAACACTCAATTCACTCCCATTGAAGGTCCTCCAGGCATACTGAAGGTTAAGTACCATCACATCAATCCATTTCCAAGAATTTTTTCCATAATTTAATGGAAGAAAGTTGAAGTCCAAAGAAGGAACCCTAGGTATTTAAACATGCAATCCAATTTTTGTCATTACTTCATCTACCTATAAGGAAAATCAGTGATAAAAGAGGGATTACACTGTTTGGAGGTTGCTCATTCACCCTAGCTGTCCATAAGCCTATCTCATTCATAACACTCATTCGTTCACCCCCTCACGTGCAAAAAAGTTGACATTCCATTACCCTCATTCACCTAAATTACACATCAACCTCTAGTATCTCAAAAAAAAGAATTTCATATCAGCATAGGGTTTTCATTAAGTGGTAATATTATCCCTCATTCTCACATACCTACACCCTCACTCATTCATCTCATTCACTTGTAAAGACTGCCATTTCACCATTCCTTCATCTCAAAATGACCCCCCTTTACCACTTTCTCAAAATCCCTCACCTTCATCTCAGGTTACTAGTGCATCTAACAAAGAGGCATATAAAAATTAAGAGTTAAGCAAGGAGGAAGAAAGAAGTGATTCAAATAGTGATGAGGCACCTATCAATGATGAAAATAGAAGAGAGGGAAAGAGCAATGAGGATGATGGCAGTAGATCAAAGAGCCATGATAGAAGTGGGTCAAAGAGAAGTAAAGAGAAGAGTGAATATCATAGCAGTAAGGCAAACAAGCAATGAAGAAGAAGTAAATGAGGAGGCAGATGTCAATGAGGATGATGGCAGGTCAAAAATCCATGAAAAAAGCAGTAAGATTGATAACAATGAGGCCTATGAAGAATGTGGTGGGACCAATGAGGCAAAAGAGAAATAAGGGATTATTAACCTAGCTGATCCATCCCCCACAAGCATCCCAAACCTAATCAACAAGGCAAATCCAAGTTTTGACACAATTTTGAATATTTTGGAATTTTGACTATTTTGGAGGGCTAAAGGCGCAGCACCTCTGGTGTTGTGCTCTTTTTGGGGCACTATTTTGTGGAATGGCTTAAATTTTTTGAATCCTTATGCTAATGACATCATCCACAAAAAAGTTCAAATCATTTGGAGCAGAACTGGTACTCCAAAAGTGCCAAAAACACCCAAATAATCACCTTTCTGCCCTATTTTCAGAGTTGGCGCTGCGCCCTGAGCAGTATTGGGAGATTTCATTTTTGGGTAACAAAATGGACACCAAAATGGAAACCAAAAGAATTTTTGGAAAGTATACTTGACAATATTTCCAATGAGCTATCACAAAGCTCATTTGGACACCTGGAAGGCCTCCAAACCTTGGTCACAAAAAAGACAATTTTTCTGGTGCAGGTGCTGCACCCTTGGCCTTAGCGCTGCGCCCTTGCCTGTAAAGTCAAAAGAAGACACAAATTTATGGAAAAAATATATTTTGAGAACTTTTGAGGTAAATCACTCCTAGTTAGTTCAAAATTTATGTTTGAAGTTATTTTTCATTTATTACATTAGATATTTTGTGCCTTGGGCCTTGCATGGTCTCTTTGGACAAAAATGGAATTTATGATGTATTAATGACATTTTGGAAACCCTATTTAGGGTTTTGGTCCTCCTTTCTAGTTAAATAAAACATTGAGGCCTCATTGTACATGCTGGATGATTATTGAGAGAAATATTATAGACTTGAAGATTGAGGCTAAATTTGGCTTTAGACCTTGTGAATGTCTTGATTTGCATGATGATTGAGCAAGTTCACTTGCAAGATTCCTGAGCATAGTTAATGGTGATGTATTTCCTATCTAGTTTTTGTTTGCTTATGTTATCATTTTGTTTCATCTTTCTCATGCAGTAGGATAGAAATTTTAGCCTAAGAAATGTTGTTTAGAGGCACCTTAGATTTGTTTGCTCTCTACTTCTTGTATGTTTTCTTCTGCTAGGTTAGATTAGAGAATTCTTGAATGCTCTCTAGTTCCACTTATGCCTCTTTATCTTAAATATGATTTGATGAAGACAATGTCAAAGTAGTTCATGGTTATCCCGGCTCTTTGATGTAACTTAAACGTTGTTTTTAAGGTCTTTTCTTTGAAGAATTGTTGATTAGGTTTAGATGAAAAGCTTTATGATTTTCCATGCCCTTTTGTTTATCCTAAATGGTTTCTTTGGAGGTCTTTGTAGTTTGATTAAAGAAATTAGGATTTCCCTACTCTTTGATCTCTACTATATGTTTATCTTAAATGTTTTCTTTGCTTGAAGGTGAAATCACTAGAAGACTTACAAGTTACTTGATTTCTATGATTCACTGGATTATTGTCTTAGTGCTTACTTGCTAGGGTTTGGTCAAAGAATTTATTGGTATGCCCTATGTATGGTTATTTATTTATGCTTAGTAATCTTAAAGGCCATTCTTGTTAAAGTATTTTTTGAAGGATTCTTAACTTCCCTTTTGCACCTACTATGTTCACAATTTAATGTTCACCTCACTCAAATAAGCTTTTAGATCCATTTGGCTTTTTTAGACTTGCCCTGTGATATACCCTTGACCTATTGTTTCACTTCTCAAGAATTTTTGCAAACTCCATATCTAAATGGTTTAAACCTCTCTCACTCTATCTATTTTTCTTGAAAACCTACCCAACCAACCAAACAAACAAACAAACCCTAATCCTTATAACTAGCCTAAAATCAAAACCCTAAAAATATATCAAGTTACATACTTTACACAAGTATAGAGAGATCCCTCTCTGAGTCCAGGAAGGCTAGGTCCTAGGACTCCAAAGACTGGTCTGATGTTACCCCTATACATTTGATCTTTCCAATCTAACAAATTACAGGGACCTAACATAATGGTGATCACGGAGGGACCCTGAGTCAGTAACATCCTATGTATTCCTTAATGACCTTAGAAAACCCAAAAACATCCTTAGATTGGTATTCAGTTGTTGATGGTGGACAACAAGCACATCCTTAAAATAGTAAGCATCCTCCACTTGGTGACTCCATTGGTCTTCAGTAGCCCTGTTGACCCCACTAGTTCTCATATATTCCCCTAGGAATGTAGTAATCAATCCTAATATTGTTAATGTGGACAAAAAACTTGAAATCATCCACCTGGCGACTCCAAAACTCTCAATAGACCTAAAGACTCCACTGGTAGAAGACTCTAGACTGGTTGAAAAGATGTAGTGACCCTTTTTTTATTAACAAAGATGGATTCAAGGATACAACAGAGATATGCTCCAATGAATAGAGATCATATCCCTAGATTCCCACACAAAATGCCTCAGATAAATTGGTTTTCAAACCTGCCTATGTTTCAAGATGAAAAATTTGATGACCCCTTGTTACATCTCATCAAATTTCATATACATGTATGGAGGTTAAAAGTTGAATGGAATGAGGTCTGCCTTATGAAAATGTTCATGTCAACATTAGAGGGTAAGGCAAGGGAATGGTATGAAGGCCTGAACCCTGGCACCTTGTTTTCTTTGAAAGATTCCCACAAGGTATTTTATGAACATTATAAAGAATATTATTCATCTCTATCATTAGCTGAAAATTATTGTGATAAATCTCAAGGTATTATACAATATCTTGTAAAAATTGATGAAGATTTGGGAAATTGGCATCCTGAATATATATTAGAGGAAATTCATGCATTTCATACTCAAGATAACTATTATGAAAACCAATAGGAGTTTGTTTAGGATGAATTCAATCAAGAAATAAAGGAAGATACACAGGATCTCTCTGAAGGGACAAGTGATGATCCGCCATCTCTTCTATGTGAGGCTCAAGAAGACATTCAACCTCAGAATCAACCTTCAAAATAGAAAGAGAACTGTTGTAGTTCTATCCAAAGAAAGAGAAAAATGCCTCCTATTTTAACCAAAGAGGAAATAAATCATATTCTAACCATGCAGCCAACCTCTAAACCTTCATATGAACAAACATTTCTATTCATTTTATTGCTAACCCAAGCTACCACAGATCAGAAAATGGATTTATAAATCAATTCAAGGAGAAACAATATGATAATCCAATATGTATGATTAGTGAAATTACTTATATTGATGAGTTTCCAAAGTTTGATCAGTATGATGATGATTTTGTCCTCCAAACAAAAGCTAATCTTGTAGAGCAATCAGCAGTTGGTTTGTGGGAGGAAGTTCAATTTCATCAACTTGAAAATAGTAATCAACCAATAAATATCAGCTATGACACTGATGAGGAAAGTCTATAAAATTTGGAAGTAGGTGAATCATCTCTACCTCTTTGTTCTAATTCATTTCATTCCATTAGAAAGAATTTTTATATGATTAGAAATCAGCAATATTACAGTTTTAATGTTGAGGTTGGGGAAGATAATGAACTTCTTGAGCAAGTTGTTAATGAGAAGCCTTCTCCTGAAATGGATGAGGAAGTCATTTGTGACATAGAATTCTCCTTAGCTCCAGATTTGCAGCCACCAAGTTCCATCGAATTTCAAATTACAGTTGAAGGCTTGGAAATTGATAATCACAGGAGAGTTGTTGTACCACCTTCTGAAGAAGATTTATTGCCAAAGAGTATCCCTGCTCATCAACATGATGACCTTCACACAAAATTCAGCCCACTCAATCATAACATATGAGGTTTTCTAGAGGACAACATTGCAATACATGATGAGGCTGCCAGTGCAGATGATCATGAGGAAGAGGTGGAGTTTCTTTCCCAAAGGAAACCCAAGCCTAGCCAAGTGGAGGAAGAAGTTGTCCGTAACGAAGCTTATTTCTAAAATCCTTTAAGCCAGGCATTGTTTCAAGATCCCTTTGTTGTTTTCTTAGAGGCATATAAAAGAGGAACATGCTATGTCAAGAACAATTTGTTGTAGAGTATAAAGGAGATCTTGAGCACTGTTGTTCAAAAACAAGTGAGAGGGGAATGGCCTTATTGTTGTTTCAGCATACTCAAAGAGTTGAACAAAGATCACTCATGGAATCATCTACTTGATTGGTTATATTGGAAAAGGGACTTCACCAAATGAATATATATCATATGTAAGTTAGATTAGGATAGATAGGTATGAAAATAAGCTCAGCACTATGAGCATATTTCTAGCTTTAGTTTCATATTGTTTTGTCAGAAAAATGAAAACACAAAAACAGAGAAAAGAAGAAAAATAAGGCAAGACAAAATAATAGGTACAACCCCATACCAAAAAAGAGTATTGCTAAAAGTGTGCAAGCCTAAATGCCACTACCTTTGAGGAAAAAAAAAAATTCTTGTTCAGTCATCTAGTCTAATCATGACTGAACATGTTTTAAATTTCTGCTGATAGGTTAGTGAAAGAATACTTTTCAAACCATTTAAGCTTGGCTTGTCAGTATATTAGATTAGGAAAAGACGTTGGTTCCCAAAGCATAAATCTGAACCAAAGAAAATGAGAGGGATGCATAACCAATTATGGATCACAACCCTCATGTTTTCTATTTTTTATTGAACAAAATAATGTCTATGTGTAGCTTGTCCAAATGCCACAACCCATGGAAAATCAGATTGCTTAATCATGGTTTGTTCATATTCTGAATTTTATGTCAGTGGGTTACAGAATAAAGTCTATCAAACAGCCTAATTTTGACAGATGAGTAGACTAGGTAGAGAATGAAAGAGTTCAGCAGCCTAATCTGAACCCTTGGAAGTGATAATGGTACACATAGATTGTTTTTATTCTTTCAAAAGAAAATAATTTCAAGGGTTTTCTAGTCCAAGTGCACCCAAAAGAAGAAAAAATGTTAGGCAAAATAAGATGGGTAGGTAGAACTGATATTGAAGAAATCATGTCCTTTCAAATTTTTGAGATCATAGCTTCAAGAAAGCATCAACAAATGAAGAAAGAGAGATCTGCCAAGTACAAGTAAGGTAATGGTCTTCAAAACTCAGAGATATGAACTCTGAGGTCTTGGACACCTCTTGAAAAGGAGCTGCCCTCCCCAAGTGGAGCCATTATTAGTCATCAATAATTTTTACTATCTATAGATGACTAAATATTGGTTCTAGATTCCTAAAAACAAAATTCCTTGAATATTGTGAGTTTTAGAAATTTCAATGCCTTCATTATCCTTATAGAATTTTTTTCACTATTCTACCATTTTTCCATTCCATGGTTACCCTGCCACTCCTAAAGGACTCCTTATGGTCTTGTTCTACTCATCTCCATCCTTTCTACCTAACTATGACCTCATTACTCTCTTTTTTTTCCCTTGCCCATAACTCCACTTTACATCTAGGGTTACCTATAATCCTATTCCTTCCCATGTTCACCAGGTTCCTCAAGCATTGATGGTCTCAAACTATCTCCGTAGGCTCTTTAGATAAATAAGTACATTGTATTTTGGATCTTCAATACACCACTTTGTCAATACTCTATTTTTACACTTGAAGACTCCAAGCCAATTTTCAGTCAAAGGCCAGGTCAAAGGATCCTCCCACTAGGTCAATTAGGGTTTCATATGGTCCAAGGTCAATCATTGGTTTTTCAGAGACTGTTTTTCTTTGTTAGAATATGGTTCAAAGGTCTCAAAATGTTGAGACATGGTTATTCAAGAAAAGCTCTGAAAGTCTACAAAGAAGACTACCTTGTCAAATTCAAGTTCTAGAAAAGGTAAATGTAACTTGGCACTTCTGCAGAAGTGTTAAGAGGTAAATCAAAAGAAGAAATTGACAAGGTAAATGGTATGTTCCTAACGGAAGACATCTTTCTGCAAGGAAGACAAGAAGCATTTGGTATTAAGGAGAATCAGGGTTTTTGAGCTTCATTAGGCCAGCAGTGTGCCAAGCAGGGATCAAATGAATAAAAGACCATGGAGGAGGTACACCAAGAAACCAAACATGAAGAGAAGTTTATCATAAATTATTGATGAAATAGGGAAAAAGGTGAGGTGAACTGGAAAAAAATGAATGAACTTGAAAGGGCTATAGAGAACTTAGAAGACAACACTGATAATTTTTTTCAAGCACTCCAGACACCTAGGGTTTTGGGAAAATGGCTAGTGAAGGTGAAAGGCATGATTTGAACTCCATGATGACAACAAAGAAATATTTTGAAGATGCCACTGTGATAAGATCCCAGAATTGTAAAAAATTATTTTTCCGTGCCTAAATGAGCAAAGTGTAGGTTAAAAACTCCATGATGTCAGCAAAGAAAGAATTTTGAAAGTGCTACTGTGTGCAATCATCCCAAATTTTCCAAGGTAAATGTATCATTTCCTCAAAGGGAAAAGGTGTAGATGATATCAATAAGAAAGGTAAATTCAAGGTTTTCAGTCAGCTGCCACGCAAAGGTTGATTTGAGTTTCAAGGTGAGAACAAAAGAGGTTTTGAAAATGTTTCCTTGTGTTTCAATTCCTAAGGTTGTCAAAATTAAATCTAGCATGCTTCAAAGATCAAAGGAGAGACAAATTTAATGTCTCCAACAAACTTCCAGCCAAGTTGAAAAAGCTAAGTTTCATGGTGTAAATCTAGAAGGATTTGGAAGGTGTCACTATTTGATCATATTCCATACTTGTCAAAAGGAGTTTGTCATGCCAAAAAGATCAAAAAATGGTTTGAACTCTGTGGTGTAGGAAAAGGAGTGTTTTGAATGTGTTTCCTTTTGTTTGAGTCTCAAAGGTGTCAAGAGAAATTTTATCATGCCTCCATCATTTTCCAAGAAGTCATTCCAAAGGACAAATAATTTGCCACACCTAGGGCTATTTTTTCTTAAAACTATGTTTTTGACCAAACAGAGGTGAATTTGACAAATGTGAGAGATTTTTTAGTCCATAATAGGTCCAAGAAGAAAAACCTCCTTCATATTTTACACATGTGTCATGGTTTTAGAGAAATATCAAAAATTTAGGTGTCACGGGAGAATTGCTGCACTTCTGGAGTGACCTTGGAAAAATTAGGTTTTCTCATAGCTGGAGTGTCCAAATGACTTTCTTGATGCATAAAATAATAACTAGACTAGAATATATTTCCAATGAGATATCATGAGCTCAATTTGGAGTTGAGGAAGGCCTCCTAAAGTTGCCTACACCATCACTCTGCATTTCTGCACAATCATTCAACACGTTTTGAATAGTCTTGGGAGAATCAACTTTTTACAGGTAAAATCAAATCCAATCAGCAAAAACAAGGTATATTTGGAAATTATACAGGATATTATTTCCAACGAGCTATCATGGGTCTAATTTTGACACTAGGAAGGCCTCCAAAATGCAGCTACAAGATGACCTATTTTCCTAGTGTTGGCCCTGTGCCCCTGGCAATTTTTTCCCATGTAAATTACATAGGCGATGTGCACCTGGGAGATGGCATTGCACCCTTGTCCAGGAGGGCCTCCTCAACCCTAAAAACACTCAATCCACTCCCAAACTCTTGCTGAAGGTCCTCTAGGCATATTTAAGGTTAAGTACCATCACATCAACCCATTTCCAAGCATTTTTGCCATCATTTAATGGAAGGAAGTTGAAGTCCAAAGAAGGAACCCTAGGTATTTAAATTTACAATCCAATGTTTGTCATTACTTCATATACTTATAAGGAAAATCTGTGATAAAATAGGGATTACACTATTTGGAGGTTTCTCATTCACCCTAGTTGTCCATACACCTATCTCATTCATAAGACTCATTCATTCACCCCCTCACTTGCAAAAAAGTTGACATTCCATTACCCTCATTCACCTAAGTTACACATCAACCTCTAGTATCTCAAAACATATTGTTACATATCAGCATAGGGTTATCATTAAGTGGTCATCTTATCCCTCATTCTCACATACCTACACCCTCACTCATTCACCTCATTCACTTGTAAAGAATGCCATTTCACCATTCCTTCATCTCAAAATGACCCCCCCTTCACCACTTTCTCAAAATCCCTCACCTTCATCTCAGGATACTAGTGCATCTAAAAAAGAGGGAGATAACAATGAAGAGTCAATCAAGGAGGAAGAAAGCAGTGAGTCAAATAGTGATGAGGCACCTATCAGTGATGAAAATAACAAAGAGGGAAAGAGCAGTGAGGATGATGGTAGTAGATCAAAGAGCCATGATAGCAGTGGGTAAGAGAGAAGTTAAGAGAACAGTGAATCTCATAGCAATAAGGCAAACGCGCAACGAAGAATAAGGAAATGAGGAAACAGATGTCAATGAGGATGATGGTGGGTCAAAAAGCCATGAAGAAAGTAGTAAGGCTGATAACAATGAGGCCTATGAATAATATGGTGGGACCAATGAGAAAAAAGAGAAATAAGAGCTTATTAAACTAGCTTATCCATCCCCCACAAGCATCCCAAACCTAATCAGTAAGGAAAATCCAAGTTTTGACACAATGTTGAAGATTTTGGAATTTTGGTTGTTTTGGAGGGCCAAAGGCGCAGCGCCACTAGCACTGCACTCTTTTTTGGGGCACTATTTTGAGGAATGTCTTAAATTTTAGGAATCCTTAGGCTAAGGACATCATACACAAAAAATTTCATATCATTTAGAGCAGAACTGATACTCCAAAAGTGCCAAAAACACCCAAACAATCACCTTTCTGCCCTATTTTCAGAGTTGGTGTTGTGCCCTGAGCAGTCTTAGGAGATTGAGTTTTTGGGTAGGTAAATGGACACAAAATGGAAAACCAAAAGCATTTTTGGAAATAGGACTTGAAAATATTTCGAATGAGCTATCATGGAGCTCATTTGGACACCTGGAAGGCCTCCAAACCTTGGTCACAAAACAAGCAATTTTTCTGGTGCAAGTGCTGCACCCTTGGCCTTGGCACTGCACCCTTGCCTGTAAAGTCAACAAAAGACACAAATTTATGGAAAAAAAATATTTTTGAGGACTTTTGAGGCAAATCGCTCCTAGTTAGCTCAGAATTTATGTTTGAAGTTATTTTTCATTTATTATATTAGATATTTTGTGCCTTGGGCCTTGCATGGTCTCTTTGGACAAAAATGGAATTTATGATGTATTAATGACATTTTGGAAACCCTAGTTAGGGTTTTGGTCCTCCTTGCTAGTTAAATACAAAATCTAGGCCTAATTGTTCATGTTGGATGATTATTGAGAAAAATATTATAGAATTGAAGATTGAGGAGAAATTTGGCTTTGGACCTTGTGAATGTCTTGATTTGCATGATGATGGAGCAAGCTCACTTGCAAGATTCTTGAGCATATTTAATGGTGACTTATTTCCTATATAGTTTTTGTTTTCTTATGTTATCATTTTGTTTCATCTTTCTCATGCAATAGGACAGAAATTTTAGGCTAAGAAATTTTGTTTAGAGGCACCTTATCTCTATTTTCTCTCTACTGCTTGTATGTTTTCCTCTGCTAGGCCAGATTAGAGAATTCTTGAATTCTCTCTAGTTCCACTTATGCTTGTTTATCTTAAAGATGATTTGATGAAGCCAATGTCAAAGTATTTCATGGTTGGCCCTGCTCTTTGATGTAACTTAAACATTTTTTTTAAGGTCTTTGCTTTGAAGCATTGCTGATTAGGTTTTGTTGAAAAGATTTATGATTTTCCATGCCCTTTTGTTTATCCTAAATGGTTTCTTTGGAGGTATTTGTAGTTTGATTAAATAAATTAGGAGTTCCCTACTCTTTGATCTCTACTACATTTTTATCTTAAATGTTTTCTTTGCTTGAAGGTAAAATCACTAGAAGACTTACAAGTTTATTGCTTTCTATGATTCACTGGATTGTTGTCTTAGTGCTTACTTGCTAGGGTTTGGTCAAAGAAGTTATTGGTATGCACTATCTTTGGTTATTTATTTATGCTTACTAATATTATAGGCCATTCTTGTTAAAGTATTTGTTGAAGAATTCTTAACTTCCCTTTTGCACCTACTATGTTCACAATTTAATGTTCACCTCACTCACATAAGCTTTTAGATCCATTTGGCTTTATTAGACTTGCCCTGTGATATACCCTTGAACTATTGTTGCACTTCTTAAGAATTTTTGCAAACTCCATAGCCCAATGGTTTAAACCTCTCTCACTCTATCTATTTTGCTTGACAATCTACCCAACCAACCAAACAAACAAACAAACCCTAATCCTTATAACTAGCCCAAAATCAAAACCCTAAGAATCTATCAAGTTACATCCTTTACACAAGTATAGAGAGATCCCTCTCTGAGTCCAGGAAGGCTAGGTAATAAGACTTCAAAGACTGGTTTGATGTTACCCCTATACATTTGGTCTTTCCAATCTAACAAATTATGGGGACCTAACATCCTTTGCTGGAAAACTACATGCAGGATAGGGGGCCCAGCCCATTGCATCCTAAAGAGGCTACGGTACCAAGTGGTCTGACGTTATGGTGCACTGGTTGTCGTGTATTTGGACTACACGATACAAACCAGTGCAGCTGCCTTGGTGCTTATGTTCCACAATTGAAGCAACAATGGTTCTGATTCTACTCATCTGTGGGACATGACCAACATAGCTGTCAGACCTATGACTTAATGATAGACCGAGGAAACCAATACAAGGTACAGGATGACCCTTCTTCACCACTGTCTCCCTCAGGCAGAGGAGGCTCCCCCGTAAGAGGCAGGGGAGGGGGAAGGGGTAGGGGTGCAGGTCGGGGAAGAGGGCAACTGTTCTGTTACAACTATGGAGAAATAGGGCACTTCGCAAGGGACCGTACAAACCCTGCACGAAAATATTTCCGATATTGTAGACAATTGGATTACGTGATTGAATATTGCCCAGTACTGATAGAAAAAATGAAATAAAAATAGCAGAAACCAACACAAAATGTGTAGAGGGTTAAGGTGGAACCGCGCAATGAGGGACCAAGTATTAATGTCATAACGCGCAGCAGGATGGCTACTAGAGGATCTTAGGAGAAATCTGCGGCTAAACCCCTAATCTGGAAAGCTGCTATCAAACAGGAAATCTTGGACCTACAGAAGGAGAAAGAAACCTTTATCCTAGCCTGCAAGGACTTTTCCAAGGATGAGGCATCTACCTCCAAGGCTCTAGAAAACCTAAGAGAAGATGACGAAGTTAAACCATTCCTACAAGCATGTATGAAGCTGCTACGCAACCAGAAGGCAGTAGAAAATCTTCAAACACTGATAGACAGTTTCATGGAAAGAACTGAACCTCCTAGAGAGGATAGATATGTTCACAAGCTATACAAGAAAAAGAAGCGCACTGGGCGGGAAATGCGGCTAATAGAGTAGATCGACGACTATGAAATGGATCAAGTCATTTTGGACCTAGGATCTGATGCAAATGTCCTACCCAAGAAGACATGGCAGAGGATGGGAGAACCTAAGATGGAATGGTCTACTATAAAGCTGCACATGGCTAACCAACAGAAGATCATACCATTGGGGAGGTTGTCAAAGATTATGGTAGATATCGCAGGAGTTAAGGTATGCGCAGACTTTGAAGTAATTCAGATTGTGGAATATGCGAACCCTTATCCTGCACACCTAGGACTGGATTGGGCAATAGACATGGAGTTATTATCAACTTAAAGAAATGGAGCATGGTTTTTGAGAATGAGGGTACGAGAGTCATAGTCCCTCTAGACCATGCGGAAGGAGAGTGGTATACATAACCAGTGTGCGAAGGAGATGACGTAGATAATATTTATAAACTCACTACCCAAGATGAGGATTGGATTAATCCTACAACTGATGGTGTGCTTTGGTGGGAGAAAGATAGTGAATGCCTCTCTAACTCCGATGGAGAGATAGAAAATTGACAGAATTGGTTACATGACGTATCTAGGTTGCAATATCTCTGGATCACGAAAAGCTTATGGTGTATCTCCTCAGAGGTAAGATAACTTCCCTAATTTGATGGTTATGGTAGTATCAAGGATTTTCTATGAACATTTGAAGTTGAAGTTCCAAGGGAACGAAGAATGTGGACACTTAACCTAGCCATGCCCGCAACCCCTGCGCGGTGGTGGGGAACTCATAAGGTGACATTCCAGCATTGGGAGGAATGTCATGAAATGATGATTCTATGGTTCGAACCTCCAGTTCACCTACGCGTAGAGGCTTTCCTTGGTCAAGGATATCCGTGCAGACATGTGGTCGCATAAATGGAGGCATGATGTGAAAGGACCATGGACGAATGGATCCACCTGTTTATCCATGCCTTGGGAAAAATTCCCACTGCATGGTATTTGGATGCAGAGCTACACTAGTGCACCCACCAATGGGATACCATGCAGGACAATTTTGTGGGGACATTCAGGTTGATAGGTGGAACTGAGGCATTGGATGAAGTTTTACAAGACATTGATGCCTTGGTATTTGATGAATTGCGCCCTCGTACAGAGTATGGGGCACTAGCCTGGGATACACAGATGCAGGATATTGTCAACTATCGTAATCTATCAATGTAGGAATGTAATGAAGACCCATGAAATATCACTATCCCAGAATCAGAGGGAGAATGCACAGTTTCTGGATCCCCATTACAAACTGTTGATGTGACCAAGCCTCTTAAGCTAAGGGAAGTCAACATTGGAACAGAGGAGCAACATAAGCTAGCTAAAATTGGGGACTATTGGGATGATGATACTATTGGGAAAGTTTCAAAACTCCTCAAAAAATACTAGGACCTATTTCTTCTGAAATTATTAGAACTCAAAGGGATTACAGGGGACCTAGGGGTCATGCACATCACTTTAAAAAAATATGTGCACCATGTTAAGTAGCGCCCTTATCAATTGAAACCCAAGTATAAGCAGAAAGTTAGGGAAGCACTTGATAAAATGATAGCCGTAGGTATCGTCGAATTGGTAGAACAGTCTGATTGGGTAAGTCTTATGGTGGTCTAGGAGAAAATACCAAAGGAGAAACAAGAATCTTTGTCGACCTACGCAAACTGAACGATGCCTACATTCAGGATCCCTTCCCTACGCCATTTTCTGATGAAATTATTGATAGCGTGGGAGGGCAGGAAGCTTACTCATTCACTAACGGGTTCTCAGGCTACCATCAGATCAGGATCGCACCTGAAGATCGCAGCAAAACTATGTTCGCCATTGAATGGGGATCCTTCCAGTACACTGTCATGCCATTTGGGCTCAAGAATTCCCTTGCCATCTTTTCGCGGGTGGTGGTCACAGTATTCAAGGAGTTCATCCACAAGTTCTTGGAGGTATATTTTGATGATTGGACAATATTTGGTTTGGTAAAGAATCATGTCTCGAACCTGTGAATGATGTTAGATGCTTGTTGGAAGCACCAGATTTCCTTGAATATTAAGAAGTGCATCTTTTGTGTACCTTTCGGGATCTTTCTAGGCCACATAGTCTGTCGACAGGGACTGATGGTTGACCCTGCCAAGGTCATAGTTATCATCAACCTATCAGTCCCTACAACTGAGAAATAGCTACGCTCTATCCTCAGACATACATGCTACTACATGAAGTTCATTCAAGGGTAGGGACTGATCAGAACACCCATGGAGAAGTTGCTAAAGAAGGATGTTTCATTTTTTTGGGATGCGGAGTGTCAGAACAGAATTGAGCTACTCAAGGAGAAGATGGTCTCTGCACCTATTCTAATATCCCTGACTGGGCAAAGGTTTTCCATGTGCATGTAGATGCTTCAAGGATCACCCTGGGATATGTCTTTACATAGACCGGGGAAGGAGACATCGACCATCCAATTGCATTTTCTAGTAGAAAACTCTCTAGTGCTAAGCGCAACTACTCCACTACTGAACACGAGGGGTTTTCCATGGTATATTCCCTAAAGAAATACCGGCATTATCATTTAGGAGGGAACTTCAAGATGTTTACAGATCACTTAGCTTTGAAGTACCTAGTGAATAAGCCTGTGTTGGGGGGGGAGGGGGAATATTTTCCAGTGGTTGCTGATACTTCAAGAATATGAATTTGAGATCATCGTGAAGTTAGGGAAACTAAATTTCAGGCCAAACCACTTATCCCAAATCAAAAGTGGTGAAGAACCGACCAAACTAGAAGAAGGAATGCCCGATGCACAACTATTTGCTATTAATATGGTTGATGCACACTTCGCCAACATCATTCACTTCTTAACTATGGGGATTGCGCCTACGGAGTATTCGGTACAACAGAAGAAAGAGCTGGTAACCCATGCAATAGACTTTATGTTAAGTCCCTATATTAATAGTTTAGTCCCTTATTATTTATTGTATCCCCCCTTACTGTTATTTTTGTACCCTTGTAACCCCCATATTGTTATTATTGTGCCCTTACATTATTATTGTTAGGTCGACTAGGATTACATTGTGGCCCCATGGACTCCTATATATAGAAAGGAGGTTTTTTCATTTGGATCATCCAAGAATTGTTCATTCATGCAATGTATTGGAGGTTTCCCCCTCAAAGTGGCTTATTTATAAGGCATTGATATCTCTTTTCTTATATTTTTGGAGCTGGTTTCACAATACTTTATCATCATAATGGGCCTCTTGTATAAGCTGGGAGCTTATGAGGTGCTACAAAGATATGTTTTGGAGCATGAAAGACACACCATATTATCAAAATCTCATGAGGGCATAGCAGGGGGTCATTATGCTGGGAAAGCGACAATGCAGAAGATCTTAAGAGATGGGCTATCGTGGGCCACACTGCATAGTGACTCATATGAATATTGCAAAGCCTGTGACACATGCCAAAGGACAGGAAGACCATTGCGCAGAGATGAAATTCCCTTACATCCATAGACAGCCCTGCAAGCATTTGAAAAATGGGCCATAGACTTCGATGGGCCCACCGACCCACCAAGAAGGAAGACAGGTGCACGCTACATCATCACTGCAACTGATTATGTAACCAGATGGGCCGAAGCACAAGCTGTGAAGGATTGTACTATAGATACCATTGCACACTTCATTTTTTAAAATATTCTAACCAAGTTTGGTTATCCAAAGATCTTGATGAGTGATAGCGGTACACATTTTGTTAATGAAACAATGCAGGGCTTGACTAAATAATTCTGGATCCACCACACGAAAAGCACCCCGTATCACCCACAGGAAAATGGAGCAGTAGAAGCTTTTAATAAAATATTGGAACATGCACTAACCAAGGTCTGTAATTTTGATCAAATGGGATGTGCACATCCCGTCAGTCCTTTTGGCCTATCGAACCACCTGCAAGAAATTGACTGGGAAAACACCGTTTTGGATGGTTTATGGAAAGGAGGCCATTATGCTCATGCATTATATTGTTCCTAGCTTGCGTATCACAGCCTTTATGAACATGGCAAAGCCCGATATCATAGAGGAGGTTTAGTGAAGCTCGTGGCCTTGGAGGAAGATTGATTCATTGCTAACTTCCATCAACAAGTTTAAAAGGCTCGGGAAAAATCATGGCATGATCGACATATTCGGCAAAATATTTTTGCGGAGGGAGAATTGGTCCTAATATACAATATCCAGTTTGCGAAGCACCCATGGAAGTTCGTCAGCACTGGCTAGGTCCCTATATGGTAAAGGAAATTACTGATGGAGGATATGTTCGGTTAGCCACACTACGCGGTGATATGGTACCAGGATATGTCAATGGCAGCCGGCTCAAACCATACTGAATCAAATGAATATATGGTCAGAGTATCTTTATGGGGCAGAATATGTGTAGTTAGGGGGACAAATGCAGGCAAGACCGTG
The DNA here is from genome assembly GCA_034641835.2 of Pinus albicaulis. Classification (NCBI taxonomy): domain Eukaryota; kingdom Viridiplantae; phylum Streptophyta; class Pinopsida; order Pinales; family Pinaceae; genus Pinus; species Pinus albicaulis. The sequence goes on along the minus strand of CM076579.1, from coordinate 514,951,595 downwards.
GTATGCGCAGGGATCGATCGCAGGTCTGGAGGCCTAGAGAGGTGTGTTGGGAGCGTAGCAATCGATCGCAGGTCTGGAGGCCGGAAGAAGTGTGATGGGAGTGCAGGGGTCGATCATAGGTCTAGAAGCCAGAGGAGGTATGCTCGCAGTGCAGGGGTAATACACAGCTGTGAAAAATAGCTGTTGGAATAGTAAAACAGGGTAAAAAGAAAATTTTTCGTTGAAAGGAGAGGGTGGCCAACAATTAATGAGGCAATTTCTGAAAATTTTCTATGGTTTCTTGATGGTAAGTTTCAGATAAATCTCACCCAACCGTTGGTCACTACCCAAGGCTATAAAAGCAGAAGGGGAGATCAGAAGAGGATTTTGTGCATTCTGAACAATGCGTGCCTTGAAATTTATGGCAACTATTGTACTCTTCCATCATGTCTGGGTGTGCTACCCTCTCTAATAGTAGCAACCCTGAGTTCATCTTCCGCACAAGAATGGTTGCGTCCAATCCCGTTGAATTTTCACAGACTGTGGCCTCGACGGAGAAACAATCTAATGAAGTACTGGAAGTCACCCTTGAAGTTGAGGAGGTTGTGTCCACACTGAGTAAGGAAAAGCAGGTAGAGAAAAAGAAGGGTAAGGGAAAATGCCAGGAGAAATTGTAGGGGAGGGCTGCGAAATGGGCTGGGGTGAAGCCACGTACCTCCCATTGAAATGTGAAATCCCCACGAATGGTGCCCCAGAAAAGTTCACCTAACCCATCAAAAATACCTTTGTCTGCTCAGGAAGAGACCCAGATTGTTGAACCAATAAACTAGCTACCACCCTATTTTTGGCCTCACGAGCCCTCGATGTGCACACCCAAGAATCTCGATGGTATGCATGCCTATCTTTAGATGCCTCTAATTCTGTGCAAGGTCCCCATAATTGGAGAATCCTTTGTTAAGATTCACTCGATAAAATTTGATAATCATGACCTAGCCAACCTAGAGGCCTTCCGAGAATTGGCACTGGAATTATATATTGAAAGGGCATTGTAGGATGACATACTAAGGGTAGTCCCCATGCCGTGGGCAAGCAGGTTGGCTAGTTCTGGGTTATTAAATTTGTTGCGGATGCCTCACTTTGGCCAGTACAATGTTACCGACCAAATTGTGCATTGGATACTAGCTCTGGTCCATGACGGAAGCTTATGGATCTAGGACTGCATTCCCATTGATGTTGTGCTCATTCACCAAATTACTGGTCTCCCCATGGAGGGGTCAAATCCCATGGAGTGCGTAAGAAAGAAGTATGAGAAACAGATCGCCGATAAGGTGCGCGATGACTACCATGTCGAGCAAAATACTAGGGGGTTCATGATCAGTACCATTAGTGACCTCGGCGTGCACATGGGAACCTTGTTGCTGGCATGTAGAATGATGTGCAAGTGCAAGGTTTCCACTATCCCTGCTTACATAATTTAGCTGGATAACCACTGCGAGAAAGGGGCCTACTTCAACTATTCCTAGTGTATGAGCACACAAGACAGGTTAATCCACACTAAAAATTTTCATCCTTACATTCTGCTATGTGTATGAGCTCATTATTACTCATACTTCTCCCTTTGCAAGTCTAACATATCAGTTCCTCATATCAAGCCTTGAAAATCAGAGAAAAGTTCCTAAAAATCTCCTAAAATTTGGTGTCGCACTTTCTCTCTATCTTTCCTGCGGTCCCGCACCTAATGTTCAGCTCTCTTGCGTACATGAACGCACTTTATCTGTGTTATGGGTGTGGACCCCTGAAAGATAAAAAAGGTGTAAGTAAATTCCAAAAAGCTCAATAAAAGTGAATTCTAGAAGCTTCCAGAAAATATCTTGCGGTGATAGAACCACTCTTATGAGGTGAATGTATCCCTTACCTTATGGAGCTAACCCCTTGATGTGAGGAGTCTATCCCTTTGAAGGAGGATTCTATCCCTTCATAGTTGGAACAGAAAACCTCCTCTTTTCCACTATAAAAAGAGGCATTGAGTAACCTCATGGGGAGTTCAAGCTTTAGAATATTTGAAGTTAAGTGCTATTGAGATTTAGACTCAGTTAACTAAGACTTTTGTGAGGAGAGATTACATACCTCTATTTGTCTTGGTTGGAGGAGTGCAGAGCTTATCAAAGTAAAGGAGACTCCTTCTTCGGACCTCGAGAAGGCCTGTGCAACATCAAGGCTCAGGTTGTAAGGTTTTCCTTCTTTTGAAATTAATACAAATATACTCGTTTTTCTCAATAAGATTTCAGTTAATGGTTTATTTCATAGATTCCTTGATCACTATGATAAGCATGGTTTATGATGATTTCTATACAGGTGCTATGTAATATTTTTCTTGTTTTTGACTGCAGGTTTACGAGGAAAACTCCTTCAAGCGCGCGAGGGATAATAATGACTTCAAAAAAGCGCTGGACATACGGTAAGTCTTTTACACCTCTATAGAGCTTTTCGTAGATCATATATGCTTAGAGAAAGATTAGTTTATTTATATGTTTGTTGCTAGATACTTTTAGTACTAGGGAGATTGGTCTTGTCCGCAAGATGGATTAATCCACACAACAAATTGGTGACTCCACTGGGGAAGACTTGTTGTTTTTGGTTCTCTATTATTTTGATTTGAGGAAACATTTTCCTAGTTTTTGATTGATAGACATCTGCCTGGGTAGCTTAGGTTTTCTCTGTTTTTGAAAATTTTGAGATCTTTTATGTTTTTCTCTAATTTTTCTTGGGACCGCACTTTGCCTTCTTTTCATAGTGCAGGCAGTTTCGCATTTTTGCTTTAGTAAACAGTGCGGTACCGCACCTGTTACTCCTGCAAGCCTGCGGACCCTGTTAAAATTTTGAAAAACTTTAGATTTATTTCTTCAGTTTATTTTTATTTTGATTTAGAGTTTTGGTTTTTTCCCAGATTGATGATTGTTTCTGTCAAAAGCTTTCTGTGAATGAATCTTAGCAGTATTGGTGTTTTGATGATTTTCTAGAAGTTTTTCGTTTCGGATTGTTTTTCACTTGGTCTTTGTAGCGATTCAAAGCATTGACTATTTGAAGTACCTGAGATTACATTGGTCTTTTGTCTTTTTGCTGAATCTGACCTGATTGTGAAATCATCCTTTATTAAGAAATAGAGCTACCCGTTTCTTTGCAAATCTTCGAAAAGAAACTTTGTTATTGGCTTTTGAATTTCATTTTTTATAAAAAACATATTTGAGTTTTTTTGATCCATTTTTTATTCTGAACGAATAGATCCTTAGTTTGCTGAATAACTAAGTAAAACATTCTTCAAAAAAAAAATCTTAAAGCTTTTATTCAATTAGATTATTAAATTTTGTAGATCTCAGAATTAGTTTTGTAGTTTTGAGTGCTTTTAAAAGTTTGTAGATCTCTTTTGAAGGAAACTTGTTTTGTAGCTTCAAGTTTTTGAAAGTGAAAGGATTTTCTTATGAGCTTTGATAATTTGTTTCATTTTGAGTTATTGCTGAAAAGACAAAAATATTTTCTTTCAATTGTTCTTTATGAAAAGAAGGAATTGTTTATTAAAAGAATTGCATTCTCCAACTCTTTCTTAAATAGAATTTCATTGAAAGGAAACGATCTGATTATCATTTTTAGGTTCATTTTTAGTGTTTTTGGAAGTCGAGTCTTGACACCATCAGAGTTTCATGTCCGCACCCATTGACTTAAGAAACAACTCTTAAAAGTAACGCTTAATTAAAATTCATCTAGCAATCTTTTTATTTTCTAGGGCTCTTATCACCAACATAGCTTAGGCTAGTATCTTGGAGTAGGGAGTAATTAACTCTCCAATGTAGTAAAAACAAACAAGTAGACAAATCTTGCGGTAGGAAATAAATCCAATTGTAATTTGTATAATCTAGAAAGCTTCTCCTAAAGAAGTCAATCACGAGATCATATCTGAACCTTTGAGACAATCAATTATGTTTCATTGGGGAAGATAGAAGATTTTGCGCACATTACAAACGGTAAACCTCGGATTAATCATTGTCGAGGAGCCTGGGGTCACTTATCGGTAAACCTCGGATTAACCATGTCGAGGAACCTTCAAGGGGATTGAGCTTTGTTACTCTGCCCTTGAGCGTGGGATCGGATCGTAGACTATTCCCCCAGTTATATTTGTTACTGTTGGTAACCTTAGTGACCACAAAATTAAGATTATTTCCTAAGGTGACGGTGAAGGAAAGATCGCACTGTACCTGGAGCAGGCGTCGAATAGACTCACTTGAACTCTCTGGGGGGTTCTCTTCACACGAGATGGTTTTGTGAGGAAACTTGTGCCAGTCTGTTTCATTAAGCAAGTTGTCAGGGTAACTGTTCCAACTGCCCTTTCTGTATTGAATTTCTACTAAGTTGGATTTCATCACCAACTAGTGTTTTTAGTATGGGAAGTTACTGTTTGTGTGTGCTTTGAACTCTTAGATTTTTAAGCGTGTGATTCAATTGTTTATTTCTTTAGAGACTTTAGGTGTTTTCATTGAAATTTTCTTTGTTTGCGTGTGATTAGTTAAATATTTAATCATGGCGGAATTGCCGAGACAATCCCGGAGACTACAAGGGAAACCCCCTGAATATACACCAAGTTAGCTTGAAGGGCTTCGTGCTATGGTATCATCTAGTAGCAGTAGGATTAAATCAACAGAAGTTGGGACTTCATCTATAGTTTTTCATCCCAATTATCAAACACCCATAACAGAACACATTCAAGAGCCGATTTCAGTTTCTGAAGTTACTGGTAGTATTTATCCTACCAGTGAACTAGCTGACGAACTTGAAATCTCTGAACCTGAAACTGAACCTTTTGTTTTGGAAACATCTTCAGGATTTATTACACCAACTTCTAGCAATATTGGTTCACCTAGGGTAAGAAATATTGTCACTGACGATCTTCCATCTGGACTAATTTCTATTGAAGAACTTACTAATCCAGACAAATATTTATCTCTTCCTGATTCCCCTCAGTCTTTAAATCTTAGGGAACGTGAATCAATTTTCTACAGCCCTATTCGAACTTTTGCTTGGTATTTATCCTTAACAATTTTTTTAGAGAATCCGGGTCTTGCTTTTTCTCCACCTCGAGTTCCATTTCACCCAACACCCAGAGGTTACTATCTGTCATCCATTATGGCAAGAGAGTCATCCATGTTTTCTCAGACACCGGAAGAATTTTTACACGGTGGTCCTTCTATTCCTTCGGGATGTCAGGCTCTATCTGGTACTTTCTCGGGAGCAGCTCCTCAACCAATTGAACAAGTTTTATCATCTGGTTTAAGTGGAATTAAAACTGAAACGTCGAATGCAGAGAAAATCTTTATGATGTCTGGTAATATTCCGAATATGCAACCTCAAGGAAGTCAGTTACCGCTTGGAGGGAAATATCAGGGAAATCAGTTACCGCCTGGGGGGAAACCTCAAGGTAGTCAGTTACCCACTAGGGAGCAACCTTCAGGAAGTCAGTTACCACCTGGGGGTCAACCTCAAGGTAGATTTTTCCCAGGAAAAACTATGGAATCATATTATTTTGGGTGACAACCTCAAGGAAAATACACACCTCAAGGATATCAAACTTCAGGACAGTACATACCCCAGGGTCAACCCCAAGCTCAATATGCTCCTCAGGGTCCTATTCAAGGTTACCAACAGCAATCTAGTCAGTCATCTATTCAAGGAGATAGAAATTTACCACTTACTTATTAGCCCTACGTTCAACCAGGTTATGGTCCTTACGTTCAACCTTCTACGGGACAATACCCCGGAATGAATATGGTGTGGGATCCGTCCTCAATAGCCTATGTAGCCTAATGTGCAGTTGCCTTTTCAACCTGGACAACCTTTGGTTTCTGGTCCAACCCAGCAACCAGTCCAGCCTACTATTCAAACTCCTTCACCTATTTCTGTTCAGCAGTCTGCGCCTAGTACACCTCAGACTCCGCCTCAAACTGCTGCAACTGCTGCAACGTCTGTTCAACCTGTAACACCTATTTCTGTATTATCTGTAACTCTAAGTTTGGCTATCCCTGCATCCATTCAAATCCCTCAAGTCTCTATACCCCAGTCAGGACCTTCATTTCAGACTTCGGTTCATATGCCTGCAGGAAAAGCCGGTACAAGTACAGTTGTCACAAGTCAACCACAATTCACATATCAACCGTACCAGGGATATCCTCAATTCGGTCCCAGTTCACAAAATCCAAGTTATCAGTATCAACCATACCCTGGCTATACTTATCAGCAGCCTCAACAACCCCAGTTTGGTCCGGTTAATCCTGCTTTTCCGGGAGGTTACACAATTCCTAACGCAACTCCGATTCCCAGTTATCCTGGGTATCCACCTCCTGGAACTACTTTGGCTACTCAAGGTTTTCGTGACCCCAACCGTCAGTTACCATTTATTGCAACTTTGGATTTACCTGATTTGACGCGCCTTACGAATGATCCAATTTTCTATTATCCGTACTGGCCACCAATGCTGCATAAGTTTCCCAGTGATATACCAAAATTCGAAGGTAAGTCAGGAGAGGATCCATCAAATCATGTCATGACTTATCACCTCTGGTGTGCATCTAATTCAATCATTGATGATTCGATTCGCTTACGTCTTTTCCAAAGAACTCTTATTGGTCTTGCAGCCAAATGGTACACTGAGTTACCATGAGGCTCGCTTAATAATTTCAGTTAGTTAGAAACTGCCTTCTTGACTCATTTTCAGTTGCCTGTCAGATATGACAATGGCACAGAATTATTAACTTCACTAAAACAATCTACTTCTACATATATTTCTGATCATATTCATGAATGGCGACGTAGAAGGCGTTTGGTGAAAGTTTACATTCCGGATCAAATTTTGGCGGAATGGTTTGTTAAATCATTGTTTCCCAAGATCACTGAAGATGTAGCTAAATCTGGTGTTGTTACTGAAGAACAAGTAATTTCTCAAGCTTAGTACCTTGACCTCGTTTATACGCAGTCAGGTACTTTACACGAAAAAATCTCCGACCTTCCAAAACAAGGTCAAATAGTTGCTGCTCCTTCAGGGTCTCATGCCGCTGATGGTATGATTGGTACAGTCAATACTAAAAACAAGAAGAAATCTTCAAAGAATTCTTCTCCTATTATAACTTTACCAGATTCCCCGAAAGGAGAATCTTCCCCTGAAATTTATGCCGACATTCATGTCGTAGAGACATCTACGGCTAAATATAAATCCGGTGGTAAAAAGAAAGGGAAGAATAAAAACAAAAAGAATTCCAAAGAGAAAAATGATAAAAATGAATGCAATGACAAAAAGCGCAAAGCTCATTATCCTTGTTACATTTTTGACGAGGATCACTTTACTAAGGAATGCCCACATCGAGTAGAGGTTGCAAAATTAGTTAAAGGTTCACAACCACCTGCTGTCTTGAAGGATCCTTTTCCGACTCAAGATAGCAAGATGGTTGGTTCCTCCTCAACTACTTCAGAAGAGCCTATTTTGATGATGTCTCATGTAAGGATTGTGACGCGATCGCAAGATTATGGTACTAAGAATCCTGTTGATGGTAAAGAAGCAGAATATTCTAGTGCAAATACATCAACTACACCTCCTCCTGTTTCTGGTCTGCTACAGATCAAGAAACAAATTCTATATTTAATAATCAAACCACCTACTAAAGGTGTTCTTCATAAATCAACTTTCAATCCACATGCGAGAGCTGCTCAGAATTACAACATTGTTGAAGACTTAGCTATTTACCCTTTAGCAATGTCGGCTTTGGAAGTGCTACAATCATGCCCAGCACAACGTAAATTTCTTTTGTCTGCTATAGGAGTTGTAGATATTCAGGATTCTAATCTTATAATCTTCGATTTAGAAAATAGTACGCCTCGCTTACCTCATCAAATGGCTTTCCAAATTCTGGTGTTAGTCGAAAACAGACCAATCTATCGGACTGTGATTGATGAGGGAGCTTCAATGTGTATTATTTCAATTCAGTGTTGGAAATCGCTTGGTTCTCCTACACTCAACCAATCTCCAACGATTCTTAAGGCTTTTTATGGTTGAGGTTTCCATTCTTTTGGTTTTTTGCAGGATCTACCCATAGGGGTCAAAGGTAAAATCGTAAATCTAGATGTGGAGGTGGTTGATGCCCCTCTATATTACAACCTTCTTCTAGGTCGCAGTTGGACTTATTCTATGACTTTTTTTGTTTCTTCAGTCTTTCGACTCATCAAATTTCCATATCAAGGAAGGATCGTTACAATAGATCAGTTAACTCATTTCTCTTCTAACCCAGCCTCTACAGAAACAATCCAGCACGTTGGTAAAGTGGCTATCCCATATAAGGATGTTGGAGTAGGTTTGATGAAAGATTCTGGTTTACTAGGAACTTTTTCCTTTCCTCCTCCTAACGTATCGCCTTCCGTTGCAAATATTCACATGATTTCGTCAGACACTGTTATGTTTGATGATCCTTGGATCGTACCTTCCGACTCCGAGTTAGATTCAATTGATGGCATGATGCCTTTGAGTCCATTTGAACTTGCATACCAGGTTGTACAGTCACTTTCTGACCCCTCTTCAACCGAAATTGATCCAATGAATGGGATACATGAGGAATCACTTTCTATATCCAGTTCTGCCACAACGGCATTTCCTAATTTTGTTCATACTGATGAGAAAATTTGTGAATTTTTGTCCGTTGATGATTTACCATGGGAAGATCTTCATCATCAATATTATTTTTTACCTGAACTAGATCATTTTCAAGATGATTTCGCTTCAATTTTCACTACTGAATATGTCAAAGAACCCCAGAATCCATTGCAAAATCCTGATTCTGAGTTAAATTTGGAAAATATTTCTCGAACGGTTCCAACTGACATTTTGGTAAAACCAGGAATAATTGAAAACATTCATATAGGTGCTTGCTGTACTGAAGATGAAATTCAAACTTATAAAGCCCTATTTCAAGAATTTCATGATGTGTTTGCCTGGTCATATGAAGAAATGCCAGGAATTGATCCGTCAATTGCCGTACATGAAATTAAGACTTACCCAGATGCCAAACCTGTTCGTCAACATCTACGTCAAATGCATCCTAGAAAAGTTGCTGTTGTCAAAGCAGAAGTTGAAAAATTACTTCGTGCAGGTTTCATTTATCCAATTCCCTTAATGGATTGGGTATCGAATATTGTTCCTGTGACTAAAAAACACGGAATGATATGAGTATGTATCGATTATAGGGATATTAATCGAGCTTGTCCAAAAGACAATTATCCAAATCCCTACATTGATCAAATAATCGATGATTGTGTCGGTAGTGAAATGTTTTCCTTTATGGGCGGCTTTTCCGGGTACAATAAAATAAACATACTCCCTGCAAATCAGCCAAAAAAAACTTTTATTTGTCCGTGGGGGACATTTGCTTATTGCAAGCTTCCCTTTGGATTGAAGAACGCTGGAGAAACTTTTCAAAGGGAAATGTATTACACGTTTCATGACATTAAGCACATTGTGCAGCCCTATCTCGATGGTTTACCTGCTCATTCATCTCGCAGGGCTGACCATCTCACTCACTTACAAGCCATTTTTATGAGATGTCGACATTATAGAATTAGGCTGAATCCACACAAATGTGTTTTTTTTGTAGAGTCGGGTCGTTTACTGGGATTTGTTGTTTTCAAGGCAGGTATTCGCATCGATTCGTCGAAGGTTGAAGCTATTTTTAAATTACCTCCTCCTTCGACTTTACGCCAACTCCAAAGTTTGCAGGGGAAAGCAAAATTTTTACGACGGTTCATTCCTAACTATGCCGAGCTTACAAAGGGTTTTACCCAGTTGCTGAAACAGAACATTTTGTTCTTTTGGGATGAGGTCGCTGATCAATCTTTTGATGCACTTAAACACGCGTTAACCCATGCACCGTTATTGCATCCTCCCAACTACACCCAGGATTACATTTTGTACCTCGCTGCTTCTCATTCCACCATTGGGATGGTTTTAGTTCAGGAAGACGAATCTAAAAATGAACATGTGATTTACTATCTTAGTCGGAATCTACATCCGACTGAGATCAAATACACACATGTGGAGAAATTGGCCTTGGCAACTGTTCAAGCTATCCAAATATTTAGACACTACATCTTGTTACCTAAAACCACAGTGATTTATGATTGCAACCCTATGATGTACATTTTAACCAAACAACTGCTAGGGGGCAAGTATTCCAAATGAATAGTCATCCTGTAGGAATTTGACTTGGATTTTGAAAAATCCAAGGCAAATAAATCTTTGGTATTTACGGAACTGATGTATGATTTCCCCTCTACTGATACTGAAACTGTGGCAGAAGAACCCATTGCGGACGAATCTCTGTTTCTTATCAGTACGCTAGATCCATGGTATGGAGATATTATTTTTTATCTCCAAACCCAATCTTTTCGGCCTGAAATCTCATGGTCTCAGCGATGGAAAATATTCTTCCAATCCCAACAGTACAATATTATTAGTGATACACTTTATCATAGAGGAGCAGATTCTTTTTTCCGACACTGTCTTGTTCATGAAGAAGCTGAAAAGGTTTTAAATGACTGCCATTCTGGAGCATGTGGCGGTCATATGTCTGGGTATGCCACAGCCCAAAAGATATTGTGTGTTGACTATTTCTGGCCGTCGTTATTCAAAGATTGTATTTATGCAGTCCGGAAATGCCACAATTGTCAACTTTTTTATCGTAAGATATGCGCGCCACCTGCTCCTCTTCATCCCATAATTTTTGTTGGTCCTTTCGCAAAATGGGGTATCGATTTTATTACATGTAACCCTCACTCGGCCGGGGGGCATGTGTATATTATCTTAGCGGTAGATTATTTTACTAAATGGGCCGAGGCGATGCCTACATTTTCGGCTGACGGCAAGACTGCTGCGACTTTCGTATTTAATCACATAATTGCTAGGCTTGGTGTTCCTCAAGCCATTATTACAGATCATGGAAGTCATTTTCAGAATGTCATGATGACTGAACTGACAAATCAGCTTGGCCTGCACCACGATAGTTCCACTCCGTATTATCCGCAAGCCAATCATCTGGTTGAAGCCATAAATAAATTTTTAGTCACCGTGATTAGACGAATTATTGGTATTCACAAAATGAATTGGCATTCCATGTTATTTTCAGCACTTTGGGCATATCGGACCTCGATAAAAACATCAACTAGTTTCACTCCCTTTCAACTCGTTTACGGTTTGGAAGCTGTGTTGCCGATTGAATATGAAATTATGTCACTGAAATTAGCTGTAGAATTACTCCCAGCTACGTCTGAAGAGGAGAAACGTTTGTTGTACTTGACTCAGCTGGATGAGAATCGACGAAATGTTGTAATAGCAAACGAGGCTCATGTTAAATGAATAAAAGCCTAGTATGATAGAAGTGTTACCCCTCGAAATTTTTCAGAAGGAGACCTAGTTTTAGTTTATGATCAAGCCAACGATAAGCTAGGAGCTAGGAAATTCGTGCCCCTGTGGCATGGTCCTTTCATTGTTAAGCGAAAGCTAGCAAAAGGGGCCTATGAGCTGATATATTTTGACGGTGTCCCTTTAGATAAACCCAGAAATGGACTTTATCTGAAGAGATATTATGCTTAAACTTGGTGTGGAGATTTTTTATTAGATTATATTTCTTTACTTCTGGTGTGTCTTAGATTAGAAAAGCGTGCCTAGTTTAGAAGTGTGTTTTTATCACTATTCCTGCTTATCTGAGTTTTACTCTTGATATTGCAGATGTCGACGTCTCTTCAAACCTACATTGGTTTTGCTGATGGTGCTTGTCGTAGTACACAGAACATTTCTTCCGCAGCCTGGGTTATCTATTCACCCTCTGACGAGTTAGTATCCATGCATGGGGTAAGCCTTGGTCAAACAACAAATAACATTGCCGAGTATAGTGCAGTGATTGAGTTATTATCTAAATCCATATCATTTGGAATTCGGAGTTTGATTGTTAGGTTGGATTCTGAACTTGTTGTATTACATCTTAACAAGATTTATGCCATTAGAAATCCAGTGTTATTACGATTATTTTTAAGAGTTTGTCTCTTGGAGCGTGAATTTGATTACATTGAATATCAACACATTCCAAGACATTTAAATACATTAGCAGATGCAATTGCTTCTAGTATGATAAATCGACATTTGCAGTGATCAAAACAGTAAAATAAAAAAACATCCATAATATGTACACAGATAGCCGGTAAATAGTGATATATCATAGTATAGAAGTGTTTTCAAAAAATATACATCGTCCTCGATCATAGGTTGGAAACACCTTATGATTGGCAAAATGGTAACACAAAAATTAAAAAATGTGAGTCTACAACACGATCATCGCATCACTGATGGTGATCACGATAAGAAACCACTGCCCGAGCCACCCTACACAGGAACCTCCTAAAGGATCCTGGAACACCAATCACATATCTCTACAATCTGAGTGGAATCTCATCTATGTTCGTCTCTGGAATATCTAGAGTCAGACGCTCTAGATGATGCTCTAAATTAGACAATATTTCTGCTGATTAGCCTACTGGGGCTGGTGCAGCCGCAACTAGTTGTCTTCTGTCATAAGGCTGGAGATGGGCTAGTCGACGTGGGCCCACATCGGCATTCAAAAACTTTTGGTTATTAATTTTCAAGACAATAAAAAATTTAAAAAAATAGAATTTAGAACTTGTTGAAAATGGTTCTACCTGATTCATCCCACTGTTCCCCTGCTGGGAGAGTCATCTCCCGGTCGCCACGGAAATCTGTCCCAACGTATGGAAAGTCCTCAATGACAAAAATTTGGTGGTCCAACCAACGAAAATATGAAGGAGGAAATCGAACAATCTCAGCGCCCTCAATATCGTGACAGGCCATCAATGCAACCCAATGAACCATCCTCGGTTCTCGGGGTCGACCTGCATCAACAAGAATACTTTGCGGAGCTAGCATGGGTACCCTCTCTAGAGAAAAAGTGACCACGATGGATCCATATCCAAAGTTTTTTAGTTTTCCATTTTTCGCTCTAGTTAGTTGGCCTTTTACATTGGCCAACACAGCTTCACACCAGTTGAAAATGGTGCCTCGAAAACAGTCCACAGCAATGTGCATCTGGGAACCAGTAGCCACATGCAGTGCGGCACTCCCACACAGTCTGGTAACAGTAAACGCAATAAATTTTAGCTCGGGATGGATGATAGTTTTTATATCAATCTATTTGTCTCTGGGGTCTGCCTCATCATTACAGAACTCTTGTCGAAGACTAGCGACAGTTTGGCCACCTAGCCTAGTCCCAAACAAGGAAATTTGTTCACCCCTCTTGGACAAACCAGTCAGAAAATAAATGTCCTCCAGCTCAATTTTGAGCTGGTGGCTGCCAATAATGAAACACTGGTCCTGCATGTTCCACCTGTTTACCAGCCATGTCAGGAGTTCTACCTGTGCCCTCATGCCCTGAATGGCCCAGAATTTATACAAAACGCATGCTCTTAATGCCTGCATTGTGGGAAAGTGGAGCATTGCGACATCATCCACATCCTCATGTTCACGTTCTCTCCAAATAAACATCTTACTGATCCTACAATGCATAAAAAGATATGTTAGAATAATCTAATTTGAAAATTTTTGGGCGGAAAATGAGAAATTTGATTTTGAAATTTAAATGTGCGGGGATTGCACTTTGCCTTCATACACATTGTGTAGGAACACACACGCTCTATGGAAAAAGTGTGGACCCATGACCTTTTTCTCTATAGAAAAAGGTCGGGGTCCGCAGGTCCCGTGTATTGTGCCTGCGGACCCCCACAGGCGATTTCTTAAACATATTTCTCCCTTAAAAATAAAAACTAAAGCCTACAAATGAATTCTAAATGGATGAAAAGAAAGATTAAGAGGTCATGGATTACCTGGGACTGACGGTTCTCGATTTCGTCGGACGGATTTTCCAGAATCTTCACAGGAACTTTTTTACCCAAAAGCTTCTACTTTTCACTCTGAACTTGAACGGTAAAAATGAAATTGAAAAAGTCCTTTTTATGAGTTTTTTCGAATAGATGAATTTTTAATTTATTTATTTTTCACTTTAAAAAGGGTACTTTGAAAGCATTTTTACTTATCTTAAATAGGTATGTGTAATGTTTCGAGTTTTGTGCAGAAATTGGATTTTTCAGGAGAATTGATCATTTTTCAACAAAGAGCATACTTTTATCACTTTTTCGGACTCTTTCAAAAAATTTACGAAAAAGTGAAACATTGGAGTTCTCTTTTAAGCCCTTTTCAGACTCTCTAAATATGAAAATATTGATGAGTACTTGATTTTTCGAACTCGTTAAAGTAAATGAATAATCTTCCCTTCAGTATAAGTTTACCCCTTTTACGGACTGAAATGGACTATTTACGAAAAAGGTATACATTTACTAATTATCAATAGAGCTCTCTCCCACATTATTTTATCCTTTTTGGGGCTCGAGAGACTAAATTTACAAAAAAAGTACACCCATGGAGTTTTCTTAATTTTTTTCTTCTGACTCCCTAAAATTGAAAAACACCAAGTTTCTCCTATACTGGACTCGTTAAAATTTAACAGTAAAGGACTTGTTCAATTTCAAAACAGGAACGAACCACTACTTCTTAGGGTTCGAATCTTAAACTAAGTTGGACTCATCTGAAGGATGAGCTTATAAACAAGAAAATTTTATCCTCCTCAAGCTTGTAAAAAATAAAGAGGTACTTGCCAGAAATGGTGGGGGAAAAGAGAGAAAAATGACTTGTTTGTTGTATTTTGAATTTTCGAAAATCCATTTAACCACTATTGAACATGAAACTTTCATTCACCTGGGTTGGGAAATCCTTTGCCTAACAGTTAATCAAACCTCATTGAAAATCTTCATCCAGTTTCTCGGTATTAGCTTTGGGTCAATTGTCACCAAGCCATCTGCAATGTCGTTATGTGTTCAAGAGGATAGTTCAAATAAAACCATTCATCTGCAAAATATCTATCATCCATTTTGACTATCCCTGAATCAGCCCTTGTCAATATACATTTTCAAAACTTGATCTATGATTTCGCATTGTGGGCTTGCCTACGACGGATCACTTTCTATTGACGACAACTCATTATCTAGGAAGTTGATCTAGAAATCGCCAGTACCTTGAAATCTACATGCCTCAATGGCAGGTTTCTTGCCTTCGACTACAGGTTGCATCATTGACCTTCGATCGAATGATTCCGTGATATGTTCGACTTTAGCTCATTCATTCACATTTCATGGATTGTACTGGGTACTTTGAGAGCCATTGACAATACTGGTGGTTACTCTCACACTTGTTAACAGTTTACATCATTGACTGGTAATCAAGTGGTTTCTACCATGTTCGACTTCGACACATTCATTCACATGGATAGAATCGTACTAGTTCGAGATGTGGAAATCAAGACCCTGGATCTAGTTTCTACCATCCAGGCTGCGAGGAATTTTTTTATCATTTATACAATGGACTATTTATAAACAGATAGCTGCGTCCATACTGTGTCTACACATGTCTATACTGTGATGTACTCAAAATCATTCCTGTATCAGAACAGTTTGAATCAGTTTCTAGTTAGTTTTGATCTGAGTGTGGGAATGCCTACCTCAGTGATGATATGATTACATATATATATATATATTGCATTGAATTTTTTTACAGGTTTCGACTGGGGTGTCCACAGAATGATCCTTGAAATGATAAAGTAATGCACTCTTCATATATGACAGACTTCAATTTCATCTATTCCAGACGTTGCACTTTAGGGGGAAATCTGTTACATTAAAAATCATCCTGACATTCTGCTATGTGTATGAACTCATTATTACTCATACTTCTCCCTTTGCAAGTCTAACATATCAGTTCCTCATATCAAGCCTTGAAAATCAGAGAAAAGTTCCTAAAAATATCCTAAACTTTGGTGTTGCACTTTCTCTCTATCTTTCATGCGGTCCCACACCTAATGTTCAGCTCTCTTGCGTACATGAACGCACTTTATCTGTGTTATGGGTGTGGACCCCTATAAGATAAAAAAGGTGCAAGTAAATTCCAAAAAGGTCAATAAAAGTGAATTCTAGAAGCTTCCAGAAAATATCTTGCAGTGATAGAACTTCTCTTATGAGGTGCATGTATCCCTTACCTTATGGAGCTAACCCCTTGATGTGAGGAGTCTATCCCTTTGAAGGAGGATTCTATCCCTTCATAGTTGGAACAGAAAACCTCCTCTTTTCCACTATAAAAAGAGGCATTGAGTAACCTCATGGGGATTTCAAGCTTTAGAATATTTGAAGTTAAGTGCTGTTGAGATTTAGACTCAGTTAACTAAGACTTTTGTGAGGAGAGATTACATACCTCTATTTGTCTTGGTTGGAGGAGTGCAGAGCTTATCAAAGTAAAGGAGACTCCTGCTTCGGATCCCGAGAAGGCCTGTGCAACATCAAGGCTCAGGTTGTAAGGTTTTCCTTCTTTTGAAATTAATACAAATATACTTGTTTTTCTCAATAAGCTTTTAGTTAATGGTTTATTTCATATATTCCTTGATCACTATGATAAGCATGGTTTATGATGATTTCTATACAGGTGCTATGTAATATTTTGCTTGCTTGTGACTGCAGGTTTACGAGGAAAACTCCTTCAAGCGCGCGAGGGATAATAACGACTTCAAACAAGGGTTGCACATACGGTAAGTATTTTACACATCTATAGAGCTTTTCGTAGATCATATATGCTTAGAGAAAGATTAGTTTATTTGGCTGTTTGTTGCTAGAGACTTTTAGTACTAGGGAGATCGGTCTTGTCCGCAAGACGGATTAATCCACACAACAGCCGATAAGGTGCGTGATGACTACCATGTCGAGCAAAATACTAGGGGTTTCATGATCAGTACCATTAGCGACCTCGATGCGCACATGGGTACCTTGTTGCTGGCATGTAGAATGATGTGCAAGTGCAAGGTTGCCACTATCCCCGCTTATGTAATTCAGCTGGCTAACCGCTGAGATAAAGGGGCCTACTTCAACTAGTCCTAGTTCTTGTGTAATGAATTCTTGGAGAACATGCGCGAGGCCCAGTATCATGGAAGTGCATTTTGCTACTCCTGGTTGTTGCTCCTCATCGCGTTAGTCGCATGGGAAGCCCTTGAAGACTTGGTCCTCCCTAAGCTCAAGCCAGATATGTGCAAGGGGGTGCACTATGAAAATTTGTGGGATTCAACGGATGAGAAGTGCATCGAGGATAATAAGGTCTTATAGGTCCTATTTTAGAGTGGGCTTGCAGCAGAAATATACTCCCGGCCGCGCTTGTCACTGGAAATCTATGACAAGTACAAAAGCATCCCACTGTCATGATGCACAATGTGCAGATCCGGGGTCGTAAGGATCTGGCGTGGGTATAATTGCCATACATGGTCACTGACAAGGAGATTAACCGACTCATCACCACTTGGCCACTACACTAGAGACTAGGCTTCAAATCAGGTATCGTTAACACTGCAGGTACAATCCCCACTTTGAAAAATAACTCACCTAATACCACCAAAAAGGCAGAAGTTCATGGCAAGGATGCTAAAAATGGTGCAGAGTAGGAGTCGTAGCAGGCTCTAGACACGAAGGGTCTAGATGAGCAGGGTATTGACTCCCCGCGTGGTATGAAACGAATTTCCGACTCTCTCAAAGGCCAATGAAAGAAACGGCGAGCTACAAGGCCTAGTCGAGAGACTAAAGTTACCTTAACAGAGGAAGACCTGGCGCAGATCACAGATGCAGTCACCCTTGCCTCAGAAGATAAATGGCTGGCGTTGGAAGAGTAGCAGAAGGCCACGGTTGCTACACTCCAGACTGAACTCCATGCTCTATAGCTCAAAACCGACACCCTGTAGACAAGCATGATTCAGACCAGGCCACCCCTAGTAGCCAGTAGTGAATTTTTCATCGCAACTGAAAGCTGCCTCTACCCCCTACCAGGCACAACATTCGTCTTGAGCCAACCTACCTTATGTGCGCAAATCCAGGCCTGCGTAAAGGTGTAATTAGATTTGGCCCGGCTTCCGCAGGAACCATTGCAAGTCCTCCACATATCCCTCTTTGAGGGGATCCAGTACAAATACTATTGGGTGCATCAGCAGCTCAATACAGCTGAGTAGGTGATCGTGGAAAAAAATGCTGAGGTGTCCTAGGTGCATGCCGCATGCACCCTTGCCACCATGCAGCAGACCGAGTTGGAATGCCTGATCAGTAGGCTATGCGCAGATGTAACTGAGGATATCCCAAATTCTGCTACCCCCTAGGCCAATATTGAGGGGCTTGTTATATAACCAAGGGCTTCTAGGACCGAAATTCATACTGTTAAGACAAATATGGAATAACAAATTGCTGCCTTACAGGCCAAATTGCAGTCGGAAACTAGACCTGAGGTAAGAGGCCAGCGAGCCACGCTGGTCATAGAGGCCACCAATGCTATTACAGCTCAGATTTCTTAGGGCGTAGAGTTGTTGGAGACAAATATGCAGCTATGGTCTAAAGTGCAGTGCGACCCTCTCCTGCGCAATTTTACTCAAGAGCTACGCCAGAAGGAGGAAGAGTTTGAACAACTCAAAGCTACTATGCCCACTTTGATTCCATCTCAATGCTTGGCACGACTACGTACCAGCCACACACTTCAAGATGACATTAAAGAGCTCAGCTACAAAAATAAGGTTCTCAGTGACCACCTCAATTCTTGGGCCGATGAATCCCTCAAGCTATCTCAAGAAGTGGATGTCGCAGTTAAACAACTAAACCAGCCATTGGAAAGTGTCACAGCTGCTACTGAATGCCCAAATTTGAAGAAGTTGGTGGATATTGCACAGAATTTTGTTGCGTGGAGCAAAGGAATGTTGCCCCAGCTTTTTGATGCGATCAAGCAGCTTCAGGTGAAGATGCGAACCCCATGGCCGCTGTGACTCGGGATGAGTCACAAGATTGTGTTGGGGGCCTGTTGGAACCGAGCTCCCTAAGCTACGTTTTTGGTATAATTTTGTAATATTTGGTCTTGCATAGGGGTTTGGGGTGGGTCAAAGCCCCAATGTTTTGTAATGGGTTAAAGGGTAAATCTAGGGTTCGCAAGCCATGGTTTGTAGACCATAGGATAGCAAGGGCTGCGATGATATAAATAGATAGATAGTTGGGTCTAGGAGGTAATGAAGAAGAAATATTGATGCTATGTGTGAACTATTGAGATCTGTCTAGGTAGTTTTGGGTAAGGACTCTTGCTGGCTGTGTGCGTGGGTTGTGTTTTGGGTTGTAATTGGGTTTTTGGATACTAATGAATGTGAAATATATTTGAAGTATCTTATGGTATCTGGATTGATCACGTTTTTTACTGAAGTGTATTTTTGATATTTATTTAAGCTGCGAATGTACCTGTGATCTAAGAGTTAGCTGCGATTATACTATTCTATGATGTTATTTGTTGACGCGCACGTGGATGCGAATGTATTGATTAGATCTATTAATGATAGTAGCTTAATTATGGTTATGTGATGATTATATTGTTAAGAGCTTGTGAATAAACTCATTTTGTGTGAACTTGATAAGTTGAAACGCAGATCTGCCTTAAATTACCTACTCTCTCCCAGGGTGCGAAAACCTAGTTCCAGCACCCTCCCATACTAATTCAGGTGATACCTTGGCCTGCGAAAGTAGGTCATTACCGAAAGGGCCAGTAGTATATATGTTTGTTGGAAAACGTTAACCTCCGAAACCTAGGTCAGGACCCCTCAAGCCAACACTATCCTTCATGAATAACTGACACGGATACGTATGATTAACTAACATCTATCATACATATAACCACAACAACTATATACTAACATACATGTACATAACCCTAATGCTTATAACAATAATTGACCAACATACCTGCATGCCAAACATACAATACCTGTATGACGATCTTCTCTTACCCCAAAGTCTAGTGTTGCAACCTCACTCTGATGATCTACATATCTTGCTCTATCTTAGTCAACACATCAGCATCATAGCATACCAATAAAATCATAATGACATATGCTTCATACCATCAATTCATGAAAATACATGCATACCAACATGCATTCATCCCATCCATTCCAAGTGTTGAAGCATGTTTTTATACCACTTGTAACGTACCTCTCCCCTCACATCTACCCACTTTCACCAACTTACCCAGGGTAAACATGATATGAGTGGAAGTTATGACAAGAACTGACCTCCTAGGCGACCTTAAGGAAATGGAGTTGACAAAATAGAACTTACTAACTTCCCTCAAGTGCCTCGGGACCCTCCAGGGGTAAACCAACCTATCTAGGTGTCCATCCTTTGAGCTAAATTACTTTTCCTGAGCTATAGCCCCAATCACTCCCTTTCCAAGCACTCCATGCGACGTCAAACCCCCAGTCACTCCCATAGGCATGCATCAGTGTGACTGTGGCATTTTTTGCCCAGTGTTGTGTTAGTGACTACGAAATTTAAGGTTTCTTTTCAGGGTTGGGGCTAGGCCTCTGTCCAGAAACCCATGTAACTCTTAGAACTCATAAAATACATGAATATAATGATTATAAGCTAAAAATTAAACCTATTACTAGAACTGACCATCCCCAACTGGAACTAACATTCCGTCAAACACTTGGTATATATGCAATCTACAGGTCATGAATGCAAGTCTGAGTATAAGGGTGTTGGGAAAAATACTGAGAGGGGGGGGTGAATCAGTATTTACAGCATACTCAAAACTTTTTACTTTTTCTTTCTCTAAAACCCATACGCTACTTTACTGAAGCCAACTCGCATATACACACAGGTATCCTTAATAAAACTCGTGTATTAACATAGATCTCATTATGCTGATAATTATTTGCTTAGATCATTGCATCATTCATTCATTAGATGTTTAGTAAACAGTAAACATGTGCAGTAAGAACAGAATAAATCATCACACATAAGCAACACACATGAACACCAGGATTTAAGGTGGAAACCCAATTCAGGAGAAAACCACCGCTGACGTCGTCTCAGTCTTCAATATTTTATTATAAAGAAAACATCGTACAACCATGTACTGGAGCAGACTCATACCAGCACGCAGGCACCCACCTACAGAAGGCTACAACCTTCTCTTGTTTACCAGCCTCTCCTGGAAGGGAGCTACAACCCCCTACTCTCGTTTACCAGCCTCTCCTGGAAGGGAGCTACGACCCCCTACTCTCATTTACCAGCCTCTCCTGGAAGGGAGCTACTACCCCCTGCACTCGTTTACCAGCTACCACTGGAAGGGAGCTACAACCCCCTCGCAGAAGGGTTCGACCCTCAGCACCATTGTGGACCACGTTTCATCAATTTTCATACTAGATCTAACAGTTTCCATACAACACAACTTGTAGGCCACTTTTCATCATATTTTCAGACTAGACCCACCTACTGGCTTAAGCTCGGGCATTCATCAACCGAAACTTATACCCCCATCAATTCATTCATTGAATCATCAACCAATCAACCTAATGTGACTTGATCTTCAATTAACATAATTAGGAACATATTCATCATCCAAATAACCTGCCTCTATATGAATACATCATCAATGATAATAGTAGAACAACAAAACAGACGTATTTCATTCCACTTACTTCAAGTAAAACTTAGATTCCATACGCGCTTTATTTCACTCGAACCCGTCGCGTATGTACGCGCTTCATACTGCATCACAACTCCGCGTATTCGTGTCTTATTTAGAAAACCATGTCTCCGCCCATATGCGCTTTTTCTTTTTATAGACATCAACACGCGCTTTTACTGAAGCGAACCTGTGTATACATTTACAACTTTTCAGGACTGCGCAGCTCTTCAGATCAGATAGACAACTCAGATTTCATCCTTCACTTTAGAAAGTATTTCGCCTCATCTCAGATCTAAACATTCCATGAACAGATCTAGGAAATACATATACATTTCAGATCTAGAGATCCCTCTTCATCGTTTTCTTCATAGGTGCATCATAGATCTTCGTAGATCTATCAATCGTAGTCTATCCATGTGTAGATATTCCTTGTGAGATTTATTCATTCAGCAACCTCTTACTCATGCACACTCCTTGCACAATGATCTTTCTTCTTCTCCTTATATAGATTTAGCCTTTATCAATACCATGAGTCAAAACCACCCAACTACTAATGGTATTCCTGGACGGGATCAAATAGATAATCCAGCGCTCAATACAATGGGTCAATACCATGGTAATGTCCCCTGGTTTCCTAATTTTAGAGCGCAAATGACCATACGCAACTTGGCACGTACTTTTCCACGTGCATACACTACTTCTCCTTAACAAACATGTGTATGCCTTGTGAAATATCATATTTATCATTTTTATGGCACTTACTGAAATTCCTTTCTCTTGTTACATCAGATTTACATTATTAACAACTCATCAAGTCAATTTTCATCAAGGACAACTTCATCAGGCAGGTTCCATCAAAGGCAACACATTGTATCATATTGCCAACAATCTCCCCCTTAACTCATCAAGTAGGATTCCATCAAGGGCAACTTCATCAAGTAGGTTGTCATCAACTTTATCAAGTAGGTTGCCATCAAGGACAACACTCTGCATCATATTGCCAACAATCTTATTGATGACTTATTTCATCAAGTAGGTTGCCATCAAGGACAACATATGCCAGCAATCTCCCCCTTTGGACTTGATGGCAATCATGATGGTGTTTGATCACCACAACAGATAGATACATTGATTATAACCATTATGCAAACACCATGATACTCTCCCCCTATTCAAACACCATGTTATTCTCCCCCTTTGACATCAAGGGCAAAGGGCGGATGAAAACCAAAACAAGGTTTTTCTCCTCATGTAAAAAATAAGAGCTCTGTAGATATGATGTGCACTGAAGTTACCTTGCTCCCCCTGAGTTCATGCTGAATCTTCAAACATATTATTCAATGAAGTACATGACTCTATGACCTTTCCTATCACCAAGGACTCATACTTACAGCAAATATCCAACCACGTGAATTTACATATATGACTCAACTACCCAACCAAGTGGGTTTACACATTTTGACTCAACTACCCAACCAAGTGGGTTTACAAATTTGAACAAGTCCTTACATGACTGAATATTACAATTTTACATCATAGGTCACAAATTCTTCTACACATACAGAATTTTATATATCCAATATCAAAAATACCTCAAGGAAGATCATAATTCAAAATCAACATAATGCCAACAATAATGCATTACGCCGCCAGGCTAATTCCCCTAATATATGAGAGAAGATAAATAGACAATGTAGCAGTAATGTCTCTTCTATAGATTAAATATGTGTCAAAAGTCATCAGCAACAAACTCTACATGATCTATCCTTATTTCTGCATCATAAAACTTTCATCTCATCCATGTGTGAAAAAGATATTCTTCAGCAAAAAGCAAACAGGGCTCATCCATAATCTTATCATAAGAAACCATGCATCACGTCATCATCATTTGAGTATGAGAACTAAGGAATAAGCATATACAATGCCAACAATGCAATCATTAGTAGTTAGACTGATGCTCCCCTTGAACCTGTACTCCTTTTCTTGAGCCATCTCACTGTTTTCCTTAACAGAAAAGAATACGCGACTGTCTTCAGCGTAACTCGTGTGTATACGCGGCTTTTGTTCAGTCAACCCGCATATGGAAAGTGAAATACTGAAAATTTCACACTTTCATCTCCCCCTGAATTTGTGCTACCTGTACCTATCTTCTTCACATCAGATGCACTGTCAGAAATAAACATAACCAGAATTACCAAACCAACCATGAGAATCACCATATATTACTCCCCCTGTGATGATACAATGATGATTCCTCTAATGTATCTCACATCACTCCTGCAATCATTACGAGAAGTAAGCTTCAGAAGCGGATGACTGCAGTAGGGTCAATATTCCCTACGTTTCTGACCAGTCCTCCTTCTTTTTCCAGCTTTGCTTGAAATTTCTTATTATATGTTGGAAATTATCCAAATTCTCAAATCTTTTCATCTTTCATTCCTTTTCTACATGTCCATGCTTATTAAAATCATAACATCTTATGTGTCCAGAAAAGTAAGCATAAGGATCATGATGTGATTTTCTATTCTTTCTTCTATTACAATCAGTTGCTTTATGACCAAACTTGCTGCATGAAAAACAACATCCCTTAAAGAAACCAGAGTACCTTTCTGAGTAGAATCTGTTTGTTTGTGACTGAAACAATCTGCTTCTGCAATTGGCTGCAACATGCCCATAATTGTGACATTTAAAGCACTCAACATTATTGATCAAAGGAGGGAATGATTTCTTTTGAGAGTTCATAATTGTTGGTTGCTCTTTTGCTTCTTTCAACACTTCAGGTTTTGCATTGATATCTTTTGAATCTTTAGTACTTCCTTGTGAACTAGATTCTCCTTTAACAGTTTCATGAAAACCAAGACCAAATTTAATAGAAGGAGACCTTTGACTACTAAGAATATTATCCAGAATCTTATTACTATCTTGAAACCTCAAGAGTTTATCCTTTTCTTCTAATTTACTTTTTAGAATGTTTACCTCAACCTCCAATTTTTGGCATTGCTTCTTCGTACTTTCTTCGACCCTTCTTCCTTCTTCTACTTGATCATTCAGTTTTAGAATATCTTCTTTCAACACATTTTCTTGTTCTTCAAAAATTTGTAGTACTTCTTCATTCTTCTTATTTGATTTTTCCAGATCTGTTTTGAGCGAGATGATTTCTGCTTCATGTCCTTTTTCAAATGATTGTAGAAGTTCTTCATTCTTCTTATTTGATGCTTCAAGATCTACTTTTAGAGAGATGATTTCTGCTTCAAGTTCTTCATTCTTCTTATTTGATTTTTCCGGATCTTCATTTAGATCGATGATTTCTGCTTCAAGTCTTTTATTTCGATTGGTTGCATAATTGTACAACCTTTGATACTTGTTTATCTGACCATTTATTATTTCTATCTGTCCTTTCATTTGAGAGATCATCTCATTTTAGATAACTTCTCTCTCTTTAAATGATCTTTGTTGATCTTCAACTTTAATCTTGAGAGCTTCTTCTAGATCCATAACATTACTTTCACTATTTTCACCATAGTATGCACAAGAAAGTGAATCACAAGAACCACATTCAATACCTGTATTATCTTCTTCATTTTCCGCTGCACATGTTTTCTGAGATATCTCCTTTCTTTGAGTAACCTTCTTCTTTTGCTTCCTTGCCATGAGCACTAGCATATCTTGGTCAGAATCTTCTTCATCCTGATTTCAAAAGCAGTTAGAATACCATGTAGTTGAAGAACAGTAAGAGTTTGCAGATCTTGCCTTTCTTCAATAGCAGATACTTTTGACTCAAATTTTGAAGTCAAAGATCTTAAGAATTTTTCAACCAGAGTAGTATCGGTTATGGTTTCACCCAAACTTCTCATACGATTTACAATATATTCTAGACGTAAAAATAAACTGGCAATACTCTCATCACTATGCATCCTTAAATTTTCATATTCAATTCTGAGAGTTTGGAGTTTGGCACTTTTTACCTTTGTATCTCCTTCATAGATTAGAATGATTTTGTCCCATATTTCTTTTGCTGAATTTAGCTGCATCACTTTAAAAAATTCTGATTCAGACAGGCTTCCTAATAAAACATTGACTGCTTTGGCATTGATTTCATATTTCTTCCTTTCTACTGCATCAGTAGGAATAGTTGCCGGATACCGTTAACCTTCTTCCAAGATTGCCCATACTTCTGCACCAAGACTTTGCAAATATGCTTTTGTTCGTATCTTCCAGAATAACAGATTACTTCCATTGAATAAAGGTGGCCTTAGAGAAAGTACTCCTTCCTGACTTCCCATTGTGACGGATCTCCTTCAAGCGATCAAGCTTCTGCAAAAGGACCTGCTCTGATACCAATTGTTGGGAAAAATACTGAGAGGGGGGGTGAATCAGTATTTAGTGCAGACTGAAAAACTTTTTACTTTCTCTAAAACCCATACGCTACTTTACTGAAGCCAACTAGCGTATACACGCGGATATCCTTAATAAAACTCGCGTATTAACAGATATCTCATTATGCTGATAATTCTTTGCTTAGATCATTGCATCATTCATTCATTAGATGTTTAGTAACCAGTAAACATGTGCAGTAAGAACAGAATAAATCATCACACATAAGCAACACACATGAACACCAGGATTTAAGGTGGAAACCCAATTCGGGAGAAAACCACCGCTGCCGTCGTCTCAGTCTTCAATATTTTATTATAAAGAAAACATCGTACAACCATGTACTGGTGCAGACTCATACCAGCACGCAGGCACCCACCTGCAGAAGGCTACAACCTTCTCTCGTTTACCAGCCTCTCCTGGAAGGGAGCCACTACCCCCTGCACTCGTTTACCAGCCTCTCCTGGAAGGGAGCTACTACCCCCTACTCTCGTTTACCAGCCTCTCCTGGAACGGAGCCACTACCCCCTGCACTCGTTTACCAGCTACCACTGGAAGGGAGCTACAACCCCCTCACTGAAGGCTTCGACCCTTAGCACCACCATGGAACACGTTTCATCAATTTTCAAACTGGATCCAACAACTTCCATACAACACAACTTGTAGGCCACTTTTCATCATATTTTCAGACTGGACCCACTCCACACATTTAAGCTCAACATTCATCAAACTAAAACTTATAACCCCATCAATTCATTCATTGAATCATCAACCAATCAACTAACAACTTGATCTTCAATTAACATAATCAAGAACATATTCATCATTCAAATAACCCAATTCTGTATGAATACATCATTGACAGATAACAGTAGAACAACAAAACAAATCAGGCATTTCATTCCACTTACTTCAGCAAACCCTAGATTCCATATGCGCTTTTACTTCACTGAACCTGCATATGTACGCGCTTTCATACAGACCAACCCGCGTATACTTATGTGTATTCTTTAGAAACCCTGTCTGTCCATACGCGCTTTTCTTTAAGCAGACACGCATATACACGCACTTTTACTGAAGCGAACCTGCGTATACATTTGTAACTTTTCAGGACTGTGCAGCTCTTCAGATCAGATAGACAACTCAGATTTCATCCTTCACTTCAGAAAGTATTTCACCTCATCTCAGATCTAAACATTCCATGAATAGATCTAGGAAATACATATACATTTCAGATCTAGAGATCCTTCTTCATCATTTTCTTCATAGGTGCATCATAGATTCATATCTATCAATCAAAGTTCATCCATGCAGACATTCCTTCGAGAGATTTATTCATTCACAACCCTTACTCATGCACACCTTGCACAATGATCTTCTTCTCCTTATATAGATTTATCCTTTATCAATACCATGAGTCAAAACCACACAACTTCCGATGGTATTCCTGGACGGGATCAAATAGATATTCCAGTGCTTAATACAGTGGGTCAATACCATGGTAACAACCCTTGGTATTCTAAATTTGAGCGCAAAAAGGCATACGCGACTTGGCATGTACTTTTCCGCATGCATACGCTACTTCTCCTTAACAAACCCGTGTATGCCTTGTGACACATCATATTTATCATTTCCCTTTCTTCTGTTACTTCTGAGCTAATCTGTAGATCTATTTAACACATAGATACATCAAGGACAACTTAGGCAGGTTCCATCAACACATTGTATCACATTACCAACAATCTTTAGCTTAACTTCATCAAGTAGGTTGTCATCAACTTTATCAAGTAGGTTGCCATCAAGGACAACACATGCCAGCAAAGGGATTGGAAACTCATATGGGACTTAACAAGAAGGATCACCAATGTTTACCCTTAGTTCTCTTAACATCAATTAGATCTTGCATCCACTATTATTTCAGTTACAAGTAAAAAAAAAAAAATCCATGACTAAAACCATTCATATATATATGCTTATAACCAACATATATTAAACATATAAATAACCACAAGATAAAAATCATTAAAGCCACATAATAACAAGTAAATTTACCAATAAAAATAGAGATAACTTAGCTTTCATTAAACATGGGCAAGAGAAAACTAGGTTCAGGACTTACACGTACCACCTGACCATAGACATGGTTGAACCAAATATTTCTTTCAGCTAGTCACCACCGTGCCATATTACAAGCATGAATGTGGCATTTCATGTGATAAATGGATCCAAAAT
The DNA here is from genome assembly GCA_034641835.2 of Pinus albicaulis. NCBI lineage: Eukaryota > Viridiplantae > Streptophyta > Pinopsida > Pinales > Pinaceae > Pinus > Pinus albicaulis. The sequence continues at coordinate 514,923,289 of CM076579.1, read as the reverse complement.
AGCCAAGGAAATCTAGAGGTTAAACCAACTCCACCTTCAACATGCCTTGTGTTGGTGTCCAAGTGTGAATGATTATTCAAACTCTTTCCCACATTAATTGTCAATTTGGGTGCATTGGTTATTTCAAGGCTAACACACAAAATATATGTAGATGACAATAACACAATTTTGTATTAATCGTGGATTCGATGAACTTAGTAAAGCAACAAATCACTATAACAGAAATGAAAGAATAACAACAATGAATTGTAAAATTTGCAATACATTCACAACAAATAAGGATTTCAGCAATTACATCTACTATCACAACAATTAAGAAATATACAAAACAAGAAATGAAATTAACACACACAGAAAGAACGCAACACCTGGTTAGGAGAGTGGGCCCAACTCCTTGATCAGGGCTACAATGTACTCACGAACTCACAAGAAGGACAGAATGATAACTTGCATTAACTTAATAAAATGTTCTGTTACATATCTCCATTCCCTGCATATCCAACCCTCTATGCATTATCTTCCCTTCTCTCTGTTTTTTGTCCTTGTACATATAAAAACAACAAAGGGAAGTAAACTGATTACAAAATATCAATAAGCAAGATGAGATCTGAAATATCTTTCCATCATGATTTAGCTGGCACAACTTGAATCTAGTAATTACAATCGGGGCAATTTGGAAAATGGCCACAACAGAAAATTTGTGAATATTTCCTTCAAATAACCTTGAGTTTCTCTCAATGAAGACCAAATTTGGGAAAACTGCTCATTGAAAAAATAATTTGGTTCGTTCTGCACAAAACTCATGTTTCAAATTTTTAGAAGTCTTCTTCATTTTCTCGAAATGTTCAACGCAAAACTGTCTCTTGTTATCCCACGAATTTCTGAGTTGGAATATTTAATTATCAGCTGAAGATCAAATATGCAAGCTGGAAGAGATCTTGGAGGCTAAAATCGTGAGCGATGTTATAAAAAATTCATTAGGGAAAAATCATGCATAATAATCATTAATTTATTAAAATAAAGGAGAAAAAGTATTTGTTGGGAAAAATACTGAGGGGGGGGGGGTGAATTAGTACTTATAACTCACTTTAAACTTTTACTTTTTCTTTACTGATTTCTATAAACGACTTTAATGAACCCAACTAGCATATACATGTGACTATCTTTAAATAAATTTGCGTATGTCTAGAGATCTTATTATGCAGATAATTCTTGACTTAGATCAGTGCATCATTTATTCATCGGATGTTTAGTAAGTAGGAATCATGTGCAGTAAGAACACAATAAATCATCACACATAAGCAATACACATGCACACCAGGATTTAAGGTGGAAACCCAATTCAGGAGAAAACCACCGTTGTTTTCGTCTATGTCTTCAATATTTATTATATGGAAAATTTCTTACAATATTGTACTGATGCCGACTCATATCAGTACGTGGGCATCTACTTGCAGAAGGCTGCAACCTTCTCTCGTTCTCCAAATACTACTAGAAGGGATCTCCAACCCCCTGATCTCATTTACCAGCCACTACTAGAAGGGAGCTTCAACCCCCTGCTTAGAACACCAGCTTCTACTAGTAGGAAGATTCTACTTCCATACTGAATGTTTCAACCCTCATAACCACTGTAGACCACGTTTCATCAATTTTCACACTGGATCCCACAGCTTCAACACAACTTAGCATAAATATCAACGCCAATAAACTTCATCCAAACTTCAATTAGAACAGTGAGATCACTCTAACCAGAACATAATAATAAACCCAGATTTTAGAATCAACATGCAGAACCAATCTCAACCCCGATCATTCATTATAAATGCATACGCTACTTCACTTTACTGAACCTGCGTGTATACATGATTTCCTTCACACTAACCTATGTATATATCTAAGGATATTGAATTTACAGTGTATGATCAATCTCAGAACCAGATCTAAGGCTTTCAATCAGATATCTTTTCAGTATTGCAGAACCCTCAATCAGTCAGTCATCATTAAACAAATTTATTCACTCATTGATCATATTTGTACGTATTCAACTTAGCATCATATAAACAATCCAGATCTACATGAAGACTTAATCAAGAGACAACAGAACTAAAACATCATTAAACAGAAAACCTCTTCAGCAATCTTCATAAAACCTTGATCTCCATACGTGCTTTATCAGAGACAAAGTCGTGTGTGTACACGCTTTCACTATGACGAAATAGCGTATAGATCTGTAAATTTTATTACTGCAGAAAGATGTAGATCTATAAAATTATCCAGATTTCTTTACTTCATTTCAGAAAACATGCGCCAGGTCACTGATCCAGACATCTCATAATTAGATCATGCAAGTACATAATCATTTTAGGTCTAGAGATCCTGATCCATCATTGTATCCAAGGGTGCACCATAGATTCAGATCTACCAATAAAATATAGTTCATCCCATGAAGATATACTTTAGAGAGAAGTATTCAGTAACAACCCTTACACATGCACACCAATGCACTATGATCTTCTTATCCTTATATATTTTTAGTCTTTACCAATACCATGAGCCAAAACCACACAAGTGTCGATGGTATTCTTGGACAAATAAAATATACAACATAATGCTCAATACTGTGGGCTAATACCATGGTAATGCCCCTTGGTACATAATTTTAGAGCGCAAAAGGCATACACGAATTTTCCTCTTCGTATCTGCATGTATATGTGACTTCTCTTCATAATAGCTACAAATATATTAATTCTGGATGTATACATGGGTTTCCTGTATACCAAGTAGCATATGTACACGGGTTGCCTTTATCAAACCTGCATATAGATTGTGACATATTATATTTATCATTTATTTGATCCTAACTAGATTACCTTTCTCTGTCACTTCTGAACTAACCTCTAGATACATCATTTGTACATCTTTAACACATAGGTTGCTTATCAAAAGGCAACTCATCAAGTAGGTGTCCATAAAGTACAACTTCATTAAGTAGGTTGCCATCAAGGACAACATATTGCATCATATTGCCAACAATATTACTTATCCAAAAGAGCATAAATAATTATGAAATGGAATTATATAATAAATTATGATAAATAATGTGATAAAATAACATTAGAAATGGATGAAATGGATGTTAAGAAGTGATAATAATAATACAAATTAGTGACCCAACATCTCCCCCAAACTGAACATGTTGCATGTCCTCATGCAGCCCAATGCCTCTATATTAACCAAGTTGTAATACAATAATCAAAATGCTCATCCCAACACATGATATTGATGGAAGAGAAGGCTTCTTCTCCAAATTCTTACTTGAAACAATTTTCATGTATACTTTCAACCATATGTATATGAAGTTTCAGCAAAGTATGATACAAGTAAAAACAAACTTCATTACAAACTATATTTTGCTGAAATTCTGCAAGCAAATTTATACTATATCAATGCTTCTCCAATCAGAGAATCAAATCTATCTGATGCACAGATCTCAATATGTAGGGAAAATAAATGGTTGTAGGTAATGATGTTTAATTCCTTGAAAACTGTAAATTATTTTCATAGGTTTGTTTCTATTACATTAATACTTCTCCACACCAAAAAACAAATAAATTCAATGAACAGATTTCAATATGTCAAAAAAATGGTTATAGCTAATAATGCATGATATTTTTTGGAATTTAAAAATTGGTTTAGCTTGAAAATTTATAGGTTTAATGATACCTCCTTGTTGTCCAAAAATCACAAGAATCGAGTTGATAGTTTTAAGGATATACACAAATCAATTTTAGGATTGTATACCTTAAATGAGGAAGAAATGAGAAATCATTCATCATGCATAGCAACCCTTCCCCCAAAATGGAGAATTAGCATGCCCTCATGCTACACTAGAAAACAAATTGAGGTGGTTGCTATAATCCTGGCTGAAATATTTGTTTGGTGTATAACAACATGGAATAATGGAGATTTTGAGAATGAATAAGGAGATCGATGGATGATAAATAATATTAGTGGCATGCTCATGATAATGAAAGTAACACTCCCCCAAAATGAAATATTTTGTGTATCTGAAATAATGGTTGAAAAATATGAGTGAATAATGCTCAATGGTTTTTCATGACATTCTCCTAAACCTTTAATAAATAAAAAACTTATGCTATTTTACCTCAATTTTTACCTCTATAAAAATGTGGAATGGCATGTATGGATTGACATTTTTTGAAGCTGATGTAGGCTGAGTTGATGCTAATAGTGATGCGGAATGTGGAATCCATGCAAGCTAAAAAAAGTAATCATAAAGTGTAGCAAGGTTTCCTTCCACCAAACTTATTAGTTTCCCTGTCATCTATAAAATATCTTATGAGTATCCTTAATTAGTAATTCATCACCTCAATTACCTCATTACATATAAAAGTGACATAATCATATTGTGAATGGCATGGGATAATAATGTATAAGAAGGGAAAGTATGCATTCCCTATACCCATAAGCTTTGGTTTTTATGAGCAGAGAAATTATGAGAATTAGTTATCTCAATCTTTTCTTCTCACGGTTTTTCCAATTGCTTGGGATTCAAAATCATAATTAGGCCTCTTTATTCTACCTCAAAATAGTAGTGGTGTTGTTAATCTATGAATAAATGGTGTTTGATTGGGAAAAGCAACTGTCTTTGGTTAAATATATCATACTTGTAGAATAAAGGAATGATAGATTAGATGATACAAAATGTCAAATATCAAATATCCTAAAAGTTTCATCCCTGACATGTAAAGTAAATATTTATAACTCAATAATAGATATAAACGATAACCACCATCATCCAAGAACTGATTAAATATTAACCCATGAAACATGAATTCTGTAAAACCTTATATATGCAACAATCATATTTATCAGAAATTAGCTTTGAGAAAAAAAGGTAACTAAGTATATTATAGTATTAAATTAACTTCTATACCATAGGCATAGCCACTGCTGCCAGCAGGCGTCCATAGCCTCGACAGGGATACCTTTTTAACCCATTGTTATACCAGTGTCCCATATATTAGAAATAAGTACATAGTTACAACAGCCTTTCAATTTAATTATATGTCAATTGAAAATCATTGTTTTGGCATGGTAACCAGTTAATAACAATGCCATTCATAGGAGCTAAAAAAGTGAAAAATTTGGCTCGTGATGAGACCTCTTGTCCTTCAGTTTTATGACCGAAGGCCATTATTGTGGCTTGGTGACCAATAGTGGTAATGTCACTTTATTAGGACCTATGATCATGGTAGGCCAGCTCATGATGAGACCTCCTATCCTCTAGTTGACTATTTATGTTTAAAATTAAACTATGGTTATTGTTAATCAATAAAAGATTACTTAATAAATGGGGTGGCAAGTTAGCTCCTTAAGAGATAGGGATTGCGTAGAAAGTTATGTAGTAACTATTTTCAGCTTTGATAGTTTGGCTTCTCAAAAACTAATAAACTTCAAATGACTGCTGAAAAATATTTTTTTCATTGTTAATATTGGGGCTGAGGAATATTTCTTAGATAGTGATGAAAATATTTAAATATAATTATGTGGTCATTATCACAAATTTTACAAGATAAGGGACTTGATCAATTAGGAAAGTTTAAATTTGGCATGATGAAATCATATTTACATAATTATTCCTTAAAAATAAGAATATTTTTATAGATAAACAAAGATAAATTGACTACCCAATCATTATGTCAAAGAGGGCCTATACCATTAAAAGTATTTCCCATTCACCAAAGAGAAAAACAAATCAAAAAAACTACACATGTTGAATCCAACGTGAAAATGGCCAACATCAACAATAGTTGTGACTGAGGTAAAAAAAACCATGGCTTAGGTAATAACAGAGAAAGGGGAAAAAGAACAATGTTAGGAAGGTGACATGAAGGAGGATTAGTCACTTTACAAAATAATGAGGAATTAAGAGTGAATCATTCCTGACAAGACTTACCATAATAATCATCCTTGTTACTAAATATGATACCTCCCCCAGCTAAAGTATGACTATCATTGGTCATAGTTGGTCATGTCATAAGTAAAATACCAATTAAATCCATGAAGTCGGTCGAGGACATACCTGGCAACTTACCTTGGTGGAGTAACGACACTGGAGGAGTAACATCACTAGAGGAGTAACATCATTAGAGGAGAAAAATCACCTAACACTTAGAAAATTTCCTGGAGTAACAACATCTGAGGAGTAACAGCACCGGATACTTAGAAAAATTTTTGAATTAACAAAATTGGAGGAGTAACAACACTGTAGGAGTAACAACACTGAAGGAGTAACACCACTGGATACTTAGAAAATTTTCTGGAGTAACAACACTAGACACTTAGAAAATTTTCCAAAGTAACAGCATCAGAGGAGTAACACTGGGTACTTAGAAAAATTTATAGAGTAACAGCAACAGAGGAGTAACAACACCGAAGGAGTAACAACACCGAACACTTAGAAAAATTTCTGGAGTAACAACATCGGAGGAGTAACAGCATCAGACACTTAGAAAATTCTTCCAGAGTAGCAACATCGGGGGAGTAACAACACTAGGTACTTAGATAATTCTACGGAGTAACATTGGAGGAGTAACAACACCAAACACTTAGAAAATTTTCCGGAGTAACAACACTGTGAAACTTAAAGACTCACTTCTTTTATTTTGAGAACAAAAAAAATGTGACTTTGAAGTAAACAATACCTGAAGCATAAAAAAATAAGAGAAATCAGAAAAGAAACAAATCTTTATTGAAAACCAATAAATAAATAAATAACTTAAGTTACAATGGTTATGATTTTTGTTGCAACAATGTTGTTTGTGAATGGTGAATGAATGGAAAAATGCCTTTTCAGAAATGACTTGGATATTCAAATAGAAATCAATTCCCCATTTCTCATGTTATAAATTCGTTAATTGATGAAAAGTATTCATGTTGTTTTCTACGTGTGAGGAAATGTCTTTGAAAATGTTCTTATTTCATTATCATTGTCTTGAAGAATCACTTGTTGTAATATTCCAAATTTTCCATCAGCTAATTGGAATATTAAAGTTCTTACTTTCTTATTTATTTAAGTAAATAAAAGGGTGGAGGGACCCACAAACCCAGTAGATGAATAAAATGCACTTCTATAGTGTGAATGTGGGTTAATTGAGTAGTGGAGCAGCATTATGGAGTAGTGGAGAAGCATACTAATGAAGAAAGAGTGGAGGTCATAGAGCATTAATGAGGAAGATGATGGAGATATTGGAGGAATAAATGCAAGATGATGGATATAGTGGAGAAGCAATTGAAGAGATGATGAAGGAAGTGGTGCATTAAATTCACACATGATGGAGGAAGTGGAGACTAATTACAGCAGTGATGGAGATCATGGAGGACAACACAGTCTTTATGGAGGCTAGTGTCCACATGTGCAGTGTAATTATGAGGTGGGACAAGGCTAGGGAAGACTCACAACCATAAAGGAAGATGAGGGCAGAAAAGGAAGGGGAGACTGGATTTTTATTGTTGAGTTTTGTAATACATTTCTTTGCATGCTTCAATTGTTTAGCTAAGTCTGTTGTGTTGTTTAGCATCGGGTGTTCCCGAGCGGGAATCCCACCCTTACCCATGGGGGACTTCGAGTGCCTACTCTGGGAAGGTTTTCTTGCACAACATTCATCATCCAGAAATTAGTGCCACATTCAACCACTCTCATCTGCACTTCCAGCTACATGAATTATGCATTCCTGAACTTGGGTTTGAGAGTTGGAAGGTTGTTCTCAGTACTTCAGCCGAGAAACCTGTGGAGGGATTAAACCTTCACACTATGGATCCATTACAATATTCCAGGAGTTTCATTTTCATATCTGGCATCAGGCCATCCATCTATTCTCCTATGCAACAACATTTCCTGCAGGAATTTCATAATTTTGCAATGAGGGTTTGAGGATAAGTGGAAGTTATAAGAAAATCAGCTTGGAATCTTGTGAGGGATTAATCCTTCACTTTGGGGATCACTTCAGTATCCTAGGATTAACATTGTATTATCTATCATCAAGCTACATCATTAGCCCTCCTAGACAGCACAATATTACCCAATAGTTGTGCAAGCAGCAACTGCATATTCAATGGAGGAACTAGATCCTAAGTTTCTTAGCTTGGGATCGAGAGAAGGGAGAAACCCTTCAGTTATTGATCTGAATGGGTGCTATTGCAGCTGATAGATCATTATTTCAGCCCCAAATCAACATTTTTCTCTAGGGAGTGCGTAACTCAGCCAGTAGGGGTGCAGTGTGCAACCCAAAAAGGGACGAAATTCCAAACTCAAAACCTGGCCAAACCATTTCTGGGTTTCTCTGGGTGTTTCAAGTAGAGTTTGTGGTTAAAACACCGTATATTTATGAGAACTATAGTATGCTCTTTCACATAGATCTTATTCCCAACAGCAACAGTTTCCAGCAGCAACAGTTTATACTTTCCAGTGCTAAGTTTCATTAGTATATTTCAGCCATCTTATGGCTTGAGTGCATTCCTTTTGGAGCACTGTGTACTTACATTTTTTTTGATACATAATGATATGGCTCAGTTTTTTCTGCTAATTTTTTAATGTCTTGATGTTATATTCCAGCATTTCCAACATTTTACAATTTTGTGCTTTCATTCTGGTTATTTCCTTGATTATAATGTGTTAGCCGCCTGTTTCGGTCGGTGACTAATAGTAAATAATTTACAGTATCTTATAACACGACCAACTTTTAGTCATTTTTAGCTTAGTCATTAATTAGTTGTCTCAATTTTGTTGTCTAGTAGTATATTTGGTCATTGATTTAGTCATTAATTTAATCATTGATTTGGTGATTAATGGTCACAATTAATGACCAAATATACAACAAAATATATTACTAAATGATCACCCGAGAAAACAAATTAATGACCAAAGAAATATGACCAAAATGTTGGTCGTGTTATAAGATATTGTAAATTAGCTACTAATAGTCATATATATATGCAAATTTCAGTCATCGTTTGAAACCAATTAATGACCAAAGAAATATGACTAAATTTTAGTCGTGTTATAAGATACTGTAAATTAGCTACTAATAGTCGTATATATGCAAAATTTCGTCGTCATTTGTAATCATGAATTTATCATTTGCAGTAGTTATTTATCTTTTTTTGGTAATTTCATATTCATTATATAAATACTACTCTAGTAGCTTATATTCATTTTATTCACTTTCATTAACAATCGTCATAAGTAACTAATTTAGTCGTATATTCATTCTATTTTTGTTCATCATTAATAAACATAAACTACTTATATAATAGTTTTAGATTAATTTTATGTGTTTATTATTAATCAAAATTAATTAATTAGTATGAACTTGCAACTAAATTTAAAAGAAAAAAAAAAAATCATACAATGTAAATGTTCTTCTAATATGAAAAAAAAGTTACATAAGTTAATTAAAATGCTAAGTAATATCAAGTGAAACTATAAATAATTCCAACCACATAAATTATATTGTATAAAATTTCAAGTATTAGAATATGAGTTTCCAACTTAATATTGTTTGGAGTACAATTACACATGAAATTTGTGTCATCACTTCAAAACATTATCATTTTGTTGCCAAGACATTGCAAGTGAATTCACCAACTCTGAAGACTTGATCATCAGTATCTATGTGTGTGTCTTATGCGAGATATTGGCTCTACAGGTACCACTATACCAATTCTCTTCTCTCTCTCTTTAATTTCCATTTTTTCGCTCTAGTGTTATTGCTCTCCTCTTTCTTCAATTCCTGCTTCTTACCATCAATACTAAGTTCCTTTTCTGCAAAAAGAATAAAAAAATAATAATAATACAATGCAAAGTATAAAAAATGAAAGTTGATGAACACTGGAATATAAACTAAAGTAGACTTATAAATTATTTATACGATATATACCTCAACATAAGCAATATTGTTAATGTCATTTTTCCCCATAAAAGCAAGAAACTCGAACAAGTTTTCTTCAATTGGGCAATAGTGGCCACTATCTGCCAGATGACATGTATAAACAGAGCAAATAAAACGTCACCATAGAATAAATTGTGCACCTACTGTGTTCTCAATGAACAACATTTGATGAAGAAACGCCATCTTCAACTCGGGTAATAAATGCAAATAGAAGCACACATTTCTATCCTAATATTTTGAATTCCCATGCTTATGGTACATTGCAATTTTGATTTTATCTAACATAATCAAACATAATAGAACTATCAATTTCTATTAAGAATGTCTCATGCTCCACTTTTGTAGTTGTATAATTTTCTCTAGTTATCTTTAAGAAGCCGTGACACTTCAACAATAAAACTTGTTAGTAGAAATATAATGGTGGAGTAAAGTATTGATGACACAAGATTACAACAAGAAACTACAGAAGAATAACACAAGACTTTTTAAATTGCGATAATAACCAGGAATATATCTTCAATATAACAATCATCAATTGTCATCATACTATTCTAGGGGGGGAATAATCTAATTCCCAAAAGCCAAGAAATTATATCCAGAGAAAAACTAAACATGTTGGCTCCACATTCAAAGGTAAAGTAACTGGCGACTAGCTATATCATATTCTTTTTTAGAGTGTATGGGTGGCTACTAACACCATTAATAAGAATTTTAAAATAGATCTACCACGTATGACCTCAAATGTGGCAACAAGTTTGATATATGCACTACATGTATACATTTCAAAATGAATTGCATTGATATAAGAGTAACAAAATAAACTGCACATATATAAATATTCACTATCTACTTTTATTCCAAAAAAACATTCAAATAACTGTTATAACTTACCCCGAAAAATATGTCGAAATTTCCATTCATTGTCATGAATATCCCTGTCTGTCAGTTCCTTGAAAGGTGGTTGCTAAGTGAAATCCTGCCCAAACAAACAAAACTTAATAGGATACGGATATGACAAATACCCTTACCTTTTTCTCCTTTAAATAATATAGTGTTCTCTTAAAAAAGGTCTAAAAGTCTAAGCATTATCTATTAAATTACAAATAGAACAACAACTATGGGAAAATAATAACTTCACAAGTGGAGGACAAACTTTTTCCGTAACACAAAGAGGCAAATCAAGCCTGTCATCGGTGCTAGTGTTACTTGCAATGAACATTTTACAAAAGTAATTATTCGGTTGCTTCCTTGGCATGTCGCGGTCAAAACCAAGATAACAATATTTTTCTGTTGTTGCATAGTATCATCAATTTTTAGTTCCCTGCATAAATGGAACTAGTACCAAAGCATTTCTCACTATAATTGGCAATTATGGAAAAGCAAAAATAATGAAACTGAAAATGTCTTACAATATTAAGAGGTTGCAATATCATTTGAGAACATAGGTCATCCGTTTCCACATCTTCCTCAGATTCAATAAGGTTTTTTATTAAATTTTAAATCTTGTATATATAACGATATGAATAAAATCGTTCACAACCAAAGCAAGGATGAAACGCAAAGAACCGACATGCATTGTAATAGTGTGAAGTTGGCAAATTAATTGAGTTAGAAGATTTAGATAATTGGATTTATGAGCATCAACCTCCTTGTTTGTTGAAGCAGCGATGTGAAATCACATTGATTATGATCAGTTTCATTACGTAACATTAAAATTTCAAAATAATGGGGTCGCATTTTATGATGAAAAGAAGATAGACATTCATTATTTTCAGTCATTTGTATCCAAAAGAAGATTGAAAATTAAAAATTAGTGATCAACCACCTCACCTTCTCACTGTGACCCTTTGGAAAATACACAACCTTGCTCCCAACAACAGGTAAGGACACAAGCGATTCAGCGCAGGCATGCCAAAGCTCTAAATTAAGGCATCTCTTTTCCCCTGATTCATGTGACATGAACAAAAAAATTGTCAATTAGATATTCCTTTATAAACCTCTCGACATTCTAATAGTAACTGTGTAAAGTAATATGATATCATGAATGTAAACTTTGCAGTATAAAGCACATTAACTTCACAAATATTCCAAATGATAGTATTTTCCATAGACATTTTTACATTAATTATTTTTCTAAGGTGTCACATTTTGATATGATGAGTTAATTTAACATTCTTCTCTATCTCAATTGCATCTCAATATGCAATTCTAGAATGCAAACAAAATTCACAGAAAAGAAAAATCATTCTAACTAGAGTAATGGACGCATTAAAAAGCTAAGAAGCACCATTTTCACGTGTAAGCTCTTAAAAGGATTTAAGATGCAAGTCATTACATAGATATATTTTATTTAACATTCCATGATAATTTGTGGCCATATGGGAGAAATAAAATCTTACATCATGCGTGACATTTTAAAATAAATTAATGTAAAAAATGGCAACAAACAAAGATGGAGGTGAAAATATGGTAACCAAATCTTGGTCCCAACCTACTCATCTGATTATTATACTGTTAACCAATTCATAATGTTCTGCAAGTTATTCAAGAAATAGTAAGAAAGCTAATATATGAAAGAAATTAAAACCAATTCTGAAATAAAAGTTGTTTCCCTAAAACCAATGTACTCTTATAAACCCTAGTAAAGTTTGATAAAACCACATATGATAACATATTCGAGTCATTTTGTCTAAACACAATAAGATGTGAAAATATTATACTTAGTAAGTATAGAAGAATGCTTCTTTATGCATATACCATTCAATGTTTTCACTCCCCCTAATGGTATGTTATGGTTCAATCTATCAATAATTGCCCCTAATGGATACAAAATCCCTGGATATGACAAAGCAAGAATTGCATTGCTAGACATGAAAAAATTTGATGTCTAGAGCTCTCTAGGATAGTTTACAGATGAGTGTCCAAAAATTAGGGTTTCCATTGTCTTTGACGTCTCAACAAATGTTAAAAACCAACATTTGATAAATGTCCTTGGTGTGCTGGCTAGTGAGGCAATCTTCCTTGTAACCCAAGACTCCTCATCATTTGTACCATCTTTTGGGAGCAGTGCATACCTCTTACTGTAAAGTAATAATGATATAGGGCGATCCAATATGACACAAGTCATTAAAGATAATTTCGCTAATTGTAAAGTATCAAGAAAACCATTGAGAATGTACATCCTAACATTTTCACTCTGATTGTTTGCTGCACATGTTGAATTTTTTAATACATAATATTGTTAAGGACATAGAGCATGACCGGATCAATGCCTTGTAGAAGTTCATCATGAGGATTCACTCTAAGTTACAATTACTTAAGCTCACAAGGACTATATTTGGTAGCCATTAGCTCACCTTTAAGTGCATGTTGAAGATAAGATGGGAATTGGATAATATAATGGTGAGTGATTTATGGGAGAAATTGAGGATACATCTTACAACAACTAGAGATAGTGCTTTTGTAGTGTAAAATATCATTTTTTATCCTAGTTTTTGGTCACAGATTAATATTTTTTGCAATTCATCAAATCTAGCATGACTCGATTTGTTGATTGATATCAATGAGTGACTGGGGAATTTCATGAGAAAAAGGACACCATACTAGGACAAATTAAGGACATTGTTGAGCATAGAAATGTGAACTTCTATGATTGTATTTGAGTAGAAGTTGAAAAATAATCAACAAAGAGAAATACTCCAGTCCATGCTTTAACATACGTTGTTACACCAAAATACTATTCTACATCATGGTTGAAAGCATCGGTGCTTATTTGTAGGGTGAAGAGAAAACTGCAAGTGGATCCATAGATTCGGAGCGGTCAAATACAAGCATTAAACAAGCTTGTCATTGATGATTGTGATATCATACAACATCAATGGCCAAGGATTATTTGGTTATGCCTGTCCATTTATATATAATGGAATATGGTGAATTCACTCCAGTCGCGGAACATGTATGATGTTTCTACTCCAAAGGTGCAACATTTGGCAAAATGGGGTTCTTCCATGGATGCTTCCACAGATTTTTGAAGTTTGACTATTGCGTTGACTAATTTTGATTGGATTATTTCGAACTATTTTGGGCTGACTTTGACTATGAGAAGGGGTCGAGTTTGACTGGATTTGACCGAGCTCCATTGGGAGGTATTTTGTTGGGTTGACCAATGTTGACTTTGTTGGCTAGGGCATCGTGTTGACTATTGTAAATTGTACTTTCTCTCTCTATTGAATTTGAAGAATAATAAGATTTGATCAAAGGGTTTTTACCGCATTGGGTTTTTCCCCTGACATCGACTAAATTATTGTCTCTTGGCTTGTCTTATGTCGATATATTTATGTTCTATCAACATTTACCGTCAATGTTAATGTGATTGCATAACTGGAAATTGAATTGGGCTAATAAGAAAGATTGAAGTAAATTTCTCTAAGCATAGAACATACCATGGTTAACTAAAATTAACACCTTGTGTCTTGAGGAAATATTACCTTTGCCTACAATTTGGAGGGTGAGGTGTAGAGAGGGAGAGAGAGAAAGAGAGATCAAAACATATTTGGTATCCTCTCCATCAAGGCTCAATTCTCATAAATGACATGTTGAGCTCTTGTCGAGTATATTTTTGTAACCGCTTCAAGCCTTGCTTGATTAGTCCAAACAATATATATCCCCCCAAAAGAATATAAAGATATTTCAATAAGGAAAACACACACTAATGTAGGCTTCCTTCTTTATTTTATTTTTCACATTTTCTATAAGTGCATTTGCACCCCCACATTGTACTCTTACTATTGTATTCTTTGATCTCACTGACCTATTTTTGTGGTCACTTATTGGAAATTAATAAAATTATCTAAAGAGAGAGACAAAAAGAGCCAAACCTGTGTGTATAAGGAGAGAGAGAGAGAGGCCTAAACATATGCTCTCTCCCTCTCTCTAGAAAATGGATATGACATTAACCCAAATTCAGATCGTGTCAAGTAATGCTACTCCCCTAAATGGAGTTTGACAAATGTGGCTATTAATTATATTGATATTTTTCAAGTAGCTTTCATGTGGATTATTGTATGGTCCTAGGCAAGGTGCCAAGAAACCTTATTCTCCACTTAAATATGTTAGGGTTGGTCAAGCTTATTTCCACATTTGGCATCCATAAAGAGACAAAATCTCATTTATATATATATATATATATATATATATATATGGGAATAAAGCATAAACAAAAATGAATAACAAATAAAAGAAGATAAAACAAAAGGATAAACTTATGTCGTATTCTAACTAGACTGCTTTTTCGCTCTGAAAATCATGGAAATTTCGGTAAGATTTTAATAAAATCCGGCAAGGATTTTTGTAAATCCACATTATAACTATCAAACTTTAATATTTTGGGTGCCCTAGAGGTTTTTGATGGTGTTGAATCCATTTCCACCATCAAAATCATGATTCAAACACTGTTACTATAGGATTTCGACCAATTTTGACCTGGGTTCCGGCCAATTTTGACCGTCCGAGCAATTCCTTTGTCTCATTAGAAAACTCCTAAACTTATAGCAATTTAACAAAAAATAACTAAAATAAATAAATTACACCAAAAAAAACCCTAATACATACCAACATATATATATATATATATATATATATATGGGAATAAAGCATAAACAAAAATGAATAACAAATAGAAGAAGATAAAAGAAAAGGATAAATTTATAGCAATTTAAGAAAAAATAAAAAATAAAATTACACAAAAACCCCTAATACTTAACAACATTATCCATTGTATAGATACCAATCTCAAAGAAAAAATGAGAATTTAACAACATCAAAACATGCTTATAAAATGAGGGAAAATGAATAACAAATATAAGATAAAAAAAAAAAAAGAATAAACTTATAGCAATTTAACAAAAAAATAACTAAAATAAATAAATTACACAAAAAAATCCATAATACATAACAACATTATCCATTGTATAGATACAAGTCTCAAAGAAAAAAATGAGAATTTAACAACAACATCAAAACATGGTTATATAATGAGGAATGGTATGGAATATCTCCAAAGGTCTGAGATAAACATTTTCTACTATTATGTTTACTGTCAAAAAATCTTATTTGTGCTTTCCCATAAAATTTTAGAGGTTCATTCTGACTCGTTTTGCTTCTCTAAAAGGTTTGGGGTCTAGCCACACCTGAACCAAGTCTGACTCGGAGTATAAATCGGATATAAAAGGAAATATGTATTTTTAAATAGTGGTCCTACTTTTCAAATGGGAAATTTTCTTTTTGGAAAGATATTTATGAATTTAATAACTAGCCCAGGTTTACCATTTCACAAGTAATATCAAATTCACATAACAATAAAACATGTTTTATCAAAATTGTTTAAAACAAACTCACACAGCAAGGTAAATACGAGATAAAAAGGAAAGGGTGACAAAAATGGCCATGCCCTAATAATTTGTTATTTATAACATCTTTGATGTAAAGTGTATCACTCCAACTAATCAAGCTCAAGTTTCAGATGAAGCTAACATTCTAGGTTAGCTTGCATTTCAAAGCGCAAATCGTGTAACAATAATGTACTTCAAGTAAATTAGGGGTGGAATGTGTGGGGAGATCATACTAAATCCAAATGGGGAGCTTGAACTATCATTTCCTTGGGGTATAAAAAATCCACAAACAATCAAACTAAGGCTTATGCTCTATATCAAAATCTTCTCTTGGAAAAGAACATCAAAACATAGTCTTTGATAGTCAATGGTCATAGGAGGCTCAAGCATAATTATCAAATTGATGGTCTTGAAATCAACCCCACTCAAAATCAAACTTTCTTTGTGGCCAAAATCCCAAAGGAGGTCTGTGGCCTACACCAGGTCTTTAAAAGAACACAATTATCAGGTTGATTCTCTCGCTAGTGAGACCATCACACTTAAAATAAGTGCACTTTGAAAAAATAGGGAATGCCAATTTCATGCAATACCTTAATCCTCTTAGGTTATGGGTATAAAAACATGTAGTAACATAAAGACAAGTAATCACCATTTATCACATGGCCATTGTCAAGAAAGGAGCTCAAACTTGATAGGACTAGCTCACCCCTCTGTCACATGCTTGAAATTAACCCTAGTTTGTCTCTTGAATTCCTCTACAATGGTCTTCATTGGCAAGGTGTGATAACGAGTCACTGAGTGGGAGAAGCTAGCATCATCATATGGAGAAAAGGTTATTCAACTAATAATTATCCCAGTAAGAGCCCATCTTGGTGTCTAGCTGGTATCCTAGAATTCATTGTTGGGCTTACTAACAAGGCTTGTTCAATGTGCATTCCTTTGCTTTGGCCCCCAAAATCCAAGAGTGTATAGTGTGTGTTTCCACTGTTCCGGTTGTTCATTTATTTTCAATACCTTTCCAGTCTTGGATTCCTATTTCACACATACCCTTTTGGTTCTCTAGGTTTTACTTCTAACTAGTTGTTAATTCTTGGTGTCCTGTACTCTCTCCACTAGGGGTATGGTTCTCCACTTCTTATTGAGCACTGCTCACTCTCATATTCTCAATTTTGGCTTCAGAAAGCTCTTTTCTCCTGACACCGTAAGTGTTCTGTTGTGTTATTTGCAAAGCAAGCAACTCTATTTCGTGTGTTTGAATCAAGGTTATATCTCGACAATTTGTGTGCAACAACTTGAGCTACAAAAACCAGTGTGAGCAGCTGGCATCGAAGTTTGTTTATTGAGTGTCACACTAATGGATTATACTGAAGCCCAGGAGTTTAAAGGATTCTTCAAACACATGAAAAGTCCATATAATGCAAGAAATTTTCTATTTTTCTAGTGACTTCTAAAGTAAATGAAAATGAATACCAATGCACTACACAAAATATTATAATTATGAATATTGTGGACGAGAAAACACAAAAATTCAATGTCTTTGAGGAAGAATGTAATATATTGATTCTTGAAGAATATGGTTATCAGTCTTAGTAAAGGCTCTCACTTTGCAGCTTCTAACCATAAGATGTCAACAAATTCAGTGCAAACAGATTATGAGGAGAAAGAAACAGTTCACCAAATGATGGAAGACATTGATTTTGGAAAGCCAAACTCCTTTCCTTCCAATAATGGGCAAGAAGAAGTCAACAATCATAATTTTTTTTGCTAATATCTATGTTTAGTAAAGTAATTAGAAGATTAGGTGGTTATAAGTTGCATACCCAAGGAATTATGGGATGTATAACTTTCAATCTATACAAGTTTTGCTTTGTAACATATGAGACCTGCTTATTTCGTTTGAATACTGTTGGCAATAGTATTTTGCACTTTTGGTAGAACTTTTAGGATGTAAAGTTTTCCATTTTTTGTTTTTTAACAAAAAATGAAAGCATACTTCATTCTCGCTTAGGTGCTTAGGTGCATTTCAATGCCTAAATAATAAAATAATATTTTAGTAGAGGAAGTTTGAGGACAATTTAACAAAAACCAATGAAATATAATAATTAAAAACAAGACTTCCGTAAAATGCATTAACAAAATTCCAATCAAACATAGGTTCTCATAAGATATTTTATGCAAGGTAAAATACTTCCTTCAAATAAATTTAGCCCCTTTCAGAATGCCCCATATTCAATGTGATGTTACATATCTAGTTAGAAGAGAACAATAAACAAGACTGAAAGTTTTGAATTCACAAGATCGGGAAAAATGTGTTAGCAAAAATTATTGCTAACAAAAATAATTTCTCATGTAATTGTTGTCTCCAACGTTTTAAGTAAAAAATGATTTCAGCCCAAAGAGCTCAAGCTTCAAGTCAAGATAAGATAAAATTTTTCAAGTAAAACAGTGTATCAAAGTAGTGCAAATATCGCGCAAGTAACATACATAAGGTGAAATCAACAAAAATATCCTTTCTAACAGAAGGTAAAAGTAACAAACAACGGCATCGGCGTGGATCTCATTACACAAAAATCAACAAGAAGATCGTTTCTCACCAAAAAAAAGTCTTCTTTCAAAGTACGCAAGTTCATGGTAAGCTTCATTCAAGGATTTTTGGGGTTGTGAAGAAATCTAGGTCATAAGGAAAACAAGAATAAGGATTAAAAATGTAGAATACAAAGTCTTCAAACAAAGATTAATTGCAATTGTCTCTTGTTACAACGCACAAGTACACAATAAAACTAACAAAAATTTAAAAATAAAACGTATCATTTTAAACCCAGCAAACTCTCGAAGGCTATAAATTCACTGAGTTGAGATATAATCACAAAATGTTGAAGATTAAAACCTAAATGCACTAATATCATGCCTAGAACAAGTGGCATGACAATATGAAACAGAATAAGAAAAATGCTGATTTCATCAAATAAATGGAGTGCAAAAGAAATAGAGTTTCAAAAAATTACGTGGTCATCGGTTTCGGTCTCGTCGCTTCCAGAAGAATCTTGATCGTCGTCTGGGCTGGCTGCATCCGACTCATTGTATTCATCGTCTTCATTGTTGCCTGCCATCAGCCGAGCTACGGCTTCGACCTCTTCCTAGTCCTCTTTGCAGAGGGGCTTGATTCTTCATTTTGTGGCCGTTCTTCCTTGGAGGAAGCCATGTAGCCATGCGAGCCACAGCCTCCACCACCGTCCCCTTATCCTCTGGATTGGGCTGGGTTAACAGTGGTGCTCCTCCCGTCAAGCATCTTGCCATTCATTTCATTAATGGAATCCATCAATTTCTCATCATTGAAGGTCACAAAGCCGAATCCACCCGGTCTACAAGTTTCCCCATCACTAATAATATTGGATTCCATGACTTAGCCATAGGTACTGAAAGCCTCTTGCAGGCTTATGTCATCAGTGGACCATGCGAGCCCTCCAAAGAAGCATCAAAATTCAACATCTACTAAAGCCATCTTCTCAGACTGAAGTTTAAGAAAACTTGACAGAACTAAAGAGAGCAATAACTGACTAACACAGGACCAGAACCAAAACGAACCAGGGACAAACCAACCCATTAACTAGTCAGCACAAATTTGAAACCCTTGAACCAGCGAGGGTTTTAAAATTTGACGAACAAATAAAACTATCCTTCAATAGCTTTTGTTGTCATTCGAGTGAGGCTGGGAGGAGTGGATTTCTCGTTTGAACGACTCAGCTAGGTATATCGATCACCTAGCCAAGGCAAAGCGGAAGAAACCGAGGACTTGTAGATATCATACTAGCGATTGGCACTAACAGATCTTGTCATGATGAAAAGCAACGCCTCAGTGAATAAACGCTGGTATATTTCGATCTGAGAAGCACTAATCCAGGATAGGTGCGAGATAAACACCCATGGATACAATAGCATACTTGATGATGAACAAAGGTAGCGTAAGATCACAAATGGTATCAGATTTTGCTGTCATTCGAGTGAAGCGGGTAGGAGTGGATTTCAAGAAATAAAAAATAATAAAATTTCCCCGCCCTTTTTTTATTAATTTATTTTATTTTTTCAGCCTTCAATTGGATTGGGAAATTTTCCGAAGGTTTTGAAGTTCCCGCCTTTTGTTTCCATGATTTTCACGATTTCCTCGTAATGACAGATCACTCGAGCTCTTGGAAATTTTGCGAAGGTTTTGAAGTTCCCGCTTTTTGTTTCCACGATTTCCTTGCAATGAGGGTTCACTCGAGCTCTTGAGTCCTAGTTGGACTAAAGGAAAATATTCTTAAGAAGCAATGAGACCTATACGCCTTAATATATCATTAATATTAATTTTAGATGTGAAGATATCTCATTTATAAAGTATTCTAACTATAATTACATTATTGTTTTATTGTTTTAGTTTTAAGCTATGTTGAGTTATAGAGTTAATGAATACATATAAGTGTAGGAAATGATTTTAAAGAGTGTTATAAGATCAATTTAAGGAAATTTAAAAATGGAGAGGGTCATGAAATCACTACAAGGATTTTTATAGGGTTAAGGGGTGTCAAGGTGGTAGAATATTGCAATTAAGACAATCATATAGCATTTTAGATAGCAATTTAGGAAATATTGATACAAATTACACATATGTATATGTTGTGGTGCAAATGTAACAATGTTTTTGAAATTATTTTGTAAGGCATGAAAATGGTCAAGTATGCCATGTTTTTTAGAAGTATGCATGTGTGCGTAATGGTGGAGTAAATGACTTATGTTAGGAGGGATGAGGTTGAACCCCAACAAGTGCAAGCAAGGAGATCAATCTAGTAACTTTGATGGTGTGGGTCAATGAGCATTAGGCTATTTAACTTGCTTTCACATACATTTTTTTTTGGATTGAAATTTTTTTATGAACATAAACAAGTGGAAATTAATTGATTTTAGACATTGCAATGTGGTAGAAGCATATCAAAAGCTATGAAAGCAAAACTTTAACTCAACACTCACAACTAAGTGGTATCTCTTCTACTAAAGTCACTCTAGACTTGGACCTAACCCTATCTTAAATAAACAGCCCCCTTAAGAAGGCAATTCGGCCCATGAGGAGTGAACATGTCACATGGAAATATTGAACACTTGTGGGGGAATAATAACACAATATTTTCACCCGCCAAGCAATAATAAATCTCCACCAATGTTATGCACTACTGTAAATGGGTTGAGTGTCTTTGGATGCCTCGAACAATCGTATTGAATTTATGTGATGTTAACTAAGTTAGCCAACAAAACGTGTCTTCAATAATGGTAACAATACTTGCACACTATTTATTTTATTGAACAATCAAATGAGGCTTTACTACTTGTAACCAACCATACATGTAGTTGATCAAGTTGACCAACCTAACATACCTCTCGCAATTGTAGTTAATCATGCATGTTGATAAGGTTAATATCCAAGATAGTGTTAATAAAAAATAGATGTTAATAACCAAACTAACATACCACTAACAATCACAATGGAATGTGCATGTCAATAAATAAATAATCGACATGACATGTTGTTCATTAAGATGATTGACATGACACACAGCACGCTAAGTTGAGAAACTTGGAAAATTATTGGTTTTGTCCTTGAACTAACATGCCTTTAATGAACACAACCAAATGTGCATGATGTTGAACAAGTAAACCATCCTGACATACCTTTAAAAATAGCAATAATGTGTGCAATTTGTGGATTGGGAAAACCAAAGTAACGTACCTATGATAATCGTAATCGAACATACATGCCTATTGTGATCAACCCTTCACGAGTTCCCTTACTTCCGTGCAAAACTAAGCATGTCATGCAATTCTTAGACTACATGCAAGTCCCAAGTATCTTATACATTCACATTTGGAAGTCATGTTAGAAGGTCACCATACTGCGATTTCTAGGCCTATCAGGTCTTTAGAAAGAAAAGATAAGAATTCAATAGGAGACCATCCATAAATTTAGAGGCCCTAACCCTTGCTCCAACCACACACTATTCGGGTCCTTTAGTTTTGGTCAACCTAGGGCCCAAGGAAAATTTCCAGGGGCTGGAGAAATCTTCTTGAGGTTCTTTGGCTCTGAGTTTAGTTTCCCTACCATCCTAGAGATCAAAGGAACACATACAATGTGTTATGACTTCCTTAGGGTTTTCATAATTTTTTGAACACATTGGGGATTCTTCACTCTCACAAGCGTCTCTGGTTTGTTTTATTGTCTGTCCTTAATCTCATGAAGTGCCATTGGCCTTACTCTCCTTGGGTGAACTAGTGAAGGAGATCCTTGCCTTGGCAACAGAGGAAGGTTTAACCAACATCATGAATGGTGCTATGGTTTTTTAGGAGAAACACTCTTGTGAATAAAAAGGAATTGTGATTCAGAAGGAATTTTAGAAAGGAAGGAAGGGGAAAAGCAATTGTAGTGTCAAGAATAAGAACAAATTCCACCTTTCTTTGTTGTTGGGAGTCGACATTGCCAATCAGAAGATTGAGGAAATTTCCCAAAAATCTCTAGTGGGACGAGTAAGGGGTCGAAAATTCAAGTCCTCAACCCTAAAAGCATGGGCAGACAAAGAAACCTCGCCTATTTTTAAATTTCTTCCAAAGGTTTCACTACTAGCCCAAGGTTGGATTTATTTGTGCTTCAAAGATGCAACTAATGCCCAAAAGGTACATCAGATGGTTTGGAAAATTGATTCATCTCCTATCCTTTTTAATTTTTGGATGCCCCTCTTTAATGCAAAGTAGGAGAGGCTACATATTTCCCCAATATAGGTTCATCTTCCAAGTCTCCCTCCTAACTATTGGGATGCCATAATTTTCAAAGATAGAGGTAACTCAATGGGATCCTATCTGGACCATGAATTTTCCTATTTGGAGATGGGGATTAAGACATACTCTTGCACTTTCGTTAATATGGACCTTAGGGAATTGCTTCTAGAAGACATTGATTTCAGGATTAGGGTGGAGTGTGTTTAGATACTTGAATTTGAAGGAATGTCTTTCAGGTGTAGGCAGTGCCATAGGTTTCACACCTAGCTAAAACCTATGAGCTTCCATTTTCTACGAAGGACATTATATCCAAAGGAAAGGACCCCATACAAGTTGGGTCAAAAAAGGGTTCTGGATTGGAGGTTTTGGGTGCCAACGAAAAGAAATTTCTAATAGACATTTAAAATTTCCTTTCAATGGAAAAATTATATACAAGGGTTAGAGAGTTAGTGAATGCTTTAGCTTTCTTGGAAGGAGGACAGTTGAAAAAATGGCCTCTGCTAGGATTTCTATTAGCCTTGCTTCCGACGCTGACATCAAAGCTGCATCTCCAGTGACTGCCTCACTCGGCTCTGCCACCGCCACCACAGATGATCAAAGAGCCGCCTCGGGAGGCCATCATTGCCATAGTTTATCAACGGCTTCGAGGTTAACCCATTCTTATCCCCCATCTGCATCAAAAATGTGAATTGGAACTGTAAAAGAGGCACAAATCTCTTACAAGATAAAATCGCTCATAGGAATGATGAAGCCTGCACAGAAAATCACGCAGACTGTACCACAGTCGAGGCCCTGCAGCAACTAAGCTTATCGGATCTGCAAGCTTGGGGCGCTGGAGTGTCGCAACCAACTAAAAATACCCAATATCATAGTGACTGCGCTCATCATTCAGCCTTAATCAAAGCCCAGCTAGGCTTGGCGGATATGGGAGTACAAAGATCAAGCACGGTACAGACACAAATTTGCACCGGCAGGCAGAGGCTTTTAGGCTATTCTCCCCCTTCTTACTAGATCCAGATCTCACTTCTCTCAGGCAGAACCATATACTAACATAAATGACTAATTCATATACTTGTTGTACTTGTTATTTGGTAATATTTTTATTCTTGGACTATAATACTCATTTACGTTAATCATTATTAATTTTTTCACTTATTATCTAGTCATATATTTTAATCCTGACTGAATTAGTCATTTAAGTTAGTCGCTTTTAGTTTAGTCACTTATTATCTAGTCATATATTTTATCCCTAGACTAAATTAGTCATTTAAGTTAGTCGTTTTGAGTTTAGTCACTTATTATCAAACTGATTCACCCCCCCCCTCTCAGTTTAATCAAAGATTCAACACAGTTTTGTGCTTACATTCTGGTTATTGCCTTGATTGAAATGTTATATTCCAGCATTTCCGGCATTTTACAGTTTTTGTGCTTACATTCTTATTCTTCTGATGTCATGAAATGCCCACAAGCTGAGCCAAAGATCATGCTCTGATACCATTGTAATATCCCAAAATGGGAAAGACAATGGTATCAGAGCATGATCTTTGGCTCAGCTTGTGGGCATTTCATGACATCAGAAGAATAAGAAGAAGCAGAAAAAGAAGAAGTCTTCAATGGCAGAAGGATTGAGTTTTGCCACACTTCTCTTCAAATCTATGCAGAATCTTACCATGGAGATCAAGGAAATGAGAAGGGAAAGGCAAAAGGAAACCTCAAGAGGATTTCAGAATGGAGAAGGTCCGAGCACTTCCTATCAGCAGCATAAGAAATCGGCGGTGCATAAAGTTCCACAACACCCTACTATGCCCACTTTCCTTGCAGAAGGAAATTAATGGGATGGAGATGGAGGATTTTTGGAGCATGAGACTCTGAGTGATTATCTTGCAGAGTACAAATCTATATCTAGAGCATTCAAGGAGAATCTGACTTTCCAGCAGTTTTGCCAGATTAAAGAGAACCGGAGACCTTGCAGCAACAATAGAAAAAGAGGGCATATGCAAAATAGATTCTTTCTGCCTACATTCGATGGGTCATCCAAAAGCACGGCAAAGGCTTCGATGGAGAAGTTAGATGATTTCTTCCAGCTACACCCAATAGCGGAAAAGGAAGCTATTGAGATTGCAGCGCTACACCTTGAGGGTGAAGTAGATGATTGGTGGTTCGGCAAATTGAAACATGCAAGAGTGATTGTGTATGCAGAGTTCACTCAAAGGTTGGTAAAGAGGTTTGACAGAAGAAAACCTGAGGTACTTTCCAATGAGACATTTTCCGACATTGGTGAGGACATATATGAGAATCAAAAGGAAGATGTCAGTGTTGATACTCTGGGCGAAGAACAATTACCACCACCACCACCAGTTGCAGTAGAGGTACTTGCATCAGTGGGACGAGCACTTGCATTTTGGCAAGATGTTCCCAAGACTTCGACATTGAGAGTCCAAGGCATGATTCTGGAGGTGCATGAGGAAGAGGAAGCAAATACCAACGTTGGTATAGCAATAGAGGAGCAACCATCACCATCACCAGCAGTTGGAGAAGCAGTTGCACCGGTTGGAGGAACTCTTGTAGCTTTGCAAGATATTCCCAAGCATCAGTTGATCCAAGGTATGCAAACATTTCCACCCCATGTTATTTAAGCACATCAGATGGAGATTTGTGGGGTCATGCCATCAGGGCAATTGCATGACCAAGGGTTAGAGCACATTGTTGATTTGGAGCAGCAGACTATCACTACGCAGAGGACCCTTGATTGGTTCAAGGAGAAGATGTGTAGCTATCCCAGTTTGACATTGTTGAGTTGCACAAAACACTTTGTGTTGGAGTGTGGAGTTTCTGAGGATGGGATTAGCATTGTCCTAATGCAGGGAAGCTATTGATAGCTTTCGAGAACCAGAGGCTACTGTTGCATGAGTTGTCGTATTCTATTTACGACAAAGAGATATTGGCCATTATGCATGCATTGGTCAAATTCTGGCAGTTTTTCATTGGTAATAGATTTTGGGTAAAGACCAACCACCATAGTCTCCGGCATCTTTTTGAAGAGGAGCAACAGCTGCAGAAGAGGTAGCAACGGTGGATCAGTACAATGCAAGACTATGAGTTCAACATTGTGTATGGAGAGGGCCATGTGACAGCAGATGCACTATCATGGAGATCAACAACACTGTCACTGAGGAGCAGTGATGATTCGAGGGCCCAATTATTATTTGAGCATTCCTATGACTGCTTCACTTATGAAGCATTGGATGGGCAGATGGTAGATGATAGACATCATGTAATGGATAACATCTTCCATTATCAGGACAAAGCCTTCTTGATGAGTACCTCATAGCTCAAAGAGAAGTTTTTGCATGCAGCATATTCAAAACCTCATAGGTTCTACCAGGCCATCGGAGAGAGGTTCTCATGGAGAGACGTCAAGGAGGATGCACTTCGACATATCATGGAGTGCAAAGATTGTCATCAGATTGTGGAGGATGGTATTGTCAACATTGATCTGTTGTCGAGGTATGCACATTGCTTCGACATTTTCACACAGTACATCTCTTCACCCATGACCAGATTATCTTTCCGAGATGTCTTCATGCTTCATGGTCTTCCCAAGGCCATAGATAGTGATGGGGACAGTTATTGTATGAGCAGCTTTTGGCGGGAGCTTCTCCATTTGGTGGGTACCAAGTTAGTAGATGGTACGAGTCATCACCCACAGCTGTATGGACAGAGGGAGATGATGATCAAGTGGTTGAAAAGCTACTTGCAGATCTATGAGACAGGGCAGCAGGAAGCATGGCTGCGCTAACTGCTCTTGGGTGAGTATGGTTACCACCTGACATTTCATATTGGTATGTTCCATGCCTTGTACAGTACTAAGGTGATGCAGTAGCAGGAGGCATGGTTGTGCTGGCTACTCTTGGGAGAGTATGGCCAAGACATTGCATTTTATATGTCCATTGGTATATCACTGTTTCCTACCTTGTACAGTAGTGATGATATGCAACAGCTGGAGGCATGGTTGCGTTGGTTACTTTTGAGAGAGTTTGTGTTAATTTTGGACAACTAGGTCCAAACTCCATGTTGTGATGCTCAGATGAAGATGCCAATATTTTTATTAGACTCCTCTTTCAGAGAGGTGCAAGATCGATCTAAAGATCATCTTGATCCGATGAGCAGAACATTTATTTTGAAGTTATTCCACTTATGTGCAAGGTCGGCCATAATTGAAATGTAGGCTTGAAGCCTCAACAGATGTGTCACACACCCTCACTCATGGATATATATAGGTCAACGTTGGAGGTCATTCTCACCATCACTCATCACACATTCTCTCTCATCATTTGATTGGTTCAATCATCATCTTAGAGGCTCTTCTTCTCTCACACGTGGGAAAAACGCAGCAAGGATTTTCTGGTTTTGACCTAGGGTTTCAACGCAGATTTGACGAGCATTGACTTTGATCAACGCATTGTCAAACTGACCCCAAACTCTCCCAAAATTCCGATTTCTGCAATCCGCATTTTTTGGCACAGAAATCGAGGTTGGACGTTGACTTTGACCAGGTTGCCTTGACTTTTGCTGCTGCTGCATTTTGCGTTGACCGTTGACTGGACAGCATTGACTTTTGTTGACTTTAGGTTCACCATTGTAGAGATGTCCGAGAGGGTTGTGTGACACATTCTAGTTGGCTGACCGTGTAGAGACTTTGCTGGTTGAAGCATCTTGTTGACCGTCGTAACGCACCACAACACATATTTTGCTGATCAAGTTAAGTGTATTTTTGGCTTGTCTTCTGTCGATTTATTGGTATGTTCTATCAGCATTTTACTTTCTTGTTTATGTGATTGTTGTTTGATATTGGGAATAAAAGTAAAATTGCATCAAGCATAGAACATCTCCGAAAATTTACATGGTATCAAAGCTGACGTGAAGACAAAGCCCAAGTTTGTATTAAGAGCAATCACCGAAGAAGGAGCATTTGTCAAGGACCCATGGGTACCTAAACTATAATGGCTTCAAAGCTGATGACAAGTTGACTGGGAAGGAAGACTTCCATGCCTGGAAGATGACTTTGGATCTAATGTTGGAAGACCAAGATGTCATGGACTATGTGCAGGGTAAAATCCAAGAGCCTCCATCATCTACACCTGCTGCCACCAAGACAAAATATAAGAAGGGGGAAATCAAAGCACAATTGATGATCAGGGATTCAATTCATAAGAGTCTGGTTGTCTACATCTCTGAGCTGGGCACATCCAAGGAGATGTATGATAAGTTGGTCAACATGTTCAAGGCCAACAATGCAAATCAAGTCCTTTTCTTTAAGAACCAACTGAAGAATCTGAAGAAAGGCAGGGATGAATCCGTTCAATCTTATTTTCTGAAATTGATCGAAATCAGAAATAATCTCCTTGCCATTGGGGAGACAATATCCGATCGAGAAATGTTTCTCACCGCACTTGGAGGTCTCTCCTCTGAATTGCATGTATTCAATACTACCATTCTCAATAACAATGTGATACCTGATTTTGACGAAGTATTATCGAGATGCATACAAGAAGAGACAAGAATGAAGGAATATGAAAATGAAGGTAATGCTACCTTCACCGCTCGTGCTAAGAAGAAGAACAATGGTGGTCCGAGGAACCAAGGAAGAGTAGGGGCCCAAGGAAAGAAAGGAAGATGTTACACATGTAACAAGACCGGCCACTATGCTAGAGAATGCCCTAATAAGAAGGATTCTCCTGGGGATGATGACAACAACAACAACCGAAGAAATGGCAATCAAAGGAACAACAGGTTCAAAGGAAAGAGGAAGGCTCCCTCTGGTCGCAATGGAAATGGGCAACCTTTCAAAAGGTCGAGAAATTCCAGGTATGAGGAATCTAATGTTGTTGATGATAAAAGAAATGAATTCATTCTTGTATTTTCCCTCTCTACCGTATCTCCACCCGACACTATGGATGTTTGGTTGATTGATAGTGGTGCCTCAAGGCATCTCACTGGGTTTAAGGAAGCAATTTCTGATTTGGTGGAGAAGGATGTTAATCTGAAAATTATCCTTGGAGATAATGTCACATATCCCGTGAAAGGGACAGGGACTGTGACCTTCCACTTGTCTCAAGGTCAAGTCCTACATTTGCAAGATGTACTATATGTACCTGATTTGAAGAAGAACCTTGTGTCTATTTCGGCCATGGAAGACAAAAGTTTCCATGTGGCATTCGTTGATGGGAAGGTACACATCTGGAAGAAGAGTTTCAAGGAAGCTATCGCGATTGGATTTAGAGTTGATACACTCTACCAAGTTGGAGGAAGTCCACTGGGAGCGATGACATGTGATACTATCCGACAGACTGAACTATGGCACCGGAGGTTTGGACACCTTCATTACAAAGCCCTTCCCGAAGCAAGAAAGGTGGTGACAGGGATGCCCGAGTTCAAAAATGATCATGAAGGTGTATGTCAGGGTTGTGCCGAAGGAAAGCATACAAGGGGACCTTTCCCCTCAAGTGTCACAAAGACATCTAATGTCTTGCAATTGATACATTGTGATTTGTCCGGTATGCTGCCCGTGACATCCTTGGGAGGATGCTCTTATTATATGATGTTCATAGATGACTTCTCTCGCAAAACCTAGATATACTTCTTGAAGAAGAAGGATGAGGCCTTCATGTGGTTTCGTACTTTCAAAGCCTTGGTGGAAAATCAAACAGGGAAAAAGATCAAGATTTTGAGGACCGATAATGGCACTGAATATGAGACGAATGAGTTCAATAACTTTTGCAAAGAAGCTGGCATCAAGAGGGAGACCACGACCATATATACTCCTAAGCAAAATGGCGTTGCTGAAAGAAAGAATAGGACCATTGTGGAAGTTGCCCGTGCCATGCTATGTGACCAAGGTCTTCTGAAGTTTATGTGGGGAAAAGCTGCAAATATTGTTGTGTACATACAAAACCGATGCTCGCATTCCGCTCTAGACTCCAAAACTCCCGAAGAGGTTTTCTCTGGTAAGAAACCTGACGTCTCTCATTTTAGAGTTTTTGGTTGTCTCGTTTATTTTCATGTGCCGAAAGAGAAGAGGAGCAAGTTGGATGCTTTTGGGAAGAAGGGAATGTTTGTGGGCTATAGTGAAACTTCAAAGGCTTATAGAGTCTATGTGCCTGGTCAAAGAGAAGTGGAGATATGCCACGATGTTACCTTTGACGAAGATGCTTCCCTCAGGAAAGTAATCAATCTTCCGAGCTCTAAGGAAGATCATGAAGTAAGGTTTGGAAATCAGGAAGAACTGAAGGATGAGATGATGCCTGATGTTGAGATGATGCCTGATGTTGAAGGAACGATGGAACCTTTTGATCCACCTTCTTCAATGAAGAGAAGACCGTCATGGCTCAGGGACACTCTCGAGGATGTCGAAAGACATATGGCCCCAAGGGGGACATTCCATGAAAGCAAGAAGCCGAATAGATACCAAGGGTATCTAGCAGCCATGAGTACAATCGCACAATCTGAGCCTGGATCTTTTGAAGAAGCCGTAAAGCATCAAGTCAGGAAGGATGCTATACACGAAGAGTACGAGTCCATTATGAAGAATGATGTCAAGGATGTGGTTCCGAGACCGGAGGACAAAGTTGTTGTCACCTCGAAATGGCTCTATAAGATCAAGCATGGATCTGATGGTAGTGTTGAAAAGATCAAGGCAAGATTCGTAGCCCGTGGCCTCTCTCAAAAGGAAGGCGTAGATTATGATGATATATTTGCACCTGTGGCCCGATATACCACCATCTGATCTATCATAGCCCTTGTTGCTACGCAAGGATGTAATCTTTATTAGATGGATGTGAAGACCGCATTTCTGCATGGTGCGATAAAGGAAGAGGTGTATGTGGAGCAACCTCTGGAGTTCAAAGTCCAGGATAGAGACACCCATGTTTGCAGGTTGAAGAAAGCCCTCTATGGGTTGAAGCAAGCCCCCAGGGCTTGGTACGAGAGGATAGATAGCAACCTGATGAAGCTGGGCTTCACTCATAGTAATGCTAATCCGAACCTTTACTTCAAGGTTGATAGAGAAAAGCCTCTCATTCTGGTGTTGTATGTGGACGACCTCTTCCTGTCAGGTGCTCACCCTCTCATTCATCAGTGTAAGAGGGAGCTCGCTTCTGAGTTCGAGATGAAGGACCTAGGACTGATGCATTACTTCCTAGGCCTTGAGGTCTAGTAGAGACCTAGTGAGATTTTCCTTTCTCAAGGAACATATATTGTGAAGCTTCTGGAAAGATTTGGAATGGTGGGCTGTAAGTCCGTGTCGACACCGATGGAGCTCAACTTTAAGAAGTTGAGTGGTAGTGTTGTTGGGCCCGTGCTAGCAAATCCTACTGAGTAATAGCAGTAATGGTGGTTTTTCCAACCTGAAATTTCATGACTTAGATGTTACTTCGAGACCAGAGATAGTGACATGAATTATATATGTAATTACCCTTTCTTCCTTTTAGTTTAGTAAGTGGTAATGAAAGGAAGGTTCGTCAACTCGTAGGAGCCCTGATGTTCTTAGTGAACACCTGCCCGGACGTATGTTTTGCAGTGAACACTTTGAGTCAACAAATGGTTAATCCTCATCACATTCACTGGGTTGGTGCCAAGAATCTGTTGAGATATCTTCGGGGCACGATAAACCATGGGCTGAGATACACTGCCAGGAGCGTGACACTCCATGGATATACTGATGTCGATTGGGCTGGCAGTGTGGTGGATCGCAAGAGCACATCTAGATGCTGCTTCACACTTGGGTCTGCTTCGATATCTTGGATGAGCAGGAAGCAGAAGTCGGTGGCTTTGAGCATCGCTGAGGCCGAATACATTGCAGCGAGTATGGCCTGTTGTGAAGCAGTTTGGTTGTGAAAGCTCTTCAGTGAGTTGTTCGAACATGTGCTAGATACCACCGTTATCCTTTGTGATAACCAGAGTGGGATTCGGTTGTCCGAGAATCCCGTGTTCCGCGATCGATCCAGTCAGATTGATATCAAGTACCACTTTATCCGGGATATGGTACAGTGAGGCGCTGTAAGGCTCGATCATATAGCAATTGATGAGCAGGTCGCAGATATTCTCACAAAGCACTTGGGGAAGGTCAAGTTCCTAACCTTCAGTGAGAATCTTGGTATCGTGGAACGACCCTATGCTGAGGGTCTTGTTGGACGATGAGCTCTGGGAGCTCCAGGGGGGCTTGGGGATAGCTTCTTGGAGCTATAAGTAACCACAGGGCTAGGCTTGTCGAACCTTGTTGGTGAGCTTCTGCTCCACCGTTATGATATTGAGTTGGTTCACCTCTCATGATGTATGCCCCCCATGCATCCTACCCATTGAGTCTCGGACTCATGGGAAGTACCTCTCATTTGGCCAGTGAGGTGGGAAAAGCTAGAGACCAGTAGCAAAGACCGATGGACACATTGAAGATTGTCGTACTCTCTATGCCTAGGATGGCACGTGTCCAACCACTTGATCTGGGATCAAGTCTAGTGAGGTTTCGAACCTCCAACTGACTTCGGGTCAGGTAAACCAACTACGGGTTGGTATGTCACTCCTTTGAGTCCTATAGAGGTTTCAGACCTCTGAGCTGAATTTGTCAGTCGGGAGTGATGTCTTTGTGACTCACCTTTTGTTCTGAAATAAAGAAGCCAGCAAAGCAAGTTACGGTGAGATGATGCACAATGTTTGGATGGAGTTCTCCCTAGTTGGGAGGGAGTGTTAATTTTGGACAACTAGGTCCAAACTCCATGTTGTGATGCTCAGATGAAGATGCCAATATTTTTATTGGACTCCTCTTTCGGAGAGGTGCAAGATCGATCTAAAGATCATCTTGATCCGATGAGAAGAACATTTATTTTGAATTTATTCCACTTATGTGCAAGGTCGGCCAGAATTGAAATGTAGGCTTGAAGCCCCAACATGTGTCACACACCCTCACTGATGGATATATATAGGTCAACGTTGGAGGTCATTCTCACCATCACTCATCACACATTCTCTCTCATCATCTGATTGGTTCGATCATCATCTTGGAGGCTTTTCTTCTCTCACACGTGGGAAAAACGCAACAAGGATTTTTTGGTTTTGACCTAGGGTTTCAGCGCAGATTTGACCAACGTTGACTTTGGTCAACACATGGTCAAACTGACCCCAAACTCTCCCAAAATTCTTATTTCTGCAGTCTGCATTTTTTGGCATAGAAATCGATGCTGGACGTTGACTTTGACCAGGTTGTGTTGACTTTTGTTGTTGTTGTTTTTGCATTGACCGTTGACTAGATAGCGTTGACTTTTGTTGACTTTGGGTTGACCATTGTAGAGATGTCCGAGAGGGTTGTGTGACACATTCTGGTTGGCTGACCGTGTAAAGACTTTGTTGGTTGAAGCATCCTATTGACCACCGTAACACACCACAACACATATATTTTGTTGATCAAGTTAAGTGTATTTTTGGCTTGTCTTATGTCGATCTATTGGTATGTTCTATCAGCATTTTACTTTCTTGTTTATGTGATTGTTGTTTGATATTGGGAATAAAAGTAAAATTGCATCAAGCATAGAACATCTACGAAAATTTACAGTTTCGCCATCACATGACATATCACATGTCAATGGGTATGTTATTGTTTAGGACTTTGCATGATACTCATATGATATGGCAACAGAAAGCCTTGTTGCGCTGGCTTCTGTTAGGAGAGTATGGCCACCATACTTGGTATGATGATGATGTGGTGTGGCAGCAATAGGCATTGTTGCGGTGGCTGCTATTGGGAGAGTATGGTTCGAGATTTCACATGTCAATCCATATGTATCTATTTCCTACTTTGCACAGTGTTGAGATGATGCTTAGAGCAAGCAAGGCCATCGGGCCAAGGATTGCAGCATGGAGAGACACAACCTACTCCATGTAGCATGGGTTGGAGAGATAGTTTATGAGTTGGGACTTTCCACTTGGGGAAGGAACCACTACACTTCCCATATCTCATGCAGAGAAGATGCTCTTGGACAGAAGTTGGTTGCCACTTATGGACTCATTGATGAGGAGAGGCATCTAGCTACACAACTGGAGGCCATTCTAGACATTCTAGAGAGGCAGCTATGGAGTTGGGCATTCATAACACATTGGAGTAGATGGGGAAACCTTCCATATGAGGATGCCACTTGGGAGGGAGATGGATTTCTGCAGCATCCACTTTTCCAGTTGCTTGAGGACAAGCAACATTTTGGCGGGGGGGACTGTAATATTCCAAATTTTCCATCAGCTAATTAGAATATTAGAGTTCTTACTTTTCTTATTTAGTTAAGTAAATGAAAGGGTGGAGGGACCCATAAACCCAGTAGATGAATAAAATCCACTTCTATAGTGTGAATGTGGGTTAATTGAGTAGTGGAGTAGTATTATGGAGTAGTGGAGCAGCATAATAATGAAGGAAGAGTGGAGATCATAGAGCAATAATGAAGAAGATGATGGAGATAGTGGAGGAATAAATGTAAGATCATGGAGAAATAATGATGAAGTGATGGAGGAAGTGGTGGATTAAATGCACACCTGACGGAGGAAGTGGAGAGTAATTGCAGCAGTGATGGAGATCATGGAGGACAATGCATTCTTTATGGAGGCTAGTGGCCACGTGTGCAGCGCAGTTATGAGGTGGGCCAAGGCTAGGGAAGGCTCACAACCATAAAAGGAAGATGAGGGCAGCAAAGGAGGGGGTCTGAACTTTTTTGTTGAGTGTCGTAAGATATTTCTTTGCATGCTTCAACTATTTAGCTAAGTCTGCTATGTTGTTTAGCACCGGGTGTTCCCGAGCGGGAATCCCACCCTTACCCACGGGGGACTTCGAGTGCCTACTCTAGGAAGGTCTTCTTGGGTAGCATTCATCATCCGGCAATCAGTGCTACTTTCAGCCACTCTCATCTACACTTCCAACTACATGAATTACGCATTCCTGAACTAGAGCTTGAGAGTTGGAAGGTGGTTCTCAGTACTTCAGCTGAGAAACCTGTGGAGGGATCAGCCCTTCACACT
Organism: Pinus albicaulis; assembly: GCA_034641835.2. NCBI lineage: Eukaryota > Viridiplantae > Streptophyta > Pinopsida > Pinales > Pinaceae > Pinus > Pinus albicaulis. The sequence continues at coordinate 514,888,077 of CM076579.1, read as the reverse complement.
GTGGATCCATTGCAGTCTGCCAGGAGTTTCATTTTCATATCCAGCATCAGGCCATCTATCTACTCTCCTATGCAGCAACATTTCCTACAGGAATTACGTAATCTTGCAATGAGGGTTTGAGGAGAAAAGGAAGTTCCAAGCAACTCAGCTTGGAATCCTGTGAGGGATTAATCCTTCACTTCGGGGATCACTTCAGCAGCCTGAGATCAACATTGTATTATCTATCAACAGCCTACATCATCAACCCTCCTAGACAGCGCAATATTACCCAGCAGTTGCGCATGTAGCAACTGCATATTCAGTGGAGGAGCTAGATCCTAAGTTTCTCGGCTTGGGATCAGGAGAGCGGACCAGCCCTTCCGTTATTGAGTTGAGTGGGTGCTATTGCAGCAGATAGATCATTCTTTCAGCCGCAAATCAGCAGTTGTCTCCAAGGAGTGCGTAACTCAGCCAGCAGGGGTGCAGTGTGCAACCCAAAAAGGGCCGAAATTCCAAACTCAAAATCTGGCCAAACTATTTTTGGGTTTTTCGAGTAGAGTCCGTGGTTAAAATCCCGGATCTTTCTAAGCACTCCAACAACCTCTCGCACATAGATATTTTTCGTAGCAGCAGCAGTTTCCAGCAGTAGCAATTTATACTTTCCAGTGCTAAGTTTCAGTAGTGTATTTCAGGCATCTTGTGGCTTGAGTGCATTCCTTTTGGAGCACTGTGTACTTGCATGGTTGTTGATACACAATGATATGGCTCAAATGTTTCTGCTAATGTTTTAATGTCTTGATGTTATATTCTGGCATTTCCAGCATTTTACAGTTTTGTGCTTACATTCTGGTTATTGCCTTGATTGAAATGTTATAAATGTTCTATATTCTTGTCTTTCCCATTTTGGGATATTACATGATAACACCAAACTTATTTGTTGTGGAGGTACCGAGATATAGCACTAAAACATTTACTGTGATATGTCATCGAAGTTCTGTCTTCTTGGTCTTCACTGTAATCCGCTTTCTATCTCAGAAAATTATGCAGAGAATATCCTTGTGATCTATCTAAACTACACTCTGAGATTATCTGAAATTATTTTTGCAATAAGGTCGAGTTTTTGTACCCTTATCCGATCTCTTTCACCGAACTTTTGTCTCTGTAATTATCATCTGAATTTCAAAGGTGATCGAACTTCTTTTCTGTGGAATAGGACGAACTGCCTATTTATAGTAGTTTGTCCATGTATATTAGCCGACATGACCATATGAAGAGTTGTGTCTCCAATTTACGTGAGCCAAAATGAGTTCTACATTGCATCTTGAAGCAGACTTGAAGAAGGATAACTTGTGCTTGTCTTGGAGGGCTACTTGACAATCATATTGACTTATATACATTTGTAACATGCCCAAGAAGGGTTTTTCATACATGACATTGACTCTCTTTGACTTTTATGACTAGATGACAAATCCTAAAGGCTCACAATGGGAGCCATCTAAAAATAAAATTCCTTGCTCATGAAAGCCATGAGGCAAGCATTGCAATAATAATTTTATTTTTCTTCTTTACATCATTTACATAAAAATCGCAATTCCATGTCATTATGAAGACCAAACCTAGTTACTTTTCAACACTCCCTCTTAACTAGGGAGGTAGTCATAATGGTACTCGGTCATTCTCAATCTGAATAATTTCTCATAAGAAGAATCAGATTGGTGACCCATCTGTATAGCATCATATCAACCAACATTTTCACATAGCAAGGCCTTGACTAACAGCTCTATCTCTCCACGAGATCCAAGCACAATGTTGGTGAGACCAATGATGTATAGACACCCTCATCATTGTCTCTCTCGAAACATACCCCACCCGAGTTCTCAGGGTGTGTTCCACAGTTCCACTAGAACTATTCTTATATTGAATTCCCAGTCCTCAAAGAATATCGGCCCTCAATGACTACTCTTATCTTTGATGCCCTAGTATATCCTCAAAGAGCATCCGATGTCAGATGCTTACCCAATCCTCCATTCTGTCTTCCCAAGTGAAGACAAGAATAATGTGTTTATCTCTCCCTCTTGATTAGGAAGGTATATCTATTCCAAAAAAGTTATGTACTCATTCCTACAAAAGGAATGTACCTAAGCTCCCTATTGGCTTAGGAATTTCCAAGTTTCTTCCAAGTAAGAAACTTGTTTCCAGGCTTGCTCTTAATTAGTGACCTATAACAGCTTCTCAGGTGGAGATGATGGGACAACCAACTGCTTGAAGGACTCCTCCTTACGATGTCATGAACTTCTATTCGTTATCTAGGAGTCTTCATGTTTGGGACTTCTACATAGGGCATCGACCATCCATCACTTTCATTCATGCGTCAGCCATGTCATCATTGGAAAGTGATCCATTGGTCCATATTTGGCATTCCTTCATGCCATGTTGCTTTCTTCATGCCGTGTTTACTTAAGGATCTTTCATCCTACTACATGTGCATCTATGATGGAAAACATCCATAGATCTTCCCTCGACAGCCCTACATAAACTCATCCAGATAAAGGAATGAACATTTAAAATCAACATTACTTTTGTGATGGTCATTCATCATGAAATCGTCTAGTTTGCATCAACATCCTGCATACATTTCGACAAATCTACCAAAGATATATATTGTCAAGGGTCTCTTTTTTTTTTCAGACTTCATCATAGTCTTTATATCTTTCATGGAGATTTCTAGTCAAATATTTCTTGGTCTTTCGGATGTAGATTGCCTTTTCCATGGTTTCATATTCTACGATCTCTTCCTTCCTTTCTTCACACATTTCATTTTCAGGAGCTTCTATTCAGAGTTCCTCAATTGTTGTTAACCACCTCATATTTCATATGACCACATATTACGTTGATTTCATCTAGTGAATGTGTGACCCATGCATTCCTGCATTCCTTGGAGGGAGGAGATCCTTCCCTTTTGATCATGTTCTTAAGCTAGAGCATTGGTTCATGATATTTGTAACCATATGACATGACTTCCATCATACATACCTCATATTTCCTTTGGGTCATCCAAGCTTCTTGCAGTAGTTTCCTTGATTGACAGAGCCTTAATCCCTTGATCTGCTTCACTTTTATGTCATCATACCACCATCCCATGAAAACACTTTCTTTCCCTCATGATCGGTGAACCTTTCAGTGAATATTCCATCAAATAATCTTGAGGATCTGAATATCCCCATCAGCAGATGTTTCCTTTGACAATGTATGATGAACCTTGTACTAGATGACCTTGCCACTTATGTTTCCAATGAGATTTCTACAAGTTATATCCCTGACTTCCATAGATTCTAACCATCTTTCATGATTTTCTATGATGATGTCCCGAGCTCTTGTTCCCAATGCTTCTATGATCCTTGATGCATCCTATTTAGTGAATCACGATATCCATATCTTACAATAGAAGACTTAGGAATTTGAAAAGAACTAAGGTGAGGAAGACTATCTTAGTCATAGTAGAGATCTCTTACTTCCTCTACCTTGGACTTCTTTTCAGCTTCCTCCACTTCTTCAGTGATATGAGCTTCTTCTCTTTTTCTTTTGTTATTGTCCTTCTTGATCTTAGGACAGTCTCTTTTGTAGTGTCCATATTCGTGACACCCATAACATTGGATTTTAGCCATGTTTTTTTTCTTTTTCTGAGGACCAAACTTTCCAAATTGTCCCTTTCTTCTTGTCATTACAGCATAAGCTTGATTTTTCTCACCTGATCCCACATTAGATTTGGCTTTTAGTCTAGATTCTTCAATCTTGCATAGTGACCATAGATCCTGGAATGGAGTAGCTTCTTTCTTCCCATAAATACTTGAAGTAAATTACCCCACTCCTCCGGTAGTGCATTTAATACCAATGTAATCGCTTCACTATCAGACATGATTTCTCCTAATTCTTGTAGTTGATCCTGGATCTCAGATATCCTCATAAAGTATGAGGCTCTTCCATCTTCCTTAGACATCTTCAACCTGTACAGTTCTTGTCTTAATGAGATGACTTCTTCATCGGTGCTTACGGAATACTCCTCTACCAGTTTGTCATAGATTCCTTTTGAAGTTTTGAGCTTAGATACATATGGGATGAGGGTATCCTTCATAGATTCTATGAGAATCCTTTGAGCCCTAACTTCCCATTTCATATACTTTGCAAGTTCTTGAGCATCTTCTTCTCTTGGTTTGGTGATAGATCCTTTGACATGACCCATGACCTCATTTTCAATGAGATTTGGATCTTTCCTTTTCTTCCATGCAAGATAGTTTGAAGCCCCAACCAATTTGTTGCTCTCCTTGCAAAAAGACATTTTGACAAATTCAGTTAAGATCATATACTTACTTGATAGGATGGTCCTTTCTCCTTGCTTCCTCCTTGATGTTGATGATGATATAGAGAATAGAAAACTTCTCTTAGTTGAAGATAGTTTTCTTCCATAATGGTCCTTGATCTCACAAAGAGGGAGATCCCTTTTGATGGTGAAGTCTTGTTGATGAAGATCAGTGATGACTTCATGTTTCAACGAGAGAGAGTCTTGATAACACCGCTTTTTGATCTAGCTTGCTTTGGATTAATAGTCTTTTAACTTGATTCGTAGATCTCTTCGACTTGAGTAGATGTAGGGTTTTGGCCTTCTTGTCTTGATGATGATCCCAATACTTTTTTTAAGACTTCTTTGATCTAGGGTTATGATACTTCCTTTGACTTCAAGATGATCTTTGCTTTGATACCTTCCTTGAGATTTGATCCTTGAGTGTCCCTTGATTAGATGCCCTTCTTTGTCTTAGTCACCTTAGCTTTGATACCATGTTGAGAAATCTAGGGCAAAGATATTAAGTGATTTTTCTTTAATTAGTAGTTGCTTGTGAGAGATTTTTACTTCTTTAGATTATGATCTTCCTTTACATAGGTTATCAATGTTCTTCTTCATCAAACAACTACCAATGCATCAACATAAATAGACAAGAGACAGAATGTAGGCTATTAGCCGGGGCCAAAACCTCTCACTCTTTGAGAGGAAAACTGTTAAATTTGGACAACTAGGTCCAAACTCCATGTTGTGATGCATGGATTAAGAGGCTAATATTTTTGTTGGATTCCTCTTTCGGAGAGGTGTAAAATCCATATAAAATATATCTTAATCCGATGAGTAGAACATTTATTTTGAATTTATTATTTATAATAAATTATATGTCTTAGTCGGCCTTAAGGTTTCACACCCCACGCCGACGGATGTGTCACACACCCCAATGATGGGTATAATGAGGCTTAGGAAGTTGGAAACATTTCACAACAACTCAACACACATCTTCTTCTCTCATGTCGATTTAGTACGAGCTCCTTGGGAGGGGACATTTCCAGCCCACACGTGTGAAAGAAGGACGAATTTACGTACGGCCAAAGAGGAAGGACGAATTTCTGTACGACGAAGGGAAAGGACGAATTTACTTGACTAAGGGTTTTGCGGGGAAGTTTGACAGTGATTGACTTTGGTCAACGCATGGTCGAAAAGGGCGAAAATTGTTGGAGAGTTTCGATTTTAAGAGAGGCCGTACACATTAGCGCGGAAATCGAGGTCAAGGGTTGACCAAGCTTGTTGTTGCGTTGACTTTTAGCTTGCTTTGCCCTGCGTTGACTTTTACGGGCCAGGCGTTGACTTTTGAAGTTGACTTGGGTTGACTCGGTTCTTGGGATGGAGGATTGTTGTGACACATTACGGGTTGGGCGATCAAGGAGACTTTCTTCCCGAGTTGAAGCATCCACGTCGGCAGCAGTAACGCCTCATCATTTTTACGTTTACGGTTGTCTTCTATAAGATCCACTTATATGTTCTATCGGCATTTTACTTAACTATTTGTGTGATTCTTTGGTAGAAAAGTAAAGTTGCTTCAAGCATAGAACATCTACAAAAATTTACATGGTATCGGAGGTGAGGCGAAGACAAGCCCTATCTTTAGCAATCACCATCGGAGGAAATGGGTTCCACGAGTTTGAATTCCAAGGAGAATGACAAAGTCGTGGAAGGGATGACTTCCATGCACGGAAGATGATATTAGATCTCAAATTGGAAGACCATGATCTCTTGGATCATGTCTTGGGTAAAGATTCAAGAACCTCCATCCAATGCCACCGCCTCTTTAAAAACAAGTATAAGAAGGGAGATCAAAGCAAAGGCGATGATCGGGGAAATCCATACATAAGAGGTACGGTTGCCTATATGCGAGCTAGGCACATCCGAGGAGATGTATGACAAATTGATCACGATGTTCAAAGTAAACAATGTGAACGAAGTGCTATTCCTCAAGAATAAATTGAAAAATATGAAGAAGAGGCGGGGATGAAGTATGTTCAAACTTACTTTAAATTGACGAAATAAAAGACAATCTGTGGTATTGGGGAGACAAAAGGCCGGTACGTGAGATGGTTCACCACCGCACTTGGAGGACTCCCATATGGATAGCCAATGCCACTACCATTCTCAATAATAATACCATTCCTAACTGACGAGCTTCTGTCTAGATGTATGCAGAAGAAACAAGAATGAAAGATTCGATAATGACGGAAATGCTGCTTATGGTGCTCATTCTCGAAGAAGAACTACGGTGGTCCTAAGGACAAAGGAAGAACAAGGACTCAAGAAAAAGAAGGGTAAGTGTTTCACTTGCCATAGGCACAGTCACTATCTTTAGAGAATGTCCCTTCAAGAAGGATTCTCCCGATAGTGATGATAACAACAACAACGAAGGAATGGGAATCGAAGAAACGATAGATCTAAAGGAAAGAGGAAGGCTCCCTCGGTGGAAACAATCGAAGCCTTCGAGAAAAGGTCTAGAAACTCCAAGTATGAGGAGTCTAACGGCGGTGATAAAAAAAGTAGGTATATTCTTGTATACACACTCTCTACGCTGCATCTCGACGACAACATGGATGTACGGCGTGGATGAGTGGTGCCTCGAGACACATCCAGTTTCAAGGAAGCACTCTCTAACATGGTTGAGAGGGATACCAATCTGAAAATTATCCTTGGAGATAATGCCACGTATCCCATGAAAGGGACAAGGGCTGTGACCCTCCACTTGTCTCAAGAAAAGTCCTACGTTTGCAAGATGTACTCTATGTACCAAAATTGAAGAAGAACCTTGTGTCTGTATCGGCCATGGAAGACAAAGGGTTCGATGTAACATTCTGCGATGGAAAGGTGCTCATGTGGAAGAAGAGCTTCAAGGAAGCTATCTCGATTGGTTTTAGAGTTGGTACATACCGGGTTGGAGGAAGTCGGCGGGAGCAATGACTTGTATGATACTATCCAGACAAACCGAACTATGGCACGAAGGTTTGGACACCATCATTGCAAGGCCCTTCTCGAAGCAAGGAAGGTGGTGACGGGGATGCACGACTTTGGAAATAATCATGAAGGTGTATGTAAGGGGAAATTTTGTCTTTCGAAGGAAAGCATACAAGGGGACCTTTCCCCTCAAGTGTCTAAAAAGACATTTGATATTTTGCAAGCTAGTCCCATTCGATCTATACGTATGTTACCGTGACATCTACCCTAGGAGGATGTTCCTACTACATGACATTCAGCAGCTTTTCTCGCAAAGCCCTGGATATACTTCTTGAAGAAGAAGGTTGAGGCTTTCATGTGGTTCCCGTACCTTCAAACCCTTGGTGGAAAATATGGCCAGGAAGAAGGTCAAGATTTTGAGGAATGAGCAATGGCCTTTTGAATATGAGTCAAATGAGTTCAAAGACTTTTGCGGCGGCATCAAGAGGGGAGACCTCTTGCATATATACGAGCGAGAATGGTGTTCTTTGAACGCAAGAATAGGACTATTGTGGAAGCGCATGCCATGCTATGTGACCGAGGTCTCTAGAAGTTTCTATGGGGGAGAAGAAGTTTGCAAATGCGTGTGTACATTCAAAACCGATGCCCTCATTCCGCTCTGTGCTCCAAAACTCACGAAGGGTTTTCCTTTGGTAAACGTATCTCATTTTAGAATTTTTTGGATGTCTGTTTATTTTCATGTGCCGAAAGAAAAAGAGAAATGGGCCGGATATGCAGGAAGAAAGAATGTTTATGGGCTACGGGTGAGACTTCTAAGGCATATAGAGTCTATGTACCTGGTCAAAGGGAAGTAGAGATAAGCCATGATGTCACTTTTGACGAAGATGCTCCTGGTTGAAAGTGATAGATAGTTCAAGATCCGAGAAACTGCTAATGCAGGCCTCGGAAACTGGAAGAACCGCAGATGAGACAATGCCGCATATTGAAGGACCAATGGACCTGTTATGTTGGTCAATCCATCTCCTTCTTCGGGAAAAGAGACCATCATGGTTCGGTAGACACCTCTGAAGATGTCAGATCATGCCTATGGGGACATTCGAGCCGAGAGCGTGTTAGCTGTATATACCAAGGGTATCTAGTCACATGAGTACTATCGATAATATGAACCTGGACCTTGAGGAGTACAAGCTGCTCAAGTTTGGAAGGATGCTATACCTAAGAAGATTCATAATGAAGAATGATGTCCTGGGATGGGGTCCCGAGACCAAGACAACCGCTGTCACCGCTGTCTGGCTCTGGTGGGATCCAACATTGATCCGATGGGAGGCCGAAAGTCTGGGGCAAGATTTGTTGCCCGTGGCTTCTCTCAAAAGGAAGGAATAGACTATGATGACATATTTGCACCTGTGGCACGATATACCACTATTCGATCAATCATAGCCCTTGCTGCTACGCAAGGATGGAGTCTTCATCAGATGGATGTCAAGACCGCTTTTCTGCATGGTGCAATAAAGGAAGAGGTGTATGTGGAACAACCTCTGGGATTTGAAGTTCGGGATCGAGACACTCATGTCTGCAGGTTGAAGAAAGCCCTCTATGGGTTAAAGCAAGCACCCAGAGCTTGGTACGAGAGGATGGATAGTTACTTGATGAAGCCGGGCTTCACTCGAAGTAATGCTGATCCGAACCTTTACTTCATGGCCAGGCAGAGAAGCCTCATTCAGTGTCAGAGGTATCATCTCTTCCTGACAAACACCCTCTCTCATTCATCAATGTAAGAGGAAGCCTTGCCTACTGAAGTTCATATTAGTTGACCTAGGATTGATGTGTCTGTTTCCTGTGGCTCCTGGAGGTCTCAGATTCTGAGAGAGATTTTCTTCTCAAGGGAAAAATACATCTGCAGTTTTCCGAAAGATTTTGTATGGTGGATTTCAAGTCCTGGTCAGGATGATTGATGAACTCAATTTCAAGAAGTTGAGTGGTAGCGCTGCTGGGCCCGTATTGGCTAATCCTACTGAGTATCGTCAACTCGTAGGGGCTCTAATGTTCTTAGTGAACACCCGTCCAGATATATGTTTTGCAGTGAATACTTTGAGTCAACAGATGGTTGAGCCTCATCACTTTCACTGGGTTGGTGCCAGGAATCTTCTGAGATACCTTCGGGGCACAATAAACCATGGGCTGAGATACACTGCCGGGAGCGTGACACTCCGTGGATACACTGATGCCGATTGGGCTGGCAGTGTGGTGGATCGTAAGAGCACATCGGGATGCTGCTTCAATCTTGGTTCTGCTTCGATTTCATGGATGAGCAGGAAGCAAAAGTCTGTGGCTTTGAGGATCATGTGAGTACAAATACATGTCGTTAGTATGGCCTGTGGGGAAGGGCTATTAAATAAAGTTTTATGAGTCATGATATGTGCTAGATACCACTGTGATACTCTGTGATAATCAGAGTGGGATTCGTATGACTGAGAATCCTGTGTTCCACGACCGATCCAAGCATATTGATATCAGGTACCACTTTATCCGTGATATGGTACAGCGAGGCGCCGTAAGGCTCGATCATATAGGAACTGATGAGCAGGTCGCGGATATTCTCACTAAGCCCCTGGGGAAGGTCAAGTTCCTAACCTTCCGTGAGAGTCTTGGTGTCGTGGAAAGACCCTATTGAAAGACCCTTGACGATGTGAGCTCTGGGAGCTCTGGCTTTGGGATAGCTCCTGCTATAAGCACTCATAATGCTTCTGCCCCACCATTGTGATTATTGAGCTGGTTCGCCTCTCATTTATCTGTGCCCCGTATGCATCCTACCCATTGAGTTCAGGGCTCATGGGAAGCACCTCTCATTTGGCCAATGAGGTGGGCAAAGCTAGAGACTAGTAGCAAATACTGATGGACGCATCAGAGATTGCCGTACTTTCTATCTAGGATGGCACAGTCCAACCACTTGATCTGGGATCAAGTTTAGTGAGATCTGGGACCTCTGCCTGACTTCGGGTCAGATGAACCAACTTCGGGTTGGTTGGAGACTCTTTTTGAGTCTGATAGAGGTTTCGAACCTCTGGGCTGAATATGTCAGCCGGGGGATGATGTCTTTGTGACTGACCCACTTCTGTTCTGAAATAAAGAGGCCAGCAAAGCAAGTTACGGCGGGATGACGCACGATGTTTGATTGCACCGATGGATGGAGTTCTCCCTAGTTGAGAGGGAGTGTTAAATTTGGACAACTAGGTCCAAACTCCATGTTATGATGCTCAGATTAAGAGGCTAATATTTTTTGTTGGATTCCTCTTTCGGAGAGGTGTAAAATCCATATATAATATGTCTTAATCCGATGAGCAGAACATTTATTTTGAATTTATTATTCATAATAAATTATATGTGCAGGTCGGTCTTAAGGTTTCACACCCCCAGCAGATGTGTCACACACCCCAATGATGGATATAAATACAGGCAAAGTTGGAGAGCATTTCATCACAACTCAACACACATCTTCTTCTTTCATCTGATGTAGTACGAGCTCCTTAGAAGACATTTCCAGCCCACACGTGTGAAGAAGAAGGACGAATTTCTGTACGGCTGAGCTGAAGGACGAGTTGCTGCAGCTAGGGTTTTGCAGAAGGTTTGACCAGCGTTGACTTTGGTCAACGCATGGTCCAATTGGGTTGAAATTTGGTGAGAAGTTCGATTTTGGAAGGCCGTACTGTTTGGCACAGAAATCGAGGTCAAAGGGTTGACCAATCTGCTGCTGCGTTGACTTTTAGCTTGCTGCCATGCGTTGACTTTTCCAGGACAGCGTTGACTTTTTTGGAGTTGACTTGGGTTGACTCGTTTGCTGATTGGAGGACTGTTGTGACACATTCTAGGTTGGCTCACCAAGGAGACTTTGCTGGTTGAAGCATCCTATTGACCGCCGTAACGCACCACCACATTTTTCCTGTTTCTGATTTGTCTTCTATAAGATCCACTTATATGTTCTATCTGCATTTTACTTAACTATTTGTATGATTGCTGTGAGAAAAGTAAAGTTGCTCCTAGCATAGAACATCTACTAAAATTTACAGCTAAAGATCTATGTTTTTAAGAGTATCGATGCCATGTATGATTTAAATGACTTGGGTACTGAATATCTTCCTTGATGAAATTCATTACTACAATAATTTGAAGAAGACGAGCTACCTAGTTTGTTGTGACCAAGGATATTGGATGAACATGTTGATGAAAAAGATTCTTAGTTGATGACATATGTGCTGTTGTGGAAGACCTTGCATTTACTGATTTGAAAACCCTAGCAAGCAACATGGCTTGGATAAGAAAGCCCTAGGGTTTATGGGCAAAACCCTGGGATTGATTGATTCTGCTAAAAGAAGAAATCCTAGCTCCTACAAGGAAGGAATGACATCTTGATGATGATATGGACGAGGTTCATTTACAAGTTGGATGCAAGAAGGCTGAGATTAAGTGGTAGCTGACATATTTACAAAAGATAAGTATTCTATATCTCTCTTTCTTGATTATTATTATTGTTTCTATTAGTCTCTTGTCTTTGTATATCTTGCTTGGTTGTATTTGTTCTTCCTTGGCCTCCTAGTGAGGATTGAATGTACATACCATAGTGTTGAAAACCTGCTGGTCTAAACCGGAAACCTGTCAAATCGGCCAGTCAAACCATTGGCCAGTCCAAACCGGCTATAAAACCCAGTTTTCCCTTGCACTCACCTTAAAAATCCAGTTAACCGGTGCTGACTGGCCGGTTTATCCATAAACCGGTCGGTTCCGTCCTTAACCGGCCGGTCAGCACCTACGTTGCTGTAGGGACCCACGGACACCCAGCAACGGTGTTTAGGGCTGATTTGAAGGGAAGGAGAGGGTTGTTTCCCTCCCAAAACACCCTCCCCAATCCTTTATAAGCAGGGGCAACCTCTCCTTTGTCTCACACCATCTCATTTGTAGTTTGTGAGTTTGATTGAGAGCTTGGAGAGTGTTGAGTGTTTGCTGGAGCAGCAATCTTGGAGGCTTGGAGTTGGAGTTGGAGCTATCTTGGAGACCCTCTCCAATCCTTTATAAGCAAGGGCAGCCTCTCATTTGTCTCACACCATCTCATTTGGAGATTTTGTGAGTTTGATTGAGAGCTTGGAGAGTGTTGAGTTTTTGCTAAAGTTTGAGGCTTGCCGCTTGAGCTAAGTAGTAGCCATCATGCCTCCAAAAGGCAAAGATACTGCATGGGCTCATTGTGATATGATTGATGACAAAATGATTTGCAAATATTGCCAAAAATCTATTGCAGGAGGGGGTATTTACAGGTTCAAGCAACACTTGGCTGGGATAGGAGGCCATGTAAAGCCATGTGGAGCACCAAATGAAGTAATAGGGCATATTAGGGCGGAATACCTTCAAAAGTTTGAGACTCAAGTCACTGAACCAATAGAGAAGTTTGTGACTGGAGCAGTTGCAAAGTTTGGCAGTCGAGAGTCGGGAGACTCAAGTTCAACCAACTGAGTTTGAACTTTGATCATGATTAGAAGTTTCAAGTGATAATGTTGATCATTAATTAGAATTTAGTAATATCATATATGTAGATTTGTAGTAGACTGTCACTGTACTATGTAGGCCAATGGCCTCAATGCTCATAGCTTGTAGCATTGTTTTTGGACTTTATAGGTCACTTGGAGCCTCATTGCTTATGTACTTTTTCGATGATATGTATTGCACTCGGTGCCATTTTGATATATTCACCTTTACATGGTATATAAATGAGCAAACTTTGCATATGTTGTCTCTATTGGCTTGGAATCATGGTTGCAAATCTTAAAAATAGTTTTTTTTATTAAAAAATAATTATTTAATGTATTTTTTTAAAAACCGGTTCGTTTAGACCTGACCAGTACCGGTTAGACCGGTTCCGGTCCAATTACCGGTTCATTAGGTCCACCGGTTCCAGTTTTTAATACTATGGTACATACTGAAGGTTGCCAAGGTAGTGGCAATAGATGAAAAGAATGGAAGAATAAAGTAAAGCTTGTGACAAGAAGACTTGTGTTGAGAGATATTGCATTGGATGAGCTCTAGACTCACAGGGAGCAGACAAATCGGCTAGATTGAAGCTTGTTTTGATGTCGAAAAGAAGTCAGTTGTGACTTCCAAGGTGAGGATTGCTAGAATAACAAAGCTAAGGATTGCAGCAGTAAGAGGGAGACGACTATGGAGTCAGGCACCTCGAGCTTGAATTGTTATTTGTTGAAAAGCAATGCTAATCCAAATATGTACTACAAAGTTGTTGAAGATGAGCCCTTATTTTGACTACTATATGTTGATGATATGTTTCTAACAAGGGTTGAGGACCTCTTTGTCCAATGTAAGAGGGAGTTGATTGAAGGATCTTGGTCTAATTCATTACTGCATGAGATTGAGAGTGTGGCTTAAGCCTGTTGAAATCCATTTTGAGATCCTTCAAAAATTTGGCATGATGGACTGCGAGTCCATGGACACCTCCATGATGACAAATTTGAGGAAGCTGCAAGACTCTGCAGCTGACTTGGTTGATCCTACTGATTGGCACGTTGAACTATCTATTGTATGGATTTGCATATTCTGATTGAGCTAGATGTTCTGAAGACAGGAAGAGCACTTTTGGATGTTATTTTAGCCTAGATATCATGGATGAGCATGATGCAAACCTCTGTTGCACTTAGCACGACTAAAGTTGAGTATAAAGTTGATTGTTCAGCCTATTGTGAAGCAGTTTGGCTTCAAAAATTGTTTGCTAGTTTGTTTGATCATGTGTTGGAATCGACCATGATATATTGTGACGATTAAAGTTGTGTGAAGCTTTATGAGAATCTGCTTTTTCATGACAGGTCGAAGCACATTGAGATCTAGTGTCATTATATCTAAGATGTTGTTCAAAGAAGAGTTGTGAGGCTCGAACACATCTCTATTATTGAGCAGGAATGTTGATGTTTTGACCAATGTTGTGAACATTGGCTTCGGGATAAAATCGGCAAGGGTCCGGAAAACCAAAAAATCGGGAAAATAGGGAAAATATCGGTAAAAATCGGCAAACATCGACAAAATTAAGATACCATCAAAATATCGGTAAAAATCGACAAACATTGGCTAGGCCAAAAATTCGTGATTTTGACATAAAATTGGGATGTTATCAAGATGTTCGCAACATTGGTTTTGACAAAGCCACTATCCTGGATGAAGTTTGCTCACTTCTATGAGAAGCCTGGAGTGGCTGAGAATTCCTCTAGGAGAGAGAGAGGGCATTTTGATTGTATAGCATCATGAATCCTCCTTGGACTTGTCTGAGAAACCATGGTTTATGGTTGGGAAGATTGTTCTGGTTACTCCCTTGGGTCATTGATTTTGACTAAGAAACCATTATGCTTGGGGAGGTTGGTTTTGAGGCTTGGAGTGATCCCTTAGGTCATTTTGTTTAACCAAGAGACCAGTGGGTTTGGTCGGGGACACTGATTTTGAGTTCTCTACCTTAGGTCATTGAGTTTGACTGAGAGACTATGTAGTCAAGGAGTTTGATATCGAGATAGGGATTCCTCCCTAAGGTCACGGACTAAGTGACCTTTGTTTATGGTCGGGGAGATGGACCTTGTGTACACTCTTAGTTCATTGGGTTTCACTGAGAGACCATTGTTATGGTCGGAAAGATTAATTTTGATTACTCTCTTGGATCATTGTGCTTGACTGAGAAACCATTTCATATGGTTGGAGAGTTTGGCCTCATGAACGACATTGTTGATCCCATGGTCATTGGGTTTTGACCTTGATGCCATTGGTTTTAGCTTGTAGCATGAGCTTGATGTTATATATCTTTCCTTCTGATGAGCTTGTCCATCTGAGAGAGAGAATGAAAAGTACATCCCTAGATAAGAGGGAGTGTTGAGAAAGTGTAGCTGCAATCAGTATTTTCATTGACAAAATCAAAGGAGAAATGATTTGTTTTCTAGCTATCCAACTTGGCCTTAACTGGACAAGTCAGCCCCACCCTTGAAGGGGTTTGACCCCAAGGTCAAAACCCACCTCCTTGACCTACTATATATTGGCAATTTGACGACTCCATTTAGCATTACATTCACTAATCAATTCGATGTAGAAATTTCTGTTTCCCACCCCGGTTTTCAGTTTCACCTTATTTCTCCATATAGTTAAATGCCCATTCCCATAGCCTTACATTCAACAAGCTGAAAAAATAAATATTTTCTGAAAACACAAATTCTAGAAATTTTCACAATGCTGGAAATGCAGAAATAAAACTCAGCAAAATAAATCAGCCACACAGAAAAATAGACACGCTGATTTTTGGTCAATGTGACCCTGGAAAAACCCCCTACAACTCTTGGGGAAAACTAGTTCGAAAGCTCCTTCTTATTTCTAATAAATGCTTTTACAGTGAGACAGAATTTACAGCAAAAAATTCCAACAACTTAATAAATGTACTTATCTCGATTTTCATGCTTCTACCTTGCCTTGGAAAACGTGCCAAACAGGAAACTCAAAACAGAAAATTTACAGCATTAAATGCTGAACTGACTTTCTCGAAATATGTGCCCAGATGTACGGTCGTACTACTATACGGAATACATAGCAGTCTCTCTCCTTGATTTCCGTGCCCTTTTCTGCCTCGAAATCTATGTCGAAGTTGTACGGTTGTTGTACGGATTTCTCGAAATCTGTGCGACCAACCAGCGATATCTCTCCTCGATTTGCATGCCCAAAATCCGCCTGAAAATTGTGTTGAAGCTATTGTACGATTTTCCTCGAAAACTGTGACTCCTCCCTCGAAAAATGTGCCAACCTCCTGCTGTATAGATTGCTACCTTGGGAACCGTGCCTCTTTGCTGTTGTACGGATTTGCTAAAGTCTCTATCGACTGCCCTCCTTCTCCTCACTACTCAGAAATTTCTCCTTTGCTTTCTCTCCTCCTCTCTCAATCTGCTCATGAAAGAATGAATGACCTTTTCCCTCCTTTTCCTCGTTTAACCTAACCCTAAGTGACTTTTGGGGAATCCCTAAATCTAATAGCTAAGATAGCTTTAGATCTAGCGCTGAGATTAAATGCTCACTTAAATCTCATTTTCTATTTTTTAATTCACCCTATTAGTGTCAGTCTTGTCATACTGCCATCAGTGATCAAATCTACTCTTTTGCATTTGCATAGTAGGTGTCCCATACCATAAATTTTCATCATTTCATTAGGTCAGGGATTCATTGATGGTAGTGGGTCTTCATCAGTTTTTCCTCATGTAAAACTTGTTGATTCTCCTCTCTATGGTCTTCAATCATGATTCACTTTCACTCCCAATTCATATTATTAGGTCATAGGGTTGGTCTCATTAGGTTCTAGGGTGTCATCATGGTCAAATTAATGAGTCGAGTGTCAATAAATATCAGTAAGGTCATGAGGAGGTCAAATAAACTCAGAGGCACAGTATCTGGAAAGATCAAAGAATTGTTCTATTGAGCTTGGTGTAATTTTCACCTCATGAAAACATGGTACCTTGCTTTTATTATCATCTTTTATGTAATTTTATGTCTTCATATGTAGTAAGTTGCACTTCAGAAGCTGTTATCTCCACAGAGCCACCACCCTGCTTTTCAAAGGTGTTTTCCGCAGTAATTTCAGTATAAAATCATGTTCTAAGTATGTCCATCAGAAAGAGCCCGGAAAGAGCTTTCCAATGGTATATTATACTCCCCAAACTGACTTCTAGATTGGAAAATATGCCTAAGTGAACAAAAGTCCCCGAAAGCCTAAGCCCACCCCTTTTCTCATTTATCCCTTAGACTTTGTAACTTTGCCTTTTCATATAATTTCGAAGTGTTTCATTGAAATCCCCTTTTCCCCGATCCGATTGCCCAATCGCATCGCAAAAGTCCCTTTGACCCATAAACCTCCGATGCGATTAAGCCATCTCCGATCCCTTCGATCCGATCGCAATCGCATCGTCACAATCCCTGCCTCCGATTCATTGCATCGCATAGTTCCGAAACGCCGATGCGATTGACTCCCGCCGATCGCATCTCCACCGTCGATCCACCCTTCCAATCGGACGGCTCACAAGCCATCGCACCATCGCAATCGGCATTTTTCCCATGACACTTTACTCCCGCTCCGCTCATCCTCCGATTTGCGATTGTGATTCCCTCCCAGTCCCACCATAAACCTTTCCGCCCTGCTTCAAACAAAAATGGTTTTTTCCCTTTGTAAAAGCCATAGTTTGATTATTGTAATTCTAAAACATTTCTTAAGTCTTTCAATCGCATCGGCCTTTCCTCCATCGCATCGCATTATTTCATTTCCCCCAACACTTAAAGCCTGCTTCCTCCTCCCCGCCGATGCGATTGATCGCATATCGCTCATCGCAATCGGTGAATCCCATTACATAATACACCCGCTCCCTTTCCCGATTGCGATTGCGACTGTCCATGGGCCCCACCTTAAATCCCTTCCGCCTTTTCAATGAAAAAGGGTTTTTTCCTTTGTAAAGAGCAAAACTCATTTTTGTTTGTCTTAATGGGATTTATATCATCGGACATCGTTTTCCCTCGTTTATTACCCCCACTCTATTGTATTACTCCATCGCTTCGCAAATTATCATTTCAATGTGCCCACTCCTCTCCTGCTGCGATTCCCGATTGCGATTGCAATTTTCCCCTGAAACTTCCACTATAAACTATCGCATCGCAGTTTCAAAATCGCATTGTCCCAATACACCTTCCCCCCTTCCCGATTGCGATTTGCGATCGTAACTCGGGCCCACCATCCTTTCCTTTGCTCTTTTTCACCCAAAAAGGGATTTTTCTTCATTAAATGGCAGAATTTCAGTTTTATTGGTTCCAAAGGGCATTTCTCAGCATAAAAGGGATTTTCAACAAAATAAAAGAAATAGTCAAGGCCGAGAGCTAAATATAAACACAAAGATCATTACAGCACAACAGGAATGGTAAAAAGGAGAAATGGTTCCAAATTTGTCTTTCTTCTCCTTTGTTTGAGCTACTGCCAATCCTCCAGATGGTCAAAATGTATTGTTTCTCCTTCTTTTCAGAGGCAGATTGTTGGTTTTTTTCCTATGTTCAAATTTCGGTTCCTGAGCTGGTAAAACAGCTCCTCTTTCTGTGGATCTACTCCCCTCAAAATTCTATCTATTTAATGTAATTTCTGAGTCATTTGTAAGGGGGAATAAAGTGTGGAATAAGTTGGAAAATCACTGAGGACGCTCTGCGCTCCATTTGTAATAGTTTGGCAGGGAATTAATAAAGAAATGCAGCACTGTTTTGTGGGATCCCTATGGTATGGATTTTAGCATTGTTCTGTCCTTTGTCTCATCTGTTAATTGTTATGTTTGTCATTCATTCATTCATATCTTTGGTTGAATGTTTTCAAGATAGATAGGTAGAATCCATTGTATAATGCTCTGCCTTGGGAAGTCATTCAATACTCGATGTTTTCTTCTGTTTGAAAAGGATCCATCTCCTATGCCCTTTTCAGCTCCTCACCAGTCTTAAACATTCCATCATTATTTAAACTGAATTGTTAAAATCTCTGCCTACCTTGCCCCATAGAATACCCTATATCTCTGATTTAATTCCCCAGATTCAAACTGCCCAACCCATCTGATCCTTATAACCCTGATATTTATGAAACATTTCCATTTATTATACCTAGCCTAAAATCAGTTTGCAGTTATACTTCATTGAATATTTTTTACACAGAGAGCCCTCTCCTGACCTTGTAGGGCTAGCTACAAGGCTGAGCGTGGTTTGAAGTTACCCTGATTTGCCTTCCTTCAGCCTAAGGTTCAAATTAGGTGCTAATACACCCCACTTTAATAAAGACCCACTTAGTCATTTATTTCCAAAGTCACTTTTCCTTTCTAATTTCACATTGACTTTATTAAAGTCACTTTAAAATTAGACTTTAGTAACTTTATCACTTGAAGTCACTTTTAAATTAGATTTGACTTTATAACTTTATAAAGTCACTTTAGGAGAAAAATTAAATTCTTTTGGACACTTTTTCCTAGGCCAAAGATCAAAGCCTTAGGGAACCACCTGTCCTTCGGTAACCAAATTTCAACACTCCCTCTTACCGAGGAAGGTGTTCCTCACCACACCCATCTTGTCTCTGAAGTATACATGCTTGCCCCGTGGTAAGGCTTTGGTAAGAATCTCTGCAACCTGCTCATCACTGGGAATATACTCAAGCTTCACAGCTCCTTTCTGGACATAGTCTCTGATGAAATGATATTTGATCTCGATATGCTTTGACCTATCATGAAATACTAGATTCTCCGTGAGTTTAAAGCAACTCTGATTATCACAGTAAATCACTGAAGGTCTCAACGGCTGACCAAATAAGCCAAACAACATTTTGCGAAGCCAGATGGCCTCACAACTAGCTAGACTGGCTGCCATATACTCTGCTTCCGCTGAACTCAATGCTACTGACTGCTGCTTTCGGCTGAACCATGACACAACTGCCGAACCCAACCCAAAACAGCACCCTGAAGTGCTCTTCGTATCAGAAGCACAACCTGCCCAATCAGAATCAGTGTAACCCGCCAATCTCACTCCATCCCCCTGCCTGTAGTCCAGACCATAATCCACTGTCCCCTGCAAGTATCGCAAAATGTGTTTTGCAGCCACCCAGTGAACCTTCCTAGGCTCACACATAAACTGACTCATCGTGTTGACTGCAAAACAAATATCTGGTCTAGTGTTGACCAAATACATCAAGGAACCAATCGGCTGTCTGTACAATGTGGGATCCACCAACTCGGAATCCGAAGCATGAAGCTTCTTCCAGTTGGTGATCATCGGTGTCGACATGGGTCTACAATCCTCCATGTGGAATCTGCCAAGGATGTCCACAATATACTTCCCCTGTCCCAAGAAGAAATGCCCCTCCTCCTGCCACACCTCCAAACCCAAAAAGTAATGCATCAAGCCGATGTCCTTCATCTCAAACTCCGCCGCAAGATCTCTCTTGCAGTGCTCTATGAGTCTCTCTGCACCTGTAATGACTAAGTCATCCACATACAGCACCAGAATGAGAGGCTCCTCACCTATCACAATATAGTAAAGGTTCGGATCCGCCTCACTCTTTGTGAAACCCATCTTCTGCAAGTATGTATCTATCCTGGAGTACCAAGCTCTGGGAGCTTGCTTCAGGCCATAAAGGGCCTTCTTCAGTCTGCACACATGGGACTCCTTCCCATGCACCTCAAAGCCCTGTGGCTGCTCAATGTACACCTCCTCCCGTATGAAGCCATTGAGAAATGCGGTCTTCACATCCATCTGGTGGATCTTCCAACCCATCTTTGCTGCTATCGATATAATGGAGCGGATCGAAGTATATCGAGCCACGAGAGCGAAGGTCTCCTCATAATCAACTCCCTCTACCTGGGAGAACCCTCTAGCCACAAACCTCGCTTTGAATTTCTCAATGCTGCCATCTGCAGCATGATTTACCTTGTAAAGCCATCTGGAAGTAACCACGGATTTGCCCTCGGGCCTCGGCACCACCTCCCAAACATCATTCTTCATGATAGAAGAATACTCCTCCTGCATGGCCTCTCTCCAGACCTGCTGGCTAGCTGCCTCCTCATAGCTAGAAGGCTCAGAGTCTAAGATGTTGGCAGCCATTGCCATGTAGCTACAAAACCTCTCAGGTGGTCTGCTCTCTCTGACTGGCTTCTTAGGCCCAGCAACAGATGTGGCCTCTCTCAAGGTATCCTGAAGCCACTTGGGCTTCCTCTTCCCTGAGCACACTTCTCCCACTAGAGAATGAAACTCCTCCTCCTCATCATCAACAGCCTGAACTCCTGATTGTTTGTCTGGTGTCCTCCTTCCTGCACCTGAACCTGTAGATGTTGAAGTACCTTGTGAACTGTCCATCAGTGGACTCCCTAGTGAACTGCTATGTGGACTGCTCTGCATGCTTCCCGAAGCACCACCCCTATGACTCTGCGAGCCATTGCTCACTTACGGATCTGGCACCGTAATCGATGTACCTCTGGATCCTCCTGATCCCTGCCCACTAGATCCCTATGACTGACTGAGCTGCTACTGAGGGTCTGGCTGATCCAGATACTCTAACTCTTGTGACCTCCTAAAGGCCTTGTCCTCCTCGAATTTCACATCCCGCTTGACAACAACTCTCCTCTATGCGGGAATATAAATCCGAAAGGCCTTCGAGGTCTCACTGTAGCCCACAAAGACACCCTTCTCTACGGTGGGCTCTAGTTTGGTCCTCTTCTCCTTGGGTACATAGGAGTATGCAATACTCCCAAAGATACGAAGATGACCAATATCAGGCTTCTTCCTAGAAAAAGCCTCCTCCAGAGTCATATGCCCCAAGGCACAATGCGGACTCCTGTTCTGCAAATAAACAATAGTGTTGTAGGCCTCTGCCCACAAAAAAAATGGCAACCCCTGATCATGTAACATGGCTTTGGCAGCCCCTCCGATGGATCTTTTATTCCTCTCCGCAACCCCGTTCTGCTGGGGGTTGTAAGGAACAGTGAACTCCCTCCTAATGCCTACCTCCGCACAATACTCAAAAATCTCTCCAAGGGTGTACTCACCTCCACTGTCCGACCTCAAGGACTTGATCTTCCGACCTATCTGAGTCTCCACAAGAGCTCTGAACTCCTGAAACTTCTTGAAGACCTCACTCTTAGTCTTCAAGAAATAAATCCAGGTCCTCCTGGAGTGATCATCAATGAATAATACATAATACTCATATCCACTCAAGGAAACATGAGACATCCGACCGCTCACATCAGAATGAATCAAATCAAGTATCCCAGTCGCTCTGCTGTCACTGCTGGGAAAAGGGGATTTGGCAAACTTGCCCATCGCACATCCTCTCCAAGTATCAAAGTGATCAGTACTGAAATCTGGCACACCTGTAGTGATCTCCCGCAAAGTCCTCAAGGCTCCATGATACATGTGCCCCATCCTGCGGTGCCAAATCTCACACAGCTCAGAACTGCTAGCTCTGCTGTCGGTACTACTGCTCAATGCCAAAAGGGGTTGAAATGCAAACTTGTACACCTTTGCATGGCGTACACCTATCACTCTAGCTGAATCAGCTGGAGCGCCCCTGGGATATATCAGCACCTGTCCTCTCCTGAACAATATCTCATATCCTCTGTCCTCCAATGCTGAGACGGATATGAGGTTCTTCCTCATCCCTGGCACATATAGAACATCTGACACCTTCAAGGGAGATTTGGGTTCCCTATCAAATGTCAATGTCCCCACACCGACTGCTCTAACAACGTTGTCATCTCCGAGTACTACCTCTATATCAGTGCCACTCTCTGAAAGCTCTGAGAAGTACTCACGGACTCCTGTCATATGACGTGAAGCCCCACTGTCAACATACCAGATACCTGATGATGCACCGCTAGTGGAGGGAAATGCACACTCCCTCTCAACCTCCATGGTAGGTGATCCTGCACTAGTGGACTCACAAGCAATGAACCCAAACTCCCGGTCAAAGCGATCCGTGAAGTCCTCTACCTCTGCTGATGTTGCCATGTTTTGGTTCTTTCCCTTCTTCTTCTTCTCCGGACACACAACTGCATAGTGTCCCATCTTCTGACAATTCCAACACTTCACCTTGGAATAGTCCTAGTGCATGTTCCCTTGTTTACCTTTACCTTTGCCTTTGCCCCCACCACTGTTTGTGGAAGCTTGCTTCTTTCCCTTGCCTTTCTTGCCCCCTGCCAACAGTGCTACATCCTCATCCTGCTCAACTGGTTTGGCTGCCCCAAGCTGGTTCTTTCTGATTTCTATCTGTATGCAATCATCCCAAAACCTCTCCCAAGAGGGAAGGGTCTCACGTGCACAAACTCGATTGCAGTGCCCAGCCATGAATTGTATGCTATTCATCGCAAACCGTACTCAACCAAGGTGGAATGACCTCGCCAACTGCTGCCAATGCATCTCTCACATTAGTAATCTTTGTGAAATATCCAACTGCACTATCAGTCTTACCCATCTTAATGGTCTTCAGCTTCTCCTTTAGGACCATTTTTCTGTTCTCATTGGTACGTGGGTGGAGTATTTGGGTCAGTTATCCATACTCCCGTTGTTCAATTCTTTTCTCCTTTCACGCAGAGGAAGGAACGTCTTTATCTCATTTTGTGAACTCGCTTACCTTGCTATTCTTGTTATTATAGTCGCTAACCCATCAAAGACGCCACAAGAGTACGTACATTAGCAGTAGTGATGCAAGTGATGCACCAAGGAGGCATCTCGCACTTTCCCCCTCAAAGATGCTCGCACTTTCTCTGGCTCCAAACACTATATAGTTATTATGTCTATCCAACCGTTATCCTTCCACTCTCGTGTTTAAAGACATGTATTTATCCAAATAAGCTGAAAATAACACTGTTGTGGTAAAGATAAAATTTTCTGTGTGAAAAATCAGCGTGCTATAATTTCTAGTGTTACACGATAACTCGCCCCCCCCACCTAAGGGTCTAGAATCCTCGCCCCCTTGCGCTTCAGGGTCTTGGGGACTTCTAGGGGACGTTTCCCGATGCCCCCAAAAATCAAGAAATTAAGGGGGACATCAAAGGGGACGTTTCCTCAAATTGAGGGGTCGAGGGTGCTTTAGGGAGCGTGAAGGGGCATGAGGGGACGGGAGGGAGCGTGAGGGGACGGGAGGGGGCTTGTGGGGCCCACAATTAAAAAAATAATAATTAAATGAAAAAAAAAAAATATATATATATATATATATATATATATATATATATATATTTTAATAATCAATTGTTTAATTAAATTAATTTTTAGGTTTCATTTGTTTTCATTGTATCATCCGCACTTAGCACTTGCCGCAGCCGCCAGAAGAAGCCCACAGTCGGAAGAAGTTCTGTTTTATGTTTTATGTTTCACTATTTCAGACATAACTTTAAACTTATTTGCTTTTAAGTTTTAATATTTATGTTTCAGACAAGAGTTGTAAACTTCAGTTTAAAGTTTATTTTGAATCTTGATATAATATCATATATGTCATGACTCATATGATATCTTAAACTTTATTTTCATTGTACATTGTTAGTAGTTACATTAATGATTATACAGTTACAAAGTTACATACGAATCTATGATGTATGTTTTAAGTTTTAACTTTTAAATTTGTTTCAGTTAGATGATTCATCATTCATCGATTTATAATTTTTAAATTTTATCATTTATGATTTATCTTTCATGATGTAAGTGTATGATGACTGTATATACATTCCTTGCAAAAATGAAAAATACAATTGCATTATAAATATTTATTATTAAATTTTCAATGATATATCATTATAATATTATATATATTTTTATATTTTATAATTTTTATGACCCCGACGTCCCTCCACGTTTCCTGAAAATTGGTAGGGAGCTTTTGCATAGGCCGCTCCCGCGCTCCCTCGCCCCCACCTCTAGGGGGCTTGGTGGAACATTGGTAATTTCTGAGTGAAAAATCAGCTTGCTGTAATTTTTCCTTCTTGCTGTCCCAAACTGCCTTTTCAGCAAAATAGCTCCAATACCATGTAGAAATTTCTGTTTCCCACCCCGGTTTTCAGTTTCACCTTATTTTTCCATATAGTTAAATGTCCATTCCCATAGTCTTGCATTCAACAAGCTGAAAAAATAAATATTTTCTGAAAACACAAATTCTGGAAATTTTCACAGTGCTGGAAATGCAGAAATAAAACTCAGCAAAATAAATCAGCCACATAGAAAAATAGACATGCTGATTTTTGGTCAATGTGACCCTGGAAAAACCCCCTACAACTCTTGGGGAAAACCAGTTCGAAAGCTCCTTATTTCTGATAAATGCTTTTACGGTGAGACAGAATTTACAGCAAAAAATTCCAGCAACTTAATAAATGTACTTATCTCAATTTCTATGGTTCTACCCCGCCTTGGAAAACGTTCCAAACAGGAAAAACTCAAAACAGAAAATAAAAAATTTACAGCATTTATTACAGCATTAAATGCTGAACTAACTTTCTCGAAATATGTGCCCAGCTATATGGACTGTACGAAATACACATCAGTGTCTCTCCTCGATTTATGTGCCCTTTTCTGCCTCGAAATCTATGTCAAAGCTGTTGTACGGCTACTGTACGGATTTCTCGAAATCTGGGCCACCAACCAGCAGTCTCTCTCCTCCATTTGCATGCCCAGAATCTGCCCAAAATTTGTGCTAAAGCTGTTGGACGGTTTTCCTCTAAAATTGTGCCTCCTCCCTTGAAAAATGTGCCAACCTCCTGCTGTATGGATTTCTACCTTGGGAACCGTGCCTCTTTGTTGTTGTACGGAATTGCTGAAGTCTCTATCAGCTGCCCTCCTTCTCCTCACTGCTCAGAAATTTCTCCTTTGCTTTCTCTCCTCCTCTCTCAATCTGCTCATGAAATAATGAATGACCTTTTCCCTCATTTTCCTCTTTTAACCTAACCCTAAGTGACTTTTGGGGAATCCCTAAATCTAATGGCTGAGATAGCTTTAGATCTAGGGCTGAGATTAAATGCTTATTTAAATCTCACTTTCCATTTTTTAATTCACCCCACTTTAATAAAGACCCACTTAGTCATTTATTTCCAAAGTCATTTTTCCTTTCTAATTTCACATTGACTTTATTAAAGTCACTTTAAAATTAGACTTTAGTAACTTTATCACTTAAAATCACTTTTAAATTATATTTGACTTTATAACTTTATAAAGTCACTTTAGGAGAAAAATTAAATTCTTTTGGACACTTTTCCCTAGGCCAAAGATCAAAGCCTTAGGGAACCACCTGTCCTTCGGTAACCAAATTTCAACATTCGACCTGTGCTACAAGGAGTTATGTTCACACGTGCGGAGGAAGAAGACAAAGTATTCCAGCAAAGTTTGACCTCACTTATCTCTGCGTTGACCAATGTTGACTTGGTTCTTTTCTTTGTTGTTTGACTGAATCTTTTACTGTGATTGGAGACAGAATATTCTCAAGGTCGTTGACCGAAGTTTCTATCTCTATTATGGGTGTTGACTAAAGTTTGACCTAAAGTTTGATCAACCCTTTTTGTGAAATTGAGGAACTAAATTTTAGCCCGTTGACCAGCAGCCCCAAGCCGAAATTTGGCCCCTTGAACATGTTGAAAAATGTAACCAAGTTCGGTCTTCATAATTGTCATTGTACTTATCATTATATATTTCTTCATGCTTCTAGGGTTTATTGAGTCGAAAGTATATTTGTCATGAGTCAAATTATTGTATTGGAGTCAAGTCCAATTTGGACTTCTGAAAGAAACATGAAAAATAATTTTATTTGAGTCAAAAATGTCAATTTTGTCCCCACAAGACCAAGTCAGCCATGGAAGGGACCCATTCGACCTCCCGAATGTGTATAAATACAGTGCGACTCATCCTCAAATGGAGTATCACAAATCAAGTTCGATTTTTGTGCCAAAAAGAGAGAGAAAACCAGCAAAGGAGACAAGAAGAAGAGCCAAAGTTACAAGGGAGAGAGCAAGGGTCAAAAGACAGAGAAAATCTCCCACACGTGCGAAAATCTGCCCTAGTTTTTGTCACACGTGCGAAGTTGCAGGGGCTGAAATTCTATTGCAAGGGCCAAAAATAGAGGTTTGACTAGATCTGGAAGGATCTGATTTAAGTTAACTTTGACTTTTTGGAAGAGCTTGGAAGGAGGTTTGACTTGGGTCTTGTGGGAGGTCTTGGTCTTGGTCTTGGTCTTTGGGTCTTGGATTTCTCATTTCATCTAATTCTATAAGAAGAGAAGATTTTGTTAGGTTTTCCCCTTGGAGCGGTTTTCTAGGAAAAGTTACAGAACCAAAGAAGGACAAGACTCAAGAATGGGCCAAGTATACTAAAGGAGAAGTTAGGGCTCAAAAGATTCTCATTGATTCCATCAAAAATCATTTTATTCCATTTATTGCAGAGTTGGGTACATCTAAAGCAATCTATGACAAGTTGGTAAAACTATATTCAATCAGTACCTCGGGTCAGAAAATATCTAAAAGGAATCGACTATACAAGACAAGGTTATCGAAGTATGACGATTTGGTCTCATATCTTAAAAAAAATTCAAAATTAAAGGATCAACTACAAGGGCTTGGAGAAGTTGTTTCAAATTCTGAATTGACTACTTGTGTACTCAATGCTTTACCTTCATAATGGAGTAGTTTTGTGTCAAGCATATATTTAAGGAAAGACACTCCAAACTTCAATGAGTTGTGGTCTTTGTGTGTTCTAGAAAAGACAAGATTGAAAGCCAAAGATGACACCGAACCCAATGAAAAGTCTCAAGCTTTTATTGCTAGATGGAAGAAGGAGAATGGAAAGTTTGAAGGTTTGAACCTCGTCAAAAGCATAATAGAAACAACAACAATCAGCGACGTGGAAGGTCAGATATGTCCAAAGTACAATGCTTTGGATGCAATGAATATAGGCACTTTAAAAGAGATTGTCCTAAGTAATCTCAAAATAAGAAGAACAACAAGGAGGAGGAAAGGAGTGAAGCTCACATTATCGAAGAAAATGAAGAGCCAGAAAAGAAGTCAAAGAATGAAGATCATAAAGATCTCTACAATAGAAGATCTCCACTCTACCAGGTTTATTAGCAGTTTGTTTTTCTCTTTTATTAGAATATGCCAGTTAGAGTAGCTTGTATAGTTACTTTTGTAGAAGAATCTTGGATTGTGCAATTCATGGCATCTTGAAAAGAAGCATATAGCATTGGAAGAATTAGAGTCTATATAGTCAGTTGCATCTTATTGGAGGTAGTCATCTAGCATAGCAAGAATAGAAGAATTTGGACCACCTAGCATTTCACAATCCATGCAGCTACTACTTGGCATCACGTTATAGAAGCAGCCATTTCGCAATAAGGGATCACAAGGATACATGACAATAATTATTAAAAGAAGGTTCTTCATCATATGGAAGAACCATTATGACATGCCAAAGGTATATTCCACTAGAAGTTTATAGAAGCAAGCATCGAAGAATTAGATAGTCAAGTCTCATCAAAGACATTATCTTCAAGAAGCATTTCATTCAAAGGAAGCCAACCAGATGGCTATATGAAAGGAAGAGGTATGCATATCTTTAAAAGCAGCTCTTCATTAGATGGTAGATTCATGTCTTCAAAAAAAATTAGCAAGAACAGTTGGATGCAAAAATATACTTAGAAGCATGAGCATGGTATGTTAAAAATTTGATAGGACAAGAACTCTTCCATATGGTTATTCGATAAATAGAGGGATGATAGATGAGCATGATCAGCATCCAATATGACCTCTTGAAAGAAAGGAATGACAATTTCAAAGAGGTGTGAAGACCCTGATACAATATAGAAGCTTGATGACCAATGTTGACCTCAAAGGGATTAAGTAGTAGAATTTGACATCTTGACGAGAAAAAGGCCATCATGATTTGGTAACTTTGACATTGATAATTTTGTTTGAAGATATCATTGGGCTACCTGGAAAAACATATTGCAAAAATATGAACTAGAGAAATACTAGTTGAATATAGAATTATTTGATCTGACTAAATTCAAAGAACACATGGTTTGGGTGTACATCATTGGTAATGGCTTAGAGGAATATATGGCATAAATATGTATACTACAAAGGCAAAAAAAGGTAGCTTGCCACAATATAGTTGGTTGGTCATGATGGATTCGATGTTGATCTAGAAGAAGTTCACTTTCCTAGTTGAAGAACGAGGGCTACAATTAAACTCTACATTGATTAGTTTGACAAGATACTTTTGATAACGAAGACACTACAAATGATGGTTCATGGAAAGTGATGAATAAGGTTAACGTCAAGAACCCTGTCACAAAGATAGATTGGGGATGAAGTTTGCCTCCATAACATCCCGGAAGGTCGAAGCTCAAGAACAATATGATGATA
This sequence comes from Pinus albicaulis, assembly GCA_034641835.2. Taxonomy (NCBI): domain Eukaryota; kingdom Viridiplantae; phylum Streptophyta; class Pinopsida; order Pinales; family Pinaceae; genus Pinus; species Pinus albicaulis. The sequence goes on along the minus strand of CM076579.1, from coordinate 514,858,827 downwards.
AGAGGAGCCCTATAACTACTACTAAATATCTCCACGAAAGAACACGTAGCTGATGAACAAGACAAAATGAAGCTTATTGTTAACTTTCCCTAGATAATACAAGAAGCCTATCTGTATGGCACCTTTAAATGAAGAAGCCTTGACGGATGGGGTCAGCATTTCCTGTATTGCCAATTTATTCCCTGTATGTGACCCTTTTCTAATGTCATGGGGAGCAAGTTTCATCATTGCCACGGTTTTGTTATCAGCTTTCAATTTAGCTAATATAAATTATGGTGTTCCTTAAAAGTCCGCCAATGGAACCACTACATGCAGAACCCTTGTAGTCTCAGTGCTTCTTTCCAATAGTGATTCCGAGATTCCTCGTGCTTCTATTGACTCATGTGACTTCTAAGAAGCCTGTGAAGAATCCTCCAAGTTACTATTCTCAATATGTTCATCCACCAATGGTCCTAGACATCCTTGCAAGTTAGCCATCACAGCATCCTTCCCAGTAGCATACTTTCCCATGTTTTCATCAGTGTTTTAAAAATCGGTCGGATTGACTCAAATTCGACCGAGCCAACCGACTGGCCAGACCAGCTCAGTAGAAAAACCCGATCTAGAGGCCGTTTTGTGACCGAACCGGCCGAGCCGTTCACTGACACGGTCGGTTCAGTCACAAACCGGTCGGCTCAGCCGAGTCTGAGTTAGACCGGCCGAGCCACGGTGAATTAGTCGAGGACCCCACAAACGGCCCAAAACATACCTCAATTCGGATTTTAATTCGGTTTTAGGGTTTTGGTATGCTCTCTAACCCAATGTTTTAAAAAACGGAATCGGTCAGGTACCAGGCCGAGGTAATGACTCGGTAATGACTCGGAATCGGTAATGACTCGGTCGACTCGGTTTCAATGACTCGGTTTTGTAAAAAATACATTAAATATTAATTTTTTTGTACAAAAACATAAATTTAAAGATTTTTATTCATGTTTCCAAACACAAAGCATTACAATATAGACAAAAGACAACATATGATCAAAGTTGGCTCATGAATATATCCATTATATCAAAATTGCACCCAGTGCACTGTCCAGGGGCTTTCCTTTTTTTCAATTCTCGTAATTATTTCCACTGGAAATAATGTGCTGGCCATGCTTCCAATAATAGATTTGAATTCTATGCTCTTTGGATGCTTTTAAAACAAGCAGTGGACAGAGGATTCAAGAAGCTCCTAGACTTGTGAGATTCCAAAAGGATCATAGATTGGGCCAACAGGAACTGTAGAATCCAAAATATAGCCTAATCTCCTATTATGAGCAGAATCAAGAGGGAATAAGTCCATTTTTAGAACTCTCCTTTAGCCACATCTACAGAGAATTAAATTCCAAGGCTGATAAGCTGTCAAAAGATGCCCTTTCATTGCAGGAAATCACCCTCATTGAGCAGGAATTTAAAGATAATGTGCAGATCTCAGAACTGACAAAGTCATCTTTTACTTATTTATGATATTGAGTGTCGGACTAAGGACACAGGTCATCATTTTTCTGATATTTACAGAATATCTGAAGGCTGTTTGTAACAGAAGATTGTACTTATTGAGCTGTAAAGGGCTACCTGTTTGTTCTATTATGCTTAATGATGGCAGAAGACTGTAACTATGTCAAACAAGATTTTTGAAGGGAGGCTTATGGCTACCACTTTTGGGCTGTAGTCATTTGGCCGTATGTATATTTTTTTTTTCTAAATAAAAACAAGTCAGGCGCTCATAAGTCTCTCATATAGTTGTACAAACACTTATTAACTATGATAAAAAAAGGGGGTGAAAAACAAAAAATTGCGTGCATAATGTGCCTAAGTTATTAACATAAGTTTCAGGAATTTCTCTTGGAAAAGCAGATAAACAGCAGAAGAAGAACCTAAAAACCCTAACAGCGAATTAAAATCGATTTTCAAGTCCACAAAACTGGGTTTTTTGGGCCCACCGGCCGGCTGTTATGGCTCGGCCTGGTTGACTCGGGCTCGGCCTGGTTGACCGGTTTATTACCAAGCCGGCCGAGCCGTTACAAAAACCGGCCGGCTCGGTAATAAACCGGCCAACCTGGCTGGTTTTCTGCCTGGTCGGACCGGCCACCCTAACGGCTCGATCGACCAGGCCTGGTCGGTTTCGGTCAGGCCGATTTTTAAAACAGAGCTCTAACCCCTCCCAAGCCTATAAAAGCTACCCAACCCCTCTCATTTCCTCACCGTTGTCTCATTCCATTTGAGTGAGCAATTGTGAGGAATTTGTGAAGAGTTGTGGAGTTGCTTTTTGGCTCAGCGTGCTACAGCCTAGTACAATTCCAGTTGAAGATCTTGATGAGGAGGAGGAACCATGGGTTTCCCCCTCTGATTCAGAGTCTGAGCCAGAGGATCTTTCTTTGTCTAGCAATTGCCAATAGTGACTAGTCATGTTTTCTGTAGAGGCCATTTAGAGCCTCCATGGTTGTGTGTTTTTGTTCTGATCACTATATCATGTATGTATTGGACATTACACTCAGTGCCATTTTGATATAATAGATATATTCATGAGCGTACTTTGATCATATGTTGTCTTTTGTCTATATTCTAATGCCTTGTATTTGGAAACATGAATGAAAATCTTTGAAATTATGTTTTTTAATAAAAAAATTAATATTTAATGTATTTTTTACAAAGACCGAGTAATTGAAACCAAATCGGCTGAGTCGATACCGAGTCAGAGTCGCAGTCAGAGTCGACCCTCGGCCGGTTCGGAACCTGAGTCGGAGTTTTAAAACACTGGTTTTCATTGTAGTTCTCATTCAATGAGGATGTTGATGGTTCTTACATTGTCGACAATAGAGCATCTCGCTGAGTAGCTTTTATTGCAGATTTCCCTGCATGGTCTTCAATTATTTCCCCAATATTGGATCTCGCTGATCAGACACCTTCTCTTTCGAGGGATACAGCCATGTCCATGCTCTTGTCTTTGCTTGGGCTTATGATCAATATCACTGGGCTTGTTTTTCTTGCCACTATTCTAGAAGTCGTCCCATTTCATTTTTCTTAGATGCTGCGACATTTTGTTAGATTCTTATAATCTTCTGATATTTTCTGCTTGACGCTCTTCCGGCCTCTTCCAAGGCTCTGCTTGTTGCTTGCAAAACTCTGCATACTTTTCCCAAAAATTTGCTTCCGGTGGGTCCATTTTTTCAATTTTTCAAATACCATCGAAGCTGGTAGGACTTCTGCTCCGATACCATGGTGGTGAACTAGGGCAATTTTTCGTTTCTAGGGCTTCTTATTGTGCCTAGGATTTTTCAACAGAAATTAAAGCACTCGTACATCAGCAAACATTCATAAAAATTCACAACTTAACTCAATAAGAATAATGGACAGAAACTTCAAATTTCGCAAAAATTGGTGATCCAGCAATCGTTATTCAATTGTCTGTACAAGTACAACCAATGCCAGAACAATCCCAATTAATTCTAATCTGATTCTAAACTGCGATAGGCTACTGATTACTGAACTATACTTAAATATTTGTGTGGTTCTGACCATAGTGAACTATCTGATCAGCTTCAAAGATCCTTCCTACTACAGTGATTTTTTTGTTCTTGTCTTGCTCTTTCCAACAGACTTGAACCTGTTTCAGGAGACTGTTACAGATTCCTATCTTCTACAAGTATCAACAAAACTGTTTCAAAAGATTAATTCGGAATTCAAATTGCTTGGACTACTATCTGAAACACTGCGGAAATTATAGAACTACTTCAGAAGCTTTGGGCTGGACACAGAAAGGTGGTAAAGTCGCCAGAATCTTCGCGTCTGCTGAGATTTGACCCTCACTTGGACCGGAATACTCTTTTATCATAGGCGTAATGCTTCTAATGGATCACAGTGTAGCCCGTCCAGCCTTATAGTAGATCTGTACAGGACTTCACTATTGTTTATCCTTATTTGACCTCCGGAAACTGACTTCGGTGCTATCCTTTCCTTCACTATACAAAAAAATCTCACTGGATGGTGAATGCATTCACTTCTCTTGTGGCGGCAACACCTCTCTCTTGCCGCAAGGTGTGGATTAGATATTCCTCACGTCATAAGAGATTGATCCGCTGTAGTCCAATGAAAGTCGTTGTCCTGGGCAGCGCACAGGATCACTATCGAATGTGTTCTATGATTAGGGTTGGCATTGAAGTTGCAACCCAAGTGAGAACGTCTGAACTGAATGTGTGATTTCCATACTACCACGCTGCCTTAGAAACAGAGATGCCACCATGTGTCAGAACCTGCTTAATCCAGCAATGGTGTTGACCAACCACCTCACAAAGACCTCGCTACTCCTGGGCAGATTTTGCTGACCAATGGAACAACAAAGATAATTTGCTTAACCAGAACAGAGAAGAACAAAGGATAAAGTAGAAATTTTACTAACTAGGGTGGAATCTTTCACCACCGAAATTAGTAGGAAAAAGGGGTCTTAAAAACCCTCAGAGCCTCAGGCCACAGAGAAAAATGATTCCAATCCAATGATGATCTAAATGAACTTAACCCTCTTGTATTTATAGATTTCCCTGAGGGGATTCTCTCCTCTATTAATTGAGTAAAATTCACTCTACAGTCTAAACCGCAACTTTGGTTGCCTTTCCCAGCTGCCCCAAAGCTTGCCCACACATTAGGTATTTTGAGGTTTTCCCCTTTATCCAAGAATATAGCCTACAGAGATCGTTAGGCTACTTCCTCTCTTGAGCGATTAATTTCTCAGGAACATTACAGAGTCCCATTGTGATCCACTCCAATTCCTCCAATCCTATACAGGACGAAAGGAGCTAAGAGCGAAAACCAAAAGGACTGGCGATGGCCAACCATACTAGGCCTAGGGCATCTCAATACAAATACTCACATGGCCTTTACAAGGCTATAAGTTGCATCCTTGGGCTTACAATGGTGGTATACAATGAGAAAATATATCTACATATATCCCTACTGAAATGAGGCGTAACAGGACCTTCCATTGAGATAATCCCTACTAATTGCACAAGGTTATTCAACCCTGTCAACACATATAAAATCTAGTTCAACAAAATTTCTGATCAGCTCTGTACTTTGGCTGTGTTGGGACACCAGGATGTGCTTCAGGCACAGATGAACATGGGGAGAGGATCTTCCTGTTCTTTAACTCTGTGCCTCTTTGCTTTCTCTACTTCAGCATTTATTCCCTGTGAAGATCACTTGCAACTGCTGGCATAGGTGTTATTGCTTTGGGTCATTTGGAACTTCCTGAATTGATGCTTTTCTCTTATGCTGGTAAGTAGTTTGAGTCAACAGTCCTCCATTATCTATAAAAAGGTTTGTAACAGGCATAAGCATGCCCCTATTTGGATATTAACATGTAGCTATTTGGATCCTAATATCTAGGACTAGTCTAGATTGATCAAGTTTTCATGTAGCTTTTTGGATCCTAATATCTAGGACTAGTCTAGATTGATCAAGTTTTCCTTTATTTCTTGTTGTGGTGCTGGAAACTTTTGAAATGTAACTTTTGATTTCACTTCGAATATATAAAAGTTACAATTCTTTTCATTTGAGCAAAAAAAAGACAAAAAAACATTGATTCAAGGGGAAAATGGATTTTTATTTTCAACTCTTAAACAAATAAAATAGGTAAATAAAGTTAGGTCTTTGAGACTTGTTACCCATCACCTGTGAGTAGTATCCATAAGAGAAAATTTCTCCTAGATGGTCCTCAGATGGCAGCCAGCGGCCCCTTGCAGCCACCAGATAGCTCGATGTGCCACTATCTCCGCCACCTAAGCTAGCTATATGCTCCATCGCCCATCTATTATGATCGTATGTTTGAACGTGGGCCTTCCGAACCCAAAGGTATGGTTTTTCATTGTGTAGTTGGGCATGGATTAGTAGGTGGATTCGGCAGAAAGAGTGGGCTTGGTCCATACTCTTGTCTCCTCTGTCCAATTTGATGGTTAACCTTGTATCCTAGTCCCGTGGAATCTCCTTTATTAGCTACTAGCTTTAGGAGTGGCACTACATGAGAAACCCCGATTTTGGTTGTGCGTTCTGCTTCCCGACACCATATACATCACTCACCTCCACTCATTATAACCCCATTGTTAAATTTAGATAACCATGGTATGTTCTATGCTTAATGTAGTTTACTTCAATCTATCTTGTAGGCCCAATTCAAATTAGCAATCACATAAACATGAAAGTAAATGCGAATAGAACATATTAATAGATCAATAGAAGATAAGCCAAAATAATATATCAGAATTTGTAATTCTTCTTGTCCAGCAAATATAGAGAGAAATGTTTGTTACAGCAGTCAACAGGATGCCCTAGCCAGCAAAGACTTTGGCTGGTCAAACCAGCTCTTCCAACCTCCAAGAGGTTCAGTCAAACACATAGAAGATCAGCCTTCCTTAAGTGTCACACACACACCTCAAAAAGACAGCTCCCAAAACAGTCAACATTGAAGTCAACGGTGGTCAACATTGTGGTCAAAGGGCTGTGGTCAAAGTCAACGTCCTTCCTCGATTTCTATGCCCTCCAATGCAGCCTCCAAAAATAGGAATTTCTACAATCAAATCGTAGTCAAAGCTTGAGGGTTGACCCAAAGTCAACACTGGTCAACACAGTCCAAAAAGCCCTAAAAATAGTCCGAAATTTCTCCAGCGTCAGATTCACACGTGGGAGAGAGAGAAGCCTCTTGAAGGTTGTACGAACCAATCAAATGATGAGGAATGTGTGTGATGATATGATGATGAAATGAGCATCATCTCTCTCCAATTTATATCCAGCATTGAGGATGTGTGACACATCTATTGGGCTTGTGAGCCTGCATTACAAATCTAGTTGACCTTGAAAAAGTGCACGTGTGGAAAGTAAATTCAAAATATAAGTTCTGCTCATCAAATCAAGACGATATTTAGATCAATCTTGCACCTCTCCAATAGAGGAATCCAACAAAAATATCATCATCATCATATGAACAATGCAACATGGAGTTTGGACCTAGTTGCCGAAAAATTAACACTCCCTCTCAACTAGGGAGAACTCCATCTGTCCATTTGTGCCATCTTGTCATACAGTACCATAGTGTACTATCATGTATCATCCTGCACCCTTGTGTCATCTTGTTGTAACATGCTTTGTTGGCTCTTCACATAACGAGAGTGAGTCACAAAGACATCACACTCTACTGACCCAAAGTCAGCTTAGAGTTTAAAACCTCAATGGGACTCAAGAGAGTCACATACTAACCCGAAGTCAATTTAGAGATAAGAAACTCATCAGACTTGATCCCAGATCAAGGTGGTGGACACATTCCATCCTAGACATAGAGAGTACGGCAATCGTCGATGCGTCCATCAGTCTCTATCCACATTTCCCATCTCATTGGCCAAATGAGAGGTACTTCCCATGAGTCTAAAACTTCACGGGTAGGATGCATGTGGGGCATAGATCAAAGAGAGGGTGAACCAACTCAATATCATAACGATGGGGAAGAAACACACCAACAAGGTTCAGTGAACCTCACCTTGTGGTTGCTTATAGCTCCAAGAAGCTATCCCCAAGCCCCAGGGAGCTCCTAGAGCTCATAGTACAACTAAGGCGGGACCCTCAGGATAGGGTCTGTCCAAGATACCAAGCTTCTCACAAAAGGTTAAGAATTTGACCTTCCCCAGGGTCTTCATGAGAATATCTGCGACCTGCTCATCAGTCCCAATGTGGTGGAGCCTTACGGCGCCTCACTGTACCATGTCCCGGACAAAGTGGTATCTAATATCAATATGCTTGGAACGGTCATGGAACACGGGATTCTCAGAAAGACGAATCCCACTTTGGTTATCGCAAAGGATAACGGTGGTATCTAACACATGCCCAAACAACTCACTGAAGAGCTTTCTCAACCAAACAGCTTCACAACAAGCCATACGCGTTGCAATGTATTCGGCCTCAACGGTGCTCAAAGCTTCCTGCTCATCTAAGACATCGAAGCAGAACCTAGGGTGAAGCAACATCTAGACGTGCTCTTACAATCCACCACATTGCCTGCCCAGTCGACATCAGTATATCCATGGAGTCTCATACTCCCGATAGTGTATCTCAACCCATGGTTGATTGTGCCCCAAAGATATCTCAATAGATTCTTGGCACCAATCCAATGTCTGTGATGAGGCTCAACCATATGTTGGCTAAAAGTGTTCACTGCAAAACATACGCCCGAACATGAGTTCACTAAGAACATCAAGGCCCCTATGAGTTGTTGATACTCGGTGGGATTTCTCAACTCGGGCCCACCAGCACTTCCACGCAACTTCTTAAAGTTGAGTTTCGTCGATGTCGACACAGATTTACAGTCCACCATTCCAAATCTCTTCAGCAACTTCACAACATGTTTTCCCTGAGAAAGGAAAATCTCAACTAGCTTTTGCCAGACCTCCAAGCCTAGGAAATAGTGCATCAGTCCTAGGTCCATCTCAAACTCAAAAGCTAGCTCCCTCTTACATTGATGAATAAGAGGGTCAGCACCTGTCAAGAAGAGAACGTCCACATAGAGAACCAGAATGAGAGGCCTTTTTTATCAACCTTAAAATAAAGGTTTAAATCAACATCACTTCGAGTGAAGCCCAGCTTCATCAAGTAGTTATTGATCCTCTCATACCAAGCCCTGGGGGGGCTTGCTTCAACCAATAGAGGGCCTTCTTCAACCTACATACATATGTGTCTCTATGTTGGACTTCGAACCCCAGAGGTTGCTCCACATAAACCTCTTTCTTGATTGAACCATGTAAGAAAGCAGTCTTCACATCCATCTGATGAAGACTCCATCCTTGCGTTGCAGCAAGGGAAATAATTGATCAAATGGTGGTGTAGTGGGAAACAGGTGCAAATATATCATCATAATCTATGCCTTCTTTTTGAGAGAAGCCTCGGGCAACAAATCTTGCCTTGTACTTTTCAGCACTTCAATCGGCTCCATGCTTGATCTTGTAGAGCCATTTCAAGGTGAAAACAGATTTGTCCTTCGGTCTCGAGACCATATCCCAAACATCATTCTTCATAATAGACTCGTATTCTTCGTGTATAGCATCCTTCCAAACTTGATGCTTTACGGCTTCTTCAAATGTTCCAGGCTCAGATTGTACAATAGTGCTCATGGCTGCTAGGTACCCTTGGTACCTATTCGGCTTCTTGCTTTCACGGAATGTTTCTCTCGGAGCAATATGTCTCTCGCGATCTTGGAGAGTGTCCCTAAACCATGAGGGTCTCCTTTTATTTGAAGGAGGTGGATCAATAGGATCCATCGGGCATCGGTCCATCCTTCGATTCTTCCAACTTCCCTGCTTCTTCTTCTTCTTCTTTTTTGTCTTCCTTTGAGCTAGGAAGATTCCTAACTTTCTTGAGGGCAGCATCTTCATCGAAGGTGACATCGTGGCATATTTCCACTTCTCTTTGACCAGGCACATAGATTCTATATGCCTTCGAGGTTTCACTATAGCCCACAAACATTCCTTTCTTCCCAGAAGCACCCAACTCGCTTCTCTTTTCTTTCGGCACATGAAAATAAACAGGACTTCCAAAAACTCTAAAATGGGAGACATCACGCTTCTTACCAGAGAAGACTTCTTTGGGAGTTTTGGAGTCCAACGCGGAATTTGGGCATTTGTTTTGAACGTACACAGCAGTGTTGGCAGCTTCTCCCCATAGAAACTTTGGAAGACCTTGGTCATAAAGCATGGCACAAGCAACTTCCACAATGGTTCTATTCTTCCTTTCAGCAACGCCATTTTGTTCGGGAGTATACATAGCAGTGGTCTCCCTCTTGATGTCAACTTCCCTGCAATAGTCATTGAATTCATTTGATTCATACTTGGTTCCATTATCGGTCCTCAAAATCTTGATCTTCTTCCCAATTTGAGTTTCAACCAAGGCCTTGAAGGTACGGAACCACTTGAATGCTTCATCCTTCCTCTTCAAGAAGTGTATCCAAGCCTTGCGGAAGAAGTCATCTATAAAAGTGATATAATATAAACATCCTCCCAAAGATGTTACGGGCATCATACCAGATAGATCGGAATGTACCAATTGCAAAATATCAGATGTCTTTGTGACACTTGAGGGGAATGGTCCCCTTGTATGCTTTCCTTCGGCACAACCCGGACAAATGCCTTCATGATCATCTTTGAACTAAGGTATCCCTGTCACCACCTTCCTTGCTTCGGGAAGGGCCCTGTAATGAAGGTGTCCAAACCTTCGGTGCCATATAGCTCGGTTTGAAGAGTTGTGTCACATGTCATGGCCCCCAACGGACTTCCTCCAACCTGATAGAGTGTATCAACTCTAAAACCAATAGTAAGAGCTTCATTGAAGTTCTTCTTCCAAATGCGTACCTTTCCATCGATGAAAGCCACCTCGAATCCTTTGTCTTCCATTGTCGAGATAGACACTAGATTCTTCTTCAAGTCAGGTATGTACAACACATCTTATAAGCGAAGGACTTGACCTTGAGATAGATGAAGGGTCACAGTCCCTGTCCCTTTCACAGGATAGGTGGCATTATCTCCAAGGATAATCTCCAAATTAGTATCCTTCTCAATCAAATCAGAGAGGGCTTCTTTATATCCAGTGAGGTGCCTTGAAGCACCACTATCAATCAACCAGACATCCAGGGTGTCAAGAGAAGAGGCAACAGAGAGGGCAGATATAAGAATATATTTATTTTTCTTATTATCAACAACATTGGATTCATCATCCCTGGAATTCCTTGACCTCTTGAAAGGTTGACCATATAGACTTCGATCAGAGGGAGCCCTCCTCTTTCCTTTGAACCTGTTGTTCCTTTGATTTCCATTCCCCTTGAAGTTGTTGTTATCATCATCTCTAGGAGAGTCCCTTCTATTGGGGCACTCTCTTGCATAGTGACCAAACTTGTTACAAGTGTAACATCTTCCTTTTCTTCCTTTGGGACCCGCTCTTCCATGGTTTTGATTTCTCGGACCACCATTGTTCCTCTTTTTTGCATGAGTGGTGAAGGTAGTAGGGTCACCTCCATTCCCATTAGAGGGATGGTCTCTCTCCATCATCCTTGTCTCCTCTTGAGTGCATCTCGTCAACAGTTCATCAAAATCAAGAATCACATTATTATTAAGAATAGTAGTATTAAATACATACCAGTCATGGGGGAGTACTCCAAGGGCAATGAGAATGAGCTCTCAGTCAGCTACTTCTTCTCCAATAGCTAAGAGATCATACTTGATTTCTTGAGCCTCATAAAATAGGATTGAATGGATTCTTCTTTGCCCTTCTCGATATTCTTCAACTTGTCCTTGAAAACAGAACTTGATTAGCATTGCTAGCCCTGAACATGCTAACCAACTTATCATACATCTCTTTAGATGTGCCTAGCTCGGAGATATAAGCAACAAAGTGCTTATGTATAGAATCCCTGATAATCATCTTCGCCTTGACTTCCCCTTTTCTATACTTCGTATTTGTGGCAGTCGGTGCATTTGATGGAGGCTCATTTATTTTCCACTATACATAATCCATGACTTCTTGATCTTCCAATACCAAATCCAAAGACATCTTCCAAGCATGATAATCAGACTTATCAGTTAGCTTATCAACAGCCTTGAAACCCTTGTAGGTTGAGGAGGCCATTGGTCCTTGATAAGACAACTTCTTCGGTAATTGCTTTTCACACTAGCTTGGGCTTTAGCTTCACCTTAGCTCTGATACCATGTTAAATTTAGATAACCATGGTATGTTCTATGCTTAATCCAGTTTACTTCAATCTATCTTGTAGTCCCAATTCAAATTAGTAATCACATAAACATGAAAGCAAATGCTGATAGAAAATAATAATAGATCAATAGAAGACAAACCATAATAATATCAGAATTTGTAATTCTTCTTGTCCAGCAAATATAGAGAGAAATGTTTGTTACAGCAGTCAACAAGATGCCCAAGCCAGCAAAGACTTTGGCTGGTCAAACCAACTCTTCCAACCTCTAAGAGGTTCAGTCAAACACATACAAGATCAGTGTTCCTTAAGTGTCACACACACCTCAAAAAGACAGCTCCCAAAACAGTCAACGCAACTCAACAAAACCAGTCAACGTTGCGATCAAAGTCAACGTTCTTCCTCGATTTATGTGCCCTCCAATGCGGCCTCCAAAAATCAAAATTTCTGCAGTCAATTCGTAGTCAAAGCTTGAGGGTTGACCCAAAGTCAATGCTAGTCAACGTTGTCCAAAAAGCCCTAAAAACAATTCGAAATTTCTCCAGCTTCAGATTCACACGTGGGAGAGAAAGAAGCCTCTTGAAGGTTGTACGAACCAATCAAATGATGAGGAATGTGTGTGATGATATGATGATGAAATGAGCATCATCTCTCTCCAATTTATATCCATCAATGAGGGTGTGTGACACATCTATTGGGCTTGTGAGCCTACATTACAAATCTAGCCGACCTTGACAAATTGCACATATGTGGAAAATAAATTCAAAATATAAAATCTGCTCATCCAAACAAGATGATCTTTAGATCAATCTTGCACCTCTCTGAAAGAGGAATCCAACAAAAATATCATCATCATCATATAAGCAATGCAAGATGGAGTTTGGACCTAGTTGCCGAAAAATTAACACCCATTCATCATATTTCCCATCCGGGACCACATTTGTCCATTGGTTCCACAAGGAGTTAGCCTCCCTTTTCCCTTGTCCACACGTTGGGTCAGGCTTGGAACGATGCCCCAGTGGTTGATGCAGCTAGAAAGAAAATAAAAAGCATTATTTGGCCACTCTCAACAAGAAATGTACCATAAAAAGCAAAAGATGGCCAAGAAATGCACATTTAGCACGTGGGCAAAAGCCAAACATGAGCTCTACCCCCATCATCATGGCCATCACCCTGGTTCCTAGGGCCCCTTATATTAGCCCCTTACATCATTAAGGAACCCATGATTGTCCCAACCCCTCATGGGCGATGAACTGCCCCACCTTAAAGGGGTATTCACTATTATATCCTACATATCACGATATCGTCCCCTACAGCCCCGAGCAATTACAAAAAAAAATCTATAAAAGGCAAAAGGCATATGAATAAGGGTGGAAAAACAATGATCAGGGTAACTCAGGTACCACTATTGCTCCCTCCTATACTCATGTACCCAACTGTGGACTTCCCTTGTTTTAGCTACCCTTGTACTGTGGCATGAGGTTTAGAGGCTTCCCTTGATGCCCCACTCCATTCCACCATTATTTCACATACCACCTGCCATTTGACAGATGTACCATGGGCATGTCACCTCCCTTAGACGTTGGAACCACCTAATAGGGTCCTTGGTTAGCCTTTTTCTTGAACTTAGAGACGCTTGTACGTTCTAAAGCCCATTCTGAAAGGGCATGCCACTATGAAGTGTCCACTTGGTTCCATGATTTGTAAGCTCATTTACTCAATTGCACTAATGATTGGTTATACTGGAAGGTGAGAGTATGCATTGGATCTTACAAAGGATTGCAAGTGGGTCTTCATCTGGGGTTTGGTCTCCATGTACGGGGTCCGAGCCCTCCAAAGGGTCATATTTCCATTTGTAGGGTGAGCGTTGAAAGCCAAGGGTCTCCGCCATAGCAGAGAGCAAATTGCCATTCCATGGGATCCTTCAGTTTCACTCATAACTTGCTCGTGTTCCATCTATCGGACGATGATGATGCACCTGGACCACCTTTCCCAACCGGCTCCACTCTTGCACCACACACTTGGCAATGATCCACGGCCCAGATGAGTATGTGTCTCACCGCAGGAGACAATGGGAGGGATTGCACCATTCTTCTAGCACTTACAGCTAGGATACAAGCTTATTCGATCCATGTGGAGACCCATGAGGATGTTTTGTGCCCCGATAACCACTTGGGAACACCACAAATTGTTTGCTTGGATGTCAAGGGGCCAACCCCTTGATCACTATGTTTGGAGCTCATTCATTCATCTTGGCACACATTGGACTCCAATGGGCCTCCTCAATTGCCCTTCGACCTATTGTATTTACTATTTTTCCCACTTGACAGGATTATTATTGTATTATGTAGCTATCTTAGTGGGCTTGTCACCAAGTTATGTTATTTTTGCACATTATTTTATTAGTTGGGGCATTATTAGTCCTAATTAGGTAAATCGAACCCCTAGGGATGATATATATTGATGTGATGATCATTTCATTTGATCATCAATTGGATTTGGATCATTTGTTTCTTCTGGGAATTTCGCTAGCCTTGTTGATGGGTGAATTGGTTTCCCAATGCATTTCGATTTTTGGAAGAGCTTAATTCTTGTCTTGGAGCTTTGATTTTCTTGCACTTTGACGATTGGAATAATTTCGCTATACTTGTGAGTACTCTTTTTCATGTTTTGTCTTGCACTTTGTCTCAAGTAAATGTCAATGAAATATTTTCATTCATGAAGCCGGTGAAGTTGCCCTAATGTTAGTGCGAAGTTGCTAATATGGTCTTTGTGAGGGGATTTTCATATGATTATTGTGAAGTATGGTGAATTATTGTCCTATGGGTACATGAATATTCATGATTTTCCTTGATAAGTCATTCAATTGCAGCATCAATAAGTATAAATTCTACTAGTGACCTAGTTGCAGCTTCAAGAGTCATACGAAGTTACTAGAAGACCCCTTGATTGGGAATAAGCCTCTCTAAACATTAATCTCAGACTCCATTCTCCCAATAGGCTAGGCATTGGTCTAGTCCTAGGTGATCATCAAAACGAAAAATATTTTTCACCTCTTTTCCCTCTTTTTCTAAGCCCTTACCCTACTAGGCTTCTAGGCATCACACGAATTTCATTGTAGCCATCCAAAGTTCATGAAACTTGGTCAAGGTCTATGTTGGTGTGTCCTTGAGAGGTCCTCCAAATTTGAAGGCAATCTAACAGTGGAAACTCAAGATATTCCAAGCCCTAGCTCGAGGACCATTCTCCCTAACTTGCCTTTGGTTAGTGGCTTCATTAAGGATCATTGCGTTGAACAACAAAGCCAAATCTCATCTCTTTGATCCTTTTCTTTTACCCTCACTTGGTCAAGACCCTTTGTAAGCTTCACTCGGAACCCTTGACCTAGTTTGGGTCCACTAGGTCTTCTTTGTGGTCCCACAACCTTGTCACTCAAATTTCACAAGGATTGCTGAGAAACCCTATTCTCCTAGGATTCTTTGGTCTAGGGCACCTCTTATCAAGACAAACCTCTCAACCCTAGACCCAGGTATCCTCTTAGCCCTTCTTAGAGAGTCGTACATCTTGCTTCTAAAGCAAGTAAGCTTTTCATCTGAGTATCTCTTTTGAATAGGCATTGGAATCACTTAGTCCTATCATTGATCTATCTTTCCTAGTGATTCTTCTCATATCGGGACTCCCCCCATCAGTGAAAGTCTGTAAAGAGCAGGGAGCTTTAACTAAGCTGATAGTGTGTTATTGCTCCGTTGTTGCCACTTGACCTAGTAGTTGCTCTACAGAAACCCCTCCTAGGACCCCTATTAGTTTGAACAGTAACATTTTTGGCATTGTTGTCGGGGACACGAAACACGTGTCTCTTTCCCTTACGACAATATTGACGTATCTATTGGCGAATCCATTGAAGGAAATTGAACTTCAAATTCAATGCTTGTAGGGTGAAGCAAGCATTTGTAAAGGCAATCTCAATCACCCTGGTGACTCCACATATGATCTCCATAGAATACTCAGCACCATGTGAGATTGGACAGCAAATCACCCAGTATTAGATATTAAATGGGTTCCGAGATACCCAAATGCCATTAATTGTAATCATAGGGAAACCTTACCTAAGTTGGATGATGACCCATCTTCAGCAGTTAACCATGTGGCTAATGTCAAGGCATATATCTCGAAGGCCAACATCGTTCATGAAGATGTTCAGATTTATAAGTTCCTCATCTCTATAGGGACCAAATTTGGGGGCTGACTTGAAAAATCATGCAAGCCTAAAAGTATCCCTTCTTTATCCACTTTAGTTGACCGCTTCCTGACACACGAGAAGCTCAAACTAAAAGTGGTTGAAGATGTCGTTCAACGCCTAAATTCATTTAAAGCACTGAACTTAAAGGCCTCTCTTATTGCTCCTCACCTATTAATTGCTAAACATTACAAATGGTTGCCCAAGTTTGATGGAAATAATGTTGATGCCAAGAAATATATGGTCAACTTTATATGGGAATGTACCTTATGGATGCCTAATCAGGATGACGATGATATCTTTATGATTCTCTTTGCATTGTCATTTGAGGGTGAGGCTAGGGACTGGCTTTCCAACCTACCTCCAAGATGTTAGTTTTTGTAGCATCGTATGTTTTCTAGCCACAAGATTTGGCATAGAGGCTAGAATACATGTATTCTCCAATACCCAGAAATCGTTTCCGAAAATTCCACCAAGAGACGACTTAATTAGATTTATTAGTCAGTTTTTAATATTTCCCAAGTCTAAACTTAGGGAATATGATTAATTAATCAGAATTAATTAAGTCATGGTGAGAATGTTCTAGAAAAGCACATGGGTCGATTTCTAGTTAATCCTAGCCATCGATTAAGACTTAATCGTGGTCATTGAAGTCTCAACGGAGGATTATAAGAAGTCATCGATGGGGCTTGGAGAAGACACACCAAATCAGTTGAGTATTCGATTTTGTTGGAAAATCGACCCCCAGAGTAGCAGCATTTAGTTGTCGAAGTTGATTCAGTGAAGTCGAAGCAGTGAAAGAGGGGCAAAGATAATGAGGTCGGAGAAAGCTTTTCCAGTTCCAGTGAGTACATTACAGAGAGGCATCGCAGAGCTTTCTTGGGGAGATTCTGTTTTGCTCGGGAGGAGAAATTCTGAGCCAGAAGCTGGGCAAAAGTTCCATAGGCAAAGAGTATCAATTTCTCAGACAACAGGTGACAAGACAGTGAGAAGAGACACAGTTCCAAGCTTGTGGGACGTAGTAATTGCATAGGCTGACGCAGTGACTGCGCAAAGGGAGCAAGGAGCAGCCCAATTCGAGCTGAGGTCAATGTCGGATCACCTATGGAGTGAGAAATTTTCTCACTAGTTTTTATTGCCAGACTTTTCTTTGTTTTGGATTGCTAGATTAAACATCCATAGATTGTACTCAGGTTTCACTTCTTCTTAAAATCAAAACCCTCAGCTGCTACACCGATTTTCCCGAGTAGGCTGACGCAGTGACTACGCAGAGGGAGCAAGAAGCAGCTCAATTCGAGCTGAGGTCAGTGTCAGATCACCTATTGAGTGAGAACTTTTCTCACTAGTTTTTATTGCCGGTCTTTTCTCTGTTTTGGATTGCTAGATTAAACATCCATAGATTGTACTCAGATTTTACTACTGCTTAATATCAAAACCCTCAGCTGCTGCATCGGTTTTCCTGAGTTGGGTTTTTCTGGGAACTTAGTCCAAAAATAACGGTGTCATATTATGTGTGTGCATCTATTTCTTCCAACGTTTTTATTTTTTCCGCATTATTTGTTTTCTGAAGGTTGCAGTGTATTTGTTCCGATATTTGTCATAGTACACAGCAAATAATTTGTTTAATTAAATTAATAAATAGAAGAAATAATATAAATTGCTACAATAGGATTCAGGATTCTCGAATTTCCACATGTTATCAAAGCACAGATTGTAAGCCGGAGAGCTCAGTAGCAAAAGGGAAGAGGAATTTCATAGCTCTGCATAAGCAGCAGTTCAAAACCCTCGAAGGCAGTGCAATCCTTTGGCCGTGAGGATCAGTATCTCGAGGAAAATTCAATTTCTCTAAGAGAGCGACAGAGAAGTCAGATTTCTCGAGTTCGAGTACTACCAGAGACAGAGGGAGTAGCCATTATTTTCCTTGCAGAGCAGATCTCTAGCTGGGACAGTATTTTGCAACAGTTGCTAGTGCAAAATAGCGTCAAGAGGAAGAAAGAGCACACACTAAGGGAAATTTTCCTCGGGGGACTTCTAGCTTCAGAAGTTCGATTTCTCACAGCAGATCAGCAGCCGTTGTGAGCAGATTTACTCACTCCATCAGGGAGTGCGTAGAGCATAGCAACAGCTAAGTAGAAGAGAAGAGGAGGATTTCGACTTATTTTTTGAGATGGCATCATCCGAGCTGAGAGATCAGGATAGGTTGGACGAAGCATCCAACTATGTGATCTGGAAGGCAAGGATTTCCTGCCTTCTGGATGAGTACGATCTCAAGGCATACATCAATAACATGGTGGTTATCCCCACAAATCCAGATCAGCTGAAAGCGTACAAGAAGGAGATGGCGAAGGCGAAGGGATTGATTCTCGATGGGGTTCGAGGTCATGTAGTATCACATATAGCTGGCAACGACACTACCAAGCAGATGTGGGATACTATCGCCACGCTATTTCAAGGATCTTCAGAGCAGCAAAAGATGTATCTAGAGGAGAAGGTGAGATGTAGCCGTATGCAAAAGGGGGAGCACATAGACCCCTTCCTCACCAAAATTCAAGAGGTCTGAGACCAGCTGTCAGCTATTGGGGCAGCGCCTTAACCCACGGAGCTAGTGCGATTAGCTCTCAACAGTGTTTCCGAGGACTGACAGGTGTTTGTCCATGGTATTTTGGGCAAATACAAGTTGCCAGAGTAGGACAGGATGTGGGATGATTTGCAGCATGAGGAGATGAGACGAGATTTGATGAAAAGAACCATCAGTGGCAGCAGCAACAGTGGACCGAAAGCAGTGAAGGAAGAGGAGAATGCGGCCCTCGCATCAAAGGGGAAGCACGAGCAGCGTAGGAAGAAGGAACTTTCAAAGGTCAAGTGCTTCAAGTGTGGCGAGCTAGGCCACTACAGCACTCAGTGTCCTCTCAGAAAGAAGGACAAGGAGGAGAAGCAAGACCATCAGGCTGTTTCAACAGAGATCAATAAGTTGTCCTCCAAGTTGGAGGAAGGCTTTGCCATGATAGTAGACATCCCTCCAGGAGTGAGGTGGGGTGACTTGGTTTTGTAGCCCCAGAATGCTACAAGATGGGTAGGATCCTTGAGGTGTCCACCTCTTGGATCAATACCTGGCTACAGGGGCCCACACTACGCAATAGCAGGAGGGACCAGTGGCAGTTGGTGCAGTCAAATGAGAGAGTGACAGATGTAGTGCCTAGTAGCGATCAGTTACTAAGCAGCGCAGTGCAGAGTTGGCATAAGTGCAGTTAGCACAGTGCAGAGTCAGCAGTAGCGCAGAGGCTTCAGTGGCAACACAGAGACTAGTAGCAGTCAGGACTCGGGTGACGAATGCATCAGAATGAACACAGATGGTTCAGTATTTTTGGATAGTTCTTAGTTGCGGATGTTGCAGTTGCAGCAGCAGCAGATGAGAGGGAGTTGCAGATGTTGCAGTTGCGGTAGCAGCAGATGAGAGGGAGTTGCAGATGTTGTAGTACAGAAGTTGTGTTGGCAGGAGTTCAGCAGGGTCAACAGCAACACAGATGTAGCGAATATCAAAGTTGCGCAATAGTTGGTGGGCAGCTGTAGCCAAACATCAGCAGTGTGACAAGAGATGGTGCAGAGGCAGTGTATTGTAGCAGCAGTTACAGTACTAGAACACTTTCCTCGCTAAGAGGGAGTGTTAATTTTTGTAGCATCGATGTGTTCTAGCCACGAGACTTGGCATAGAGGCTAGACTACATGTATTCTCCAATACCCAGAAATCGTTTCTGGAAATTCCACCTAGAGACGACTTAATTAGATTTATTAGTCAGTTTTTAATATTTCCTAAGTCTAAACTTAGGGAATATGATTAATTAATCAAAATTAATTAAGTCATGGTGAGAATGTTCTAGAAAAATACATGAATCGATTTCTAGTTAATCCTAGCCATCGATTAAGATTTAATCGTGGTCGTTGAAGTCTCAATGAAGGATTACAAGAAGAAGTCGATGAGTCTTGGAGAAGACACACCAAATCAGTTGAGTATTCGATTTTGCTGGGAAATCGATATCCAGAGTAGCAGCATTCAGTTGTCGGAGGTGATTCAGTGAAGTTGAAGCAGTGAGAGAGGGGTAGAGATAGTGAGCCCGGAGGGGGGGAAGCTTTTCTAGTTCCGATGAGTACATTGCAAAGAGGCAGTGATTGCCACAGAGAGGCAACGCAAAGCTTTCTTGGGGAGATTCCGTTTTGTTGGGGAGAAGGAGAAATTTTCAGCCAGAAGTTGGGCAGAAGTTCCAAAGGCAAAGAGTATCAGTTTCCTATATAGCAGCTAACGAGACAGTGAGAGGATACGCAATTCCAAGCTTGTGGGACGCAGTAACTGCGTAGGCTGATGCAATGATTGCGCAGAGGGAGCAAGGAGTAGCTCAATTCGAGTTGAGGTCAATGTCAGATCGCCTATGGAGTGAGAAATTTTCTCACTAGTTTTTATTGCCAGTCATTTCTTTGTTTTGGATTACTGGATTAAACATCCATAGATTGTACTCAAATTTCACTACTGCTTAATATCAAAACCCTCAGCTGCTGCACCGGTTTTTCCGAGTTGGGTTTTTCGGGAAGTTAGTCCAGAAATAACGGTGTCATATTGTGTGTGTGCATATATTTCTTCCAGCATTTTTATTTCTTCTGCAGTATTTGTTTTGTGAAGGTTAAAGTGTAATTGTTTCAATATTTGTCGTAGCACACAACAAATAATTTGTTTAATTAAATTAACAAATAGAAGAAATAATATTAGTTGTTGCAATCGGATTCAGGATTCCCGAATTTGCACACAAGAAGTATTGAAGATTTTGATCAATTTGAGGATGCCTTCATGAAGAAATGGACCAATCAAGGTAATCTTAGCAGTAATCAAGAGGGAAAGAAAGCCAAGCTCATTTTAACCTTGAGGAACCCATGGATGAGGTAAATAAAGAAGAAGAGAGTCAAGAAGCGCCCTTTCTAGAAATTCAAGTGGATCTTGTTCCAAATAACCAACAAGAATCAAGTAATTGTGAAGGGGATCTTCATAACAATATCAATGAGGAATTCACCTTAAAAGATAAAGCTACAAGTATCCTTTTGATTCTTCGAGATTGTCTTCCCCTCATTGCATATAGTAAGGCCCTTGAAAGGGATCTCCCCATTGCCCCTTTGGATATTTGTGACTATTCTTCTATTGAAAGGGAAATGTGGGAGATAAGGGATCATTCTTGCAATAGCAGCCTTGTCTATAATGTGAATGATACCACTAAGGCTCCTAATTTTCCCTATGACCCTGGGGGGATCTCCGACTCATCAATTGATCCTTCTATCAATCCTTGTCATGCAACCATCAGGGATATTGATCCTTCCTCCCCTTCTAAACCTGATTGTTTGGGAAAGCACCTCATTGAGTCCAATCCCTCCTACCACCTTCTTCCTTCCCACCATAACCTTAAAACAACCATGAAGCATAATGCCATGAAGAAGGAACATGAAGATGATAGGCATGAAGTTGCCATTCATTAAAGATTTATGAGCCTGATTGTTGATATATCCATCTTCTGGCTACAGGAAAGGTGCACATTCCATTCCTCTTTTCCCTCCTCACCTAAGGTCCCTAGCACCTTATCGTTTCATTCACCCACCTCCCACCCTCATAGCTCTATCCCTTCTTTTCATCATCACAAGGCTCATTATAAGGGCAATTATTCTCACATTGGCTGGATGATATGGTGGTTGCATTCGCCTTTTTATTACACTTAGCATTTTGAAATGTAGCCATGCATGTTAGGGTAGGATGCATTGCATGTTGATCTTTCGCATTGGAACTAAAATCATATGATATTTTCATGCTAGAATAATTGCATTTAGAGTAAAATTTTTATTTCTTATTGATTTTATGGCCTAATATTAAGCATGGGTGATCATAAGGCATCACAAAAAAATGTTGCCCCGTGTGCTTGGTCTTTGATGTGTGCAAGTAGAGCAGGTCTACGGTCCCAAGAGATTGTTAGTGTTCACATGACCTCCCCATTCAAGTACATTCATGCACTCTTTTGAGAGATCATGTCCCAGTTGGAGCCAAATGTTACCCACCACCTGTGGGTAGTATCCATAGGAGAAATTTTTTCTCCTAGATGGTCCTGAGCCAGCAGCCACCAAATAGCTTGATGTGCCACTATCTCAGCCACCAGAAAGCTCGATGTGCCACTATCTCAGCCACCAGATAGCTCGATGTGCCACTATCTCAGCCACCTGACCTAGCCATATGCTCCCTTGACCATCTACTATGATTGTATGTTTGAAGGTCGACCTTCCGACCCCAAAGGTACGATTCTTCATTATGTAGTTGGGTATTTTTGTTTACTTTTCATGGACACTTTTGGGCATGGATTAGTGGGGGGATTTGGTGAAAAGGGTGGGCTTGGTTCTTACTCTTGTCTCCTTTGTCCAATTTGATGGTTAACCTTGTATCCTAGTCCCATGAGATCTCTTTTATTGGCTACTAGCTTTAGGGGTGGCACTACAGGGGAAACCCTGATTTTGGTTGTGTGGTCCTACTTCTTGACACCATATACAACACTCCCCTCCACTCATTATAGCCCCATTCATCATATTACCCCTCTGGGTCCACATTTGTCCATTGGATCCAAAAGGAGTTAGCCTCCCCTTTCCATTGTCAACAACTTAGGTGCCTGGAACGATGCCCTGGAGGTTGATGCAGCTAAAAAGAAAAGAAAAGGCATTATTTGGCCACTCTCGACAGGAAATGTACCATAAAATGCAAAAGATGGTCGGGACATACACGTTAAGCACGTGGGAAAAAACCAAACATAAGCTCTACCCCTATCATCATAGCCATCACCCTGGCTCCTAGTGCCCCTCATATTGGCCCCTTACATCATTAAGGAACCCATGATTGTCCCAACCCCTGGTGGGCGATGAACTGCCCCACGTTAAAGGGGTATTCACTGCTATACCCTACATATCATGATCTCATCCCTTGGAGCCCCGAGCAATTACAAAGAAAAATCTATAAAAGGCAAAAGGCATATGAAGAAGGGTGGAAAAACAATGGTCGAGGTAACTCATACCACGATTGCTCCCTCCTACATTGATGTACCCAAGTGTGGGCTTCCCTTATTTTAGCTACCCTTGTACTGTGGCATTTGGCTTGGAACCTTCCCTTCATGCCCCACTCCATTCCACCATTATCTCACATACCACATGCCATTCGACAGATGTAACATGGGCATGTCACCCCCTTAGAGGTCGAAACCACCTAATAAGGTCCTTGATTAACCTTTTTCTTGAACTTAGAGACGCTTGTACATTCTGAAGCCCATTATGAAAGGGCATGCCACTATGAAGTCTCCACTTTGTTCCATGATTTGTAAGCTCATTTGCTCAATTGCACTAATGATTAGTTGTACTGGAAGGTAAGGGGGTGCATTGGATCTTATACAGGATTACAGGTGGGTCTTCATTTGGGGTTTGGTCTCCCAAGTCCCTATACGGGGGTCCAAGCCCTCCAGATGGTCCTTGGTTAACCTTTTTCTTGAACTTGGAGATGCTTGTACAGTCTGAATCCCATTATGGAAGGGCATGCCATAATGAAGTGTCCACTTGGTTCCATGGTTTGTAAGCTCATTTACTCAATTGCACTAATGATTAGTTGTACTTGAAGGTGAGGGGACACATTGGATCTTATATAGGATTACAGGTGGGTCTTCATCTGGGATCTGGTCTCCCTATACGGAGTCCAAGCCCTCCAAAGGGTCATATTGGCATTTGTAGGGTGAGCGCTGAGAGCCACGGGTCTCCGCCATAGTAGAAAGCAGATTGCCACTCCATGGGATCCTTCAGTTTCACTCATGGCTTGCTCGTGTTCCATCTATTAGACGGTGATGATGCACTTGGACCACCTTGCCTAGTCGACTCCACTCTTGCACCACACACTTGGCAAATGATCCAGGGCCCAGATGAGGATGTGTCACACCATAGGAAACAATGGGAGGGATTGCACCATTCTTCTAGCCTTTACAGATGGGATACAGGCTTATTCGATCCATGTTGTGACCCATGATGATGTTTTGTGCCCCCATAACCACTTGGGGACACCACAAGTTGTTTGCTTGGATATCAAGGGACCAACCCCTTGATCACTATGTTTGGAGCTCATTCATTCATCTTGGCACACATTGGACTCCACAAGGCCTCCTCAATGGCCCTTCAACCTATTGTATTTACTATTTTGCCCTCTTGAGAGGCTTATTGTTGTATTACGGAGCAATCTTGGTGGGCTTGTCACCAAGTTATGTTATTTTTGCACATTATTTTATTAGTTGGGGAATTAATAGGCCTAATTAGGCAAATCAAACCCCCTAGGAAGGATATATATTGATGTGATGATTATTTCATTTGATCATCACTTGGATTTGGATCATTTGTTTATTCTGGGAATTTCGCTAGCCTTGTTGATTGACGAATTTGTTTCTTAATGCATTTCGATGTTTGGCAAAGCTTAATTCTTGTCTTGAAGCTTCGATTTTCTTACACTCTGACGATTGGAATAATTTCGCTATACTTGTGAGTACTCTTTTTCATGTTTTATCTTGTACTTTGTCTCGTGTTCAAAATGTCTATGAAATATTTCCATTCATGAAGTTGGTGAAGTTGCCCTAATGCTAATGTGAAGTTGCTAACCTTGTCTTTGTGAGGGATTTTTCATATGATTATTGTGAAGTATGGTGAATTATTGTCCTAGCGGTACATGAATATTCATGATTTGCCTTGATAAGTCATCAATTGCAGCATCAAGAAGTGTAAATTCTACTAGTGACCTAGTTGCAGCTTCAAGAGCCATACGAAGTTACTAGAAGAGTCCTTGGTTAGGATTAAGCCTCTCCAAACATTGATCTCATTAGACTCAATTCTCCCAATAGGTTAGGCACTCGTCTAGTCCTAGGTGATCAATCAAAACGAAAATTATTTTTCACCTCTTTCCCTCTTTTTCTAAGCCGTGACCCTAGTAGACTTCTAGGGCATCACATGAATTTCATTATAGCCATCCAAAGTTGATGAAAATTGGTCAAGATCTGCGCCTAGTGTGTCCTTGAGAGGTCCTCCAAATTTGAAGGCAATCTGACAATGGAATCTCAAGATATTCCAAGCCCTAGGTCGAGGACCATTCTACCTAGTTTGCCTTTGGTTAGAGGCTTCATTAAGGATCATTGCATTGAACAACAAAGTCAAATCTCATCCCTTTGATCCTTTTCTTTTCCCCTCACTTGGTTAAGACCCTTTGTTTAAAGCTTCACTTGGAACCCTTGACCTAGAGTTTGGGTCCACTAGGGCTTCTTTGTGGTCCCGCGACCTTGTCACTCCAATTTCACAAGGATTGTTGAGAAAACCTATTCTCCTAGGATTCCTTGGTCTAGGGCACCTCTTATCAAGACATAACTCTCAACCCTAGACCCAGGTATCCTCTTAGCCCTTCTTTGAGAGCCATATATCTTGCTTCTAAAGCAAGTAAGCTTTTCATCTGAGTCTCTCTTGTGAATAGGCTTTGGAATCACTTTATGTCCTATTATTGATCTATCTTTCCTAGTGATTCTTCTCATATCGGGACTCCTCCCATTGGTGAAAGTCTGTAAAGAGCAGGGAGCTTTAGCTGAAGTGTGACAGTGGGCTATTGCTCCGTTGCTGCCACTTGACCTAGTAGTTGCTCTATAGGAAACCCTCCTAAGACCCTTGCTAGTTTGAGCAGTAACAAGTCCAATAATAATTATAGTTGATACAGGTACTCCCAAGTCCTGTACAGATTTTGTATTGCTATGCAGAATAAATTACTTGTACCTAGGAGTAAGAATGGAAAGTATTGAACATTGATTCAAGGGGAAAATGAATTTTTAATTTTAACTGTCAGACAGCTACAACAAGTGAATCAAGTTAGTTTTTGAATCCAGTACAGATAGCAGCTGATAATCATGCAAATAATATTTTCCAGGTACTCCGGACCCCTATACAAATTTTGCGATGCCATGCAGAATATATTACTTGTACCTAGAAGTAGGACTGGGAAGGAGTGAACAGTTCATTAAATTAGCAGTAAAAAAATCATCATAAGCACAAGGATTATACACACATGAAACTTACCTTGACAAAACATCACGAGTCTCTGCCATCAACTGCTCTAGCTTTACCCTCTCAGTTTCAAAGGGACTAAGAACCGCACGTGGCAACTGAGAAACACCAAAGGTTGAGGTACCAGTTGAAAGCTCTTGATACAACAATCCATTCTCCGGAATTACATAATTTATCCAGTGCAGTGAACTGCTTGGAAAATTGTTCAGTATTCTTCTAAAAATATCATATAATTCACCAATAGTTAAAGGCTCCCTTAAATGCTTGCTGCACAGAAGTGTGCATCATAATATCAGCAAATCCTTAAATTAATTTGATCTAACTAAACAATATCTTCAAATGGCATCTAGCTCCAGCTCACCTTTCCAGAACGTTTTCAACTATTTTTTCCATCCGTACAATCAAACCAGTGACACCATACTGAGGCAGGAAATCAGCAGAACCAAGAAATTTCTGCTGACAAAGTGCAATGGACTGATCCTGTAGACAGAATTAAAAACAAGGCAAGCAGCTTCATTAACATTTGCACCAACTGCTCACAAAGCAATCATCACAACAGATAAAATTTCTGACACACTTCACATACCATAATGAAGGAACATATATCCTACTATGAGCCCATAAATAGCCTTACAATATATAGCCAGGCTTACCGTGATAGCCACAAGCCAACTATTCTTAACCAGTTTAAAGCCCTATCTTGTCACAGACTCCCTAAAGAAAATAGTCTATTATTCCCGGTGCATTAAAGTTGTTTGTGAAGGGGCATTATATGAAGCACAAATTAAGCTTCAGGTTCATCAAACTCAAGTCCAGAACCAAGAATGAAGAAAGGAAAGTCATTGAATAATGAAGGAAAACAGGTTGAGGCCATCACGACTCAACATTCAAAATTTCAAAGAAGCTTCTATAGAACAAGTGCCATTAGAATGACCTTCCCTGTGACCGGCCAACAGATGACCATTGACAAGACAGAATTCAGCAACCACGTAAACAGTTAGAAAGGAAGATTGAGTTCCGTGATCAAAGTCATACAATCAACAAACATGACAAAGATTTTAAAAATAACTAAGAGCCTTAAACTGTACCACTGATTCTAGATTTTCAAACCCTCGCGCTTGATTGATGAAGAAATGTCTCCCTAGAATGTTGAGCTGAGTTCTTGTGTATAAATTAAGCACCGTCATAGCCCACAATGCACATACAGTCCTTGTGAAACCTGGCCATTGAATATACATGCAATGAGTGAATCCGAAATAGCATAACACCAATAGTTGACTTCGGAGGTGATGAAGGCACAAATTATATTAAGTGTCACTTTGGTCCAAAATATGTCATTGGAGCATATCTTAAGCTGGCTAGTGTGTCAGGTTAAGTTAATTCATATGGTTCACAACACAAGAACTATTTGGAAATATCATGATATAATACCCTGGACTAGAAAGATCTTGTCCACATAGGCAATCGAAAGACGACATTCAAACAGAACTTCAAATAAGCAACAGTTAATTAAAGATACTTAGGATTTTAAGTCTTTCCCACAACTGCAATTTCTCATGCGGATTGAGGTGCCCTTTTCCTTTATTTAATCTTTCAGTCAATTCAGTATAATCCAAAGCCTCGAAAAGATGATCTTTGAGAGTATCCAAAGCAGCTGCTAGCGAAGACGAATCTGACATTATCTGAAGGCTTTCAAAATGTTCTCGCAACCTACCAAAAACACATTTAAACTAGAAATTAAGGGACACATTTCAATCCTTAGAGATCCCTATTTTGAACATATACCGAAGATGTGCAAGCATGCATCTGCAGCCATACAACCAAAGGTAGAAAAATTGATATGAGAAAATGCAATCATCACACATCTACACAAAGCGTATGTATTGCAAACATACCGGATTTCTACAAGTTCATCTGCTTGGCGTTGAGCTTCCTCTTCTTGTTCCAGAACCAACATCCGCTCCTTCTGAGCAGAGTAGAATCGATAGAGAGCATAGCCACCTCCTACGACCCCTAATGTGAAAAGAACATTTCTCCTATGTCTATTCACGAAAAACCTGTGTTGATAGAAGGAATCACTCACACACCGGCATACAAACATAAAACATGTATATTATAAATATACATTCTTGGGTGATACAAAGAAAGACACAGATTCAAGGAAGTCATTCTATCTTTTCTCATCCCTCCAATTTGTGCTCGTATCAGACACTCTGCGCTCACACCTCCCGAAATATTATATTTTAAAACATTATTTTCCAGAAAATGAACTCAGGAGCCAGGAAAATTCACCATGACAGCCCTCCTGCCTCTTACACAATTGAAGCAACCAAAGCCATTCCCATATCACCCAAATACTAATATATCCCTACGTAACCTAGAAAACCAATACACCCACCCCATTGCCAACATCTGAACCCTTGCCTACCTTGATCTCCCATACTGAACATCGAGAACAAACTGATTATTTTTAAATTTTCAAACTTTAGCTAAACCAATACATCATTTCCAGCAAAATTAAATTAAAGGACCATTCCACTTGTTATTATAGACTTACCTGAGAGAATTCATGACTGAGAACTATGCCCAAGAGAGGAAACCCCCCAAATATGTGCAGTCCTGATTGCGTACAAATAACAGCGAGTTTTGGTTCATAGAACCATAGCAAATATCATCGTTTTCCTCATTCCTTTCATGCGGACGTTATCTAATTCCCAAAACGCCACATGAATTGGAAAATTTTGAAATACCGACTGTGAATAAGCTTCCGAAAAATCAAGATCCCACTTCAACAAACTGCCCCTAAATTTGAAGAAATCGAGTGACACTTCAGAAAGCCGCCCCAAGAAAGGGATACACCCATCTTTATCGCCCCCCAATAGCTTTGAATCGCGACTTTGTAAAATTGCCCAATAAAGTATTTATGGGATAGTTCAGAGATTTTATGTAGGATTTAATATATCAAAAATTGACGTCTGACTGTACATAAAAACCTGGAGAGCCAAAGCTTCCGACACAGAAAGACGACGTGGCTTCTATCTCTTTTGCATATTGGGAGTAATCGTTTGGTGTGGTATGCGGACAAACGTATGTTTATCAGTTTTGTGGCGTTTGAAGGGAAGCAACCAAAACCAAATAAATGGGACGCGTTGAGAATTGAACTAGATCCACAGTGGTAACTATCTAGTATTTCATTATTTAACAGTTACTAAATTCTCACCACAAAAACCAACGATGGCATTTAAAAAATTGTTTAGAACTTATTTCATGTTGTAGATTGTGGGTTTGTCAAATTAGATTGTAGTAGGGGTTAGATCGAAACGGCGCAGCTAAATAATTATCATGGTGCGTTTTATAAGATATCTAAACGGAATTGAGCAAATGGGAGGGAGATAGATGGCGAAAGTTATCTTCATTAAAAGTATGTGTGAAAGAAAAAAAATCTTGGATGAGACAAAACAACAAATGGATGCAAAAATGGAATATTTACCTTAATGCATGTCTCACAAATAGCAAGGAGTTAAAGAGTTTTGTGTTGGAGAAGTTTTGTAAGGGTATATGGGGAAAAGAGTTGGGTAGAAAGAAGACAGTATTATGTTCAGGGATTCAACCCCACTTGTGATCTCCAACAAAAATAGTACATTGGAGCTAGCATTCCATGGAGAGCAAAAGTTCTTATTGCTCAATTAAGAACTAAGTCACATTAACTTTGGTGTGAAACGAGACGGTGGAAGAGACCTAAAGAAGTTTCGGAAGAAAGGGTATGTACTTTTTGCACTTCTGGGGCAGTGGAATCAGAAAAGCATTTCATTTTGGAATGTGACGCTTTCAAAGACATCAGGGACAGAGACCGCAGTATGTTAGCATCAATTCCGTGGCATTGTCTTTTCAGTGAGGGAACTGTTAGAACGTTGGGTCAGCTCATCATCAATTTGAGTAAGAAAATGATTGAATTATAGAAGACAAAAAAAAAATAAGGAAGTTGATAGTCCCATAGACTATTTTTAGTCTCGTGGACATTAAAATGTCATTCTATTCTATAAGCATTATTTAATGCTAAATGTAAAATTTTGAATTTATTATTTATTTGAGAAAGATAAATAAATATTATGAAGTTTCAAAAAAAATGGTACCATCTTTATAATTGATTTTCATAATTTTAATTATAATATTGTTTAATTAATTTTCATAATGTTAATTGTAATATTGTTCAATAGCTATTGTATTTTTTGGGAAGGATTGTAATTGTGATTTATGATTTAATATTAGTTATTTGTATTGGTTTTCATCTATTCATGAGTATGTATATTTACATATTATTCAATTCATTATATAATGTATATGATTTGGAATGAATAGTTATTTATCTTAGTATTTTTTTAGTGAAAGATTGGATGAATTGGCTTGTAGGGTCCATTTTAGTGGTAGGTCTCAGTTTGGAAAGGGTCAAAAACTTTCAAAGTTAATCTAAGGCATCAAATAGTGACAAGTCAAAGCTTTGTGAGTGTAGCTCCTAACTCCTAAATATTGTACTACATATTGAAAGCTTTCTAATGATTAGAAAGTCACCTTAATTAGAGCTTGTATATAGAAGTTATGCCTCTTGTGAAATGACCTATCTTGTTGACCATCATGGTACTTAGTAGATGTCACATTAGCCCCTATTACTCACTCATGTGGGGGTAGTCATGCATGGAATTTCAAAAATATTCTAGAGGGTCTAAAACCCTAAAATTAATGGAGAGCGTTGAGGCATGTAAAAACATTAACCTTAACCCTAGATGATTTCCATGTTATGTTAAATATTAAGCTACTAGGAAAAGGTGTTCCAGTTTTTACATATTGTACTTGTTCCATAATTTAATGGAGCATCTAAGAGAGGGATTTGAGAGGTCTAACAATGAAGGTAGAGATTATATAGTAACTAATTAACACACAACAACATAGGCAACTCGTTTAGCGAGTGCCCCTTTTTTGTGCTTGAATTTCATAATTAAAGAAAAGAGAGCAAAGCATAGGCCTCACATTCTAGTTGGGTTTTTTTATCTGGATCTTAGGGGGAGGCTCCCAAGATCTAAAAAATTGAAATGGATCTTGGGGGGGAGGCCCCCAAGATCTGAAAATTTGAAATGCTAGAAAAATATGAGAACACATAGTAAACAAAATCACAAAGAAACTTTTTTATTAAAATAGAGAATATTTGTAAAAGCTACATTGTGGTGGACAATCTGTCATTTTACAAAAAGTGACTTGTTATTTATAGTCCTTTTTAGTTACAATACCATGGGTAAATTTCATGGGTGGATAAATACCATGGGTGAATGAATACCATGGGTAGATGCCACTTACAATACCATGGGTGGATAAATGATCTGGTAGATCAGTATACTACTCAAAATTCAAAGTGCTCGAAACAGCTTGAAACCAGCGGCAAATCGTATATCTCGTTGCCTTGAATCCAACGCAACTCATTTCACTTAAAACCGATATTGTATGCTCTCAAGATCGCGCTCTTACCGAATTGGTAAAAAACTAAAATTTCAAAGTTTTGGGTTGCAGGTACACCCTGTCAATAGCCTGTACGCTGACTGGGAATGACTACGTATTTATATGGGACAATTGTGTGATGACACTATTCTTGTTTTTATTGGTCTGTGGAAAGTGGGTTTCTATTGGTTCAAGGTTCAATGAGTTGGTACAACGAGGGAGAGCCACGTGGCCTCCTCTTACTTTTGTAAAATTTTGTATGGTCGGGTAGGGCCTCCACAGGGTTCGACCATTGGACCTCTGAGGTGGCAACATGGGCTCATACAATAGTGCCACCAGCGGTGCTTGTTAAACATAGGATGCAGGTGCTATATAAATTTTATGATCCGAATGGAAAGTGGCCTACACCCATGGCATTCATCCACCAATAGTATCGTAAGTGACATACATCCATGGTATTCAATCACTCATGGTATGTATCCACCCATGGTATTCATCCACACATGGAATTTACCCATGGTATTGTAAATGGCATCCACCCATGGTATTGTAAGTGACATT
Source organism: Pinus albicaulis (assembly GCA_034641835.2). Taxonomy (NCBI): domain Eukaryota; kingdom Viridiplantae; phylum Streptophyta; class Pinopsida; order Pinales; family Pinaceae; genus Pinus; species Pinus albicaulis. The sequence continues at coordinate 514,826,656 of CM076579.1, read as the reverse complement.
TTCCCATGGTATTCATTCACCCATAGTATTCATTCACTGATGGTATTTACCCATCCATGGAATTTACGTGTGGTATTGTAATTAAAAAATGTTATAAGTAACAAGTCACATATTGTAAAAGGACAGATGGTCCACCACAATATAGGTTCTTCAGTTATTCTTTGTTTTAATTAAAAATTCCTTTATGGTTTTATTTACTGTGTTCTCTCCCTTTTTTTGCATTCTAATTTTGCAGATCTTGTCAGATCCATTTCAATTTTTTAGATCTTGGGGGCCTCCCCCCAAGATCTGGATCAGTGGTATTAGATTCATGTTACGAATCCATGGGAATGAGAGTTTGAAGCATATTTCAGTTTCAACATTTTGCATCCATATTTAGCAAACTCCATGCAAGTTCCACAACCTCCATAAAGCATTTTCTTGGGCAAAGCGGGAAGAATTTTTGTTTTTTTCATTTTTTTGCAGGAATTTTTCGGGCTGAGAGTTTGTAGAGAAAATCTGAAAATATTAGTACAAAGTTTTCAGAAACAAATAGCATATATGGATTCCTTGCTAAAAATAGCCAAATTCAAAACAAAGAAAAAAAATCAATCGAAATGGCATTGGGATGAGGGAGATATCGCTGATTTAAAATCAACTGTGTTGTAGAAATTTCTTTGAAGACAATTCGTGGACGGCGGCTCTCCTGTCATTGTCTGCAGTTTTTAGTGCAAAATTACAGAGAAATGATTATAGATTTGAGCGCCCCTTGAAAATTCACCTGATTTCAACAACAAAAAATCAGTCGAATCGAACTCTAGACAAGGGAGTTATCAGTTATTTAAATTCAATTATTTATAATAAAAAAAATTGTGACGGCGGGACAGTTGCAACACGAATCTGAGTTTCCAGAGTCTCCAGATAGTGCTTTAAAACACATGGGAAGATGAAGAATGATCATTATATTTCCAAAAACAAATTATAAGAAATATTCTGAGTTATATAGACCGAGTTATGCCCATTTTAAATCTGGAGTAGCATTCAGAGCGAGTTCTCTTTGGAGACGTGTCGTCCCACCCTGTTTAGTAGGCACCTACTTCACATTCATCGGTTTCAGTATAGCATCATTCGTCTTGGGTTCTTTGGAGACATGCCCTCCCACCCCATGCTATGTAGGCACCTGCTACTTCATCAACAATTAGCATCTCGGTTATGGGTCACCCGTACAGAATATTTCTCATTGAATTTCATTTGCTAAAGCACACACTGTTAGTATCACAATTGGTCACAAGCATTACAAGGTATGTTTATCCTCAAATCTTTGTCTGTCATGGTTCTTGGTCATCCACAAACCCACACTTCATTGAATTCCATTTCCTAGGATGCACATTGTTAGCATCACAGTTGGTCACAAGCATTACAAGGTAACTTTATCCTCGGATCTCTGTTTGTCATGGTTATGGGTCATCCACAAACCCACACTTCATCGAAGTCCATTTGCTAGGTTGCACACTGTCAGTCTCACAGTTTGTCACAAGCATTACAGGGTATCTCAATCATTGGATCTTTGTTCATCACAATTATGAGTTAACCACACAAAACCCTTCTCTTCAGTGGCTCTTCATATTCAACAAAGGCTTCTCAGAAGGTAACTTCATGCAATGGGGACCATTGCTTCTTGAGGGAGGAATGATCTGAATGGAAAGTGACCTACACCCATGGTATTCATCCACCCATGGTATTTATCCGCCCATGGTATTGTAAGTGACATTTATCCATGTATTCATTCACCCATGGTATTCATGCACACATGGAATTTACCCATGGTATTGTAAATGGCATCCACCCATGGTATTCATCACCCATGGTATTTATCCACCCATGGTATTGTAAGTGACATCTTCCCATGGTATTTCCCCACCCATGGAATTTACCTATGGTATTGTAACTAAAAAATGCTACAAGTAACAAGTCGCATCTTGTAAAAGGACAGATGGTCCACCACAATGTAGCTTCTACAATTATTCTCTATTTTAATAAAAAAATTATTTGTGGTTTTATTTACCGTGTGTTCTCTTCTTTTTTATGACATTCTAATTTTGCAGATCTTTCCAAATCCATTTCAATTTTTTAGACGTTGGGGGCCTCCCCTCAAAATTTGAATAATTTTCATTGAAATTTGTTTGGGGGTCGAGACCAAGATTAACCCCTGGCCCTGGGTCCACCCAACCACGAGACATGGCAGGCAAACAGGGGCCCAGGGTTAACCCTAGCCCCAACACCATGTGCCAACATATATCACCAAAACCATATGTTATATTGCACAAACACCATATTACAAACCATATGTCATACGACAACAACACATATACATTGTATCGAACCATATTATATAACATAACCAAAGTATGGGTTATGAATTATGGCGGAGTTTGGTAAGTGTTGGAACGCAGTTTTGTATGTTAACCCGGTAGTCTATAGTTACAACAAATGTAAACAATTTTGCCGTAGTTACATCATATGTCATGGCGGTTAGCCATCCACCGGCGGGAACTTACCTTAGACCACAGGTGAAACCATGGCTTTGAATGCGGGTTAGGTTTATAATATGGCTCGTTAATTTGAACGCCAACCCTGACGGAACCCAACCATAGGTGATAGCAAACCACAATGGCAGCATGGTTAAAATTTGGCAGGGTCATTTAAACCGCCCAAATCCAACGACTTGTTTTGCGTAACGTGGCATCATTTTGTCGGTTCGTGGGGTGACATAGACAATTTAATGGTTCGACAAATTGCACCCAAACTAGCGGGAATCTTGCCGGCACAGGGAAAAATTTTAACCCCACGTGACCGAAAAAGGTGGATTTTGTAGGATGGATAGCAGGTGGGTGCGAATTGGAGGACAATTAGGAGGAAAACTTCTCTGGAGCATAACTCAATCAATTTTTGACCTTTTTGACTGCAGAAAGAGCCCAGCTAGGGGTTTTTTGTTGTTCTGGAGCCATTGGAGACATTGTTTTTGCATTCTAAGCACTGTAACTTGATTGAAACACATATTCTTAGCATAATAAAAGAGGTACAACATTGGAATTTGGACTAGGAGATGTAGTCCGGGAGGGGTGAACTCTTTCATCACTTGTTATTTGTTGTTTGCTGTTATGGTACTGTTGTCTCTTTTATTTATGCAAATCTGAGACAAAATTCATCTTTTACATGTTAATTTAATTGACATAATTGCATAAAAACCCTAAATTTTTCACTTATAATTTTCATCATAAACTTCAAGTTTACATTTACATATCAATAAATACCATGGGTGGATGAATATCATGGTTGGATGTCACTTAAAATTCCATGGGTAGATTCCATGGGTGGATAAATACCATGGGTGAATGAATACCATGGGTAGATTCCACTTTCCATTCGGATCATTCCTCCCTCCTTAAGAAGCAATGGTCCCCATTGTGTGAAGTTCCCTCCTAAGAAGCCTTCGTTGAATATGAAGAGCCACTTAAGAGAAGGGTTTTTGTGTGGTTAACCCATAACCATGATGAACGAAGATCCAAGGATAGAGATACCCTATAATGCTTGTAACCAACTGTGATATTGACCGTGTGCGGCCTATAAAATGGAATTCGATGAAGTGTGGGTTTGTGGATGACCCATAACCATGAAAAACGAATATACAAGGATCGAGATACCTAGTAATGCTTGTGACCAACTATGATACTAAGAGTGTGCGACCTAACAAATATACTTCAATGACAAGGATAACAAGGATTTTGTGTGGTTGACCCATAACTGTGACGATGGTTGTTGATGAAGTAGCATGTGCCTACATAGCCTGGAGTGGGAAGGAATATATCCAAAGAACTCAAGTTGAATGTTGTCATGTTGAAACTGATGAATGCGAAGCACGTGCCTACTAAATCGGGGTGGGAGGGCATGTCTCCAAAGGGAACCCTCTCTAAATGTTGCTCCATATATAAAAACTAATCTAAAATGGGCATAACTCAGTCAATACAACTCAGAATATTTATTATAACATGTTTTTGGAAATAGAATGACCATTTTGCATCTTCTCATGTGATTGAAATCTCTATCTGGACACTCTAGAAACTCAGATTCGTGTTGCAACTGCCCGTCGTCACAAAAGTTTTGAAAAGATAGTTTATTTTAAATCACCAATATCTCCCTCATTCGAACTCTGATTCAACCAATTGTTTTTTTTTTTAAATTGGGTGATTTTTCAAGAGGATCTCAGATATGTAATATTTTTTTCTGAAATTATGCATAAAAACTACAAAAAATTATAGGAGAGTCGCCTCCACAAATTGTTGTCAGAAAAAATTTCTACAACAACTGATTTTAAATCGGCGATATCTCCCTCATCTGGACTCAGATTCGACCGATTTTTTTTTTTTTAATTTGGGCATTTTTTGCAAGGAATCAAAATTTGTTATTTTTTTTTAAATTTTGTACCAAAAGTTTCAAATCTGATCTACAAACTCTCCACCCAAAAAAAAATTGCAAAAAAATGAAAAGAAAAATTTTCTCGCTATGCCCAAGAAAGTGCTATATGGAGGTCGTAGCAAGTGCATGAAGTTCGTTGGAGATTGCTGCAAAAATTTGAAATTGAAATATGCATCAAACCCTCATTCTCATGGAGCCGTAACCTGAATCTGATACCATTGATCTAGATCTTGGGGGGAGGCCCCCAGGATCTAAAAAATTGAAATGGATCTTGGGGGGGAGGCCCCCAAGATCTAAAAATTTGAAATGCTAGAAAAATATGAGAACACACAGTAAAAAAAGCCATAAAGAAATTTTTTATTAAAATAGAGAATATTTGTAAAAGCTACATTATGGTGGACAATTTTTCCTTTTACAAAATGTGACTTGTTACTTACAGTCTTTTTTAGTTACAATACCATGGGTAAATTCCATGGGTGGGTAAATACCATGGGTGAATGACTACCATCGGTAGATGTCACTTACAATACCATGGGTGGATAAATAGCATGGGGGACGAATACCATGGTTGGATGCCAATTACAATACCATGGTTAGATTCCATGGGTGGATGAATGTCATGAGTGGATAAATACCATGGGTGAATGAATACCATGAGTAGATGTCACTTTTCATTCGAATCATATTCTCCCATATCAGCTTTCTCAAGTCGCATTTTGTGTTCATTTGTGAGGATGGTGTATTTAGTTGTTTTTTCTTTCATTTTTCTTTCAGTGGTTTTGTAAAATTGAGCATTAAGCTAGTAATAATGAATTTGGGGTTTGATAACTCTTCCTTTTTAGCATTCCCCGATGTGGGTGAGTAACGACGACATGATTGTTCCCGTGGGAACGTGTTACGGTGAAGGATGAGCACATGGAGCTGGAGGGAGGGGCAGGCCTCATGGCTTCCCAAAACTACCCGGAGTACGCAAGCGTTAAAAGGAAATGTAACTTCGCGTTGGAGAAAGAGGAAGGTGGCAGAGGTGTAATAGATATGGAGGGTGGAAAGGGTCATTTACAATCACTCCATTGTGAAGAGTTTGCAGGTGTTGGTGCGTAGGGAGTCAGGAGAGGAGGTAGAGGCCATAGGAGGCATACGAGTTGGGCCAGGGGTCGTCGAAGGAGGAGGTGTTGCTTCCCATATTCGAGGATAATCAGAGTGACATACTGGGGAATCGTGCATGGGATGGGGGATATTAACAGCAGGAAGAACCAAGTAGTGAAGGTAATAGGTTGGGTATGCAGCTTTGTCTGTCTAGCCTGGGGTGGTATCAAAGTGGGATGGGAGTTCTTGGCACTATGGTGGAAAAAGGATATAGTTTTACACCTCCCAGGTCGTATTTTCGTGCCTTAGACAACAGGGTGGTGTCTTTGGTAGGCAAATTACCGCTTGGGTTGGATTATGGTGAGCAATTTCTTCATAAACCAGGAAATTTTGGAGTTGGGGGCATGGGTCTTAGACATTGCGAGTTCCATGTGTGAAAAATCAACTAATATAGAGGGGTCTAGGAGTGGTGGAGACAGGAAATTCAGCATGAAGCTGACTCGGTGCTCAGGGAAAGCCTCTACCCAAGGGCCTTCCTTTGGAAGTCCAGGCGCAACAACATCCAATACCTTACTCACGTTGCATGCTGAGAACGAAGGTAGGGTTGTGGAGGCAAGGAATGTGGAGGGTCTAGGCCAAGGAAATAGTGGAGGCAGGGGCAGTGGTGTTTGCGGTGGAAGAAGTGCGGGGTCTGTTGAAAGTGGGGGGAGGAGAGGAGGTGCAACCAAGAACTGGAGTCATCGAGCGTTGCTTGCTTGGCAACGAGGAGGTCTGGCGTGACGAAGGGGTGTTAGGCGACGGGAGCCGATGCATCAGGGAAGTTGGGGACTACATCAGAATTTTTGCTCGGGTCGCTGCCACAAGGTGCTCCAATCCATCCAGGCCTGGCTTGAGAACACAAAGCGCATACACCAGGAGGAGCATGTAGAATTAATCTCCACCCTAAACAAGATTCATTATTTTCAATGTCATACTAGGGGGCCTGTAGTGGTTGTCTAACGTGGCCAAAATTTTCTCTCCCAAAAGGTTGAAAAATTGGAGACTTGGATGCGCACTTTGAGGAGCATGTCCAATGCTCCTTTCACCCTCCACCTCCTCCTGGCTCTGGACAACCCAACCTCCATTACCTCTGATGATTAGCATGACTATCCATGTTTTATATGTATTGCATGTTTATTGGGGCCTTTGGCCTATGAAATTGTGGATTTTATCTCTCTTTGATTTTTTGTTACTCTGTCATCTACTCTCGGCAGTAGTCAACAAACCTGGTCGAGTGAGACTACCCGCATTATTTCCTACATGTACTCCTTTTTTATAATATTAATAGAAACTTTTACTCAAAAAAAAAAAAAAACCAAAACAAAAACAAAAAACGTCTTCCTTTTTAGCGTTGATTCCAAAAGAATTAACCACTACTTCTTTTTCAAGATTCCAGCCCATTTTTCTTTGTAATGTCTTGTACAAAGTAATTTCTAAGATTTTGGCGAGAAGACTTAAGCCCCTTCTTCCAAAAATAATATCAAAAAATCAAGGAGGTTTTTTTTTTATCAAAGGCAAATATTTGATAACATCATTCTTGTTCAAGAGGCTATCAATTCCAGCCAAAACTGGGGAGAAAGACAAGGTTGTCAAAATTGATATGGAAAATGTCTTTGATAAAATGAGCCATGAATTCCTATTTAAGGTGATGGCAATTTTTTGCTTTGATGCTAAATTCATTATTTGGGATTTTCTTTGCATAAAATTGCCTTGGATTGCCCCCTAGTTAATGGGAGAGCAGTTGGGTTTTTTCGTGCCACGCAAGGCCTTTACCAAGCTTGCCCCTTATCTCCTTTCTTGTATATCGTTATGGTGAATTCACTTAGTTGTAGATTGGAATTTTAAAGAAGATGTGAGCACCTCCCAAGAATCGAGTTTGTCATGGTATCAAGAGCATCAATCACTCTCAATTTGTTGATGATATGCTTTTGATGGGTGGAGCTTCCTCAATAATACCAAGAAGATTCAAAATGGTTTTGGATAATTTTATTGAAGCTTTGTGAGGTCAAACAAATTATGGGAAATCAAATACAAATTTGAAGAATAACGAGCTTTCAATCAATGGAAACATGGAAAGAACTTAAGTTTTTATGTGTTTTTATTTGCCTGAAATCACACTCAACCCAAGCTTGGGAAGGTGTTATTTCAAAATTCAAAGGAAAATCCGTTGCCTAGGGAGCTAGATAGCTCAATCTTGCAAGGTGTCTTGTTCTGATTAGAGCAGTCATTTTTGCTTTACCACTTTATCAATTCTCAATACTTCTTGCTCCACAAAGCATTCTCTTTGTTTTGGAAAAGGAGATTCACAAGTTTCTATGGGAAGGAGGCAAAACAAGTATAAATAAATTCCATCTGATTGAATGGGATACTGTGAAGCATCCTAAAAATAATGGAGGGCTTGGCATTGGCGACCTTATGCTAATGAATAAAGTAATAGTATAAATTTTGGTTTGGAGATTCAAAACTCAAGAAGAAAACTAGTAAAAGGTAGTTCTCAAGGAAAAATACCTACAAGGAGGAATAATAAGAAGTTTGGATTTAATTCAAGCCTCTAGAGGGTTCTCCCTAATTTGGAAATTATTTATATCATCGGTCCCTTTCAATTATTTAGGTTTGTAATAAAAACCAGGAAATGGGGAAAATTTAAACATGTGGGTTGATAAAATAATGGATCAAAATACACTAGATTGTTTCTAGGAGTTTCGTCCTCTAACTAAATTCTTATGTGCTCAAAGAAAATCCATGCTAGCAAATACTTCCAGTTGGGGTGAAGAAAGTAATAGGCTAGAAGGAACCTTAGAAATATTCCAAAAAATCTTGAGCACTTGGCCGTCAAGCTTTGTGATCGACTAGTGAGATGTGTGCCATGGAGATCAGATGAAAAAGATTAGGTAGGATGGAATGCCTTGGTTTATTCAGTGAAGGAGAGATACGTCACTCTACTCTTCCAGTCTTGATTTCCCCCAAATATCAACACTAGGAAAAAAAATATTGAAAGCTAATGTCAATCCAAAAGTAAACTCTTTTTGTTAGCTACTTGCACATAGAAAAATTCTAACATCTAATAATTTAAGAAAGAGGGGCATTCATGACCCCTCTTAGTGTCATTTTTTCCTACATCAAGCAAAATACATCCCCCATATCTTTCTATACAGTGATTATACTAGGGTGATTTGGATGGAAGAAATTGCCCCACTCTCTAGTAAAGTGGAATGACCCTCTGATTTTCAAGGATTATTCTATCCCTTGACAAAAAATTATGTTGGAAGATTTTCAAGGAAACCTCTCTTCAAAAATTATTGGGAAGCTCTCCCAAAATTTACATTTTGGAAAGTATGATTAGCAAGGAATAATGCAATCTTTAATAACATGAATACTCCTCTCCATGGCACAATGATGAAAGAAATTTCATTGTGCATTGAGTTTGGAGATCAAAAGATAGAACAAAACTCTTCTTAACAAACCTTAGACCAAATGGAACAGGATTGGCTCAAAAAGTTTATAGTTTTGGACAATTTTTCCCATAACACAAGATGGAACAAGCCTAAAATAGATGAAAGTTGGAAGTTAAGAAGTTAAGATTGATAGAGATAGAATTAAGAGCATGGAAGAGCTCACGACAAGGTTGGATTCTCTGTTTTTATGGGGCCTCCAAACGAAACCCAAGGGTGGTAGGAGGCTGAGGGGTACTCTATGGCCTCGAGGAGGACAAAGTGTTCAGGTACTCATGGGTTCTTGGTCATATGACAAATAATCAAGTAGAGATATATGGTCTCTACCAAGGACTTTTATTAGACAGATAACATCAGGTGGACACACTTACAATTATGGGAGATTCTCTTCTAATCCTACATATGGTCAAAGGCTCCCTCCCAAAGGAGAATTCTATGGAAAACATCATGAAAAAATAAGGAAAATTGTGGATGATATCGCATCCAGTGCACATTTCCATGTCCTGAGAGACTTCAAAAAAGAAGGAGAGAAGTATGCTAACAAGGGGTGTAAAATTAATATAGGTGAATTAAAGATTAAAAGGGGAAAATCAAGCCTATTATAATTCCTTAATGGTGGATGAAGTCTATTAAAAAAATTCCCCAATTGCATTATATGTTGTAAATTTTGTGTTTTTTGGGGAAATTTTGTAAGGTATTCACTTACAAAACCCTTCTTTTTGTTGCTCAAATATGTTATCCTCAGGAAAATCATGTAGTCTTATTGGAAAGGAGAAAATAATTGGAATTTTTTTATGAATTAGCTATGTAATACCTGATGTATTTGCTGCAAACTAGACACATAATTATATAATACAAATACTCTTTCTAGTTAAAGCTAAATAAATATTGGATCTAAGGAAATAAATTGCAAAGTAAAATATTTCAAAATATTGCAAGATATAATGTGACTAACTATACTAGTGGAATTCCCTGATGGGGGCATCTTGTCACAATGCCAAATGGTGGCTAAGAGAGTAGGAGGGTTCGGCCTGCAGCCATGTGCTAGACTGGAGCATTCATAGTTCGCACAATTGAGGTAATGGCTCATCGTTCTGTGTACTTTTACAATGGGTTGAGGAAGATATCAAGGGAGAAGGAGATGTAGAGCGCATTCAGTAACAGTTGGGCGATGGAGAGTTTGCAGCGGGAGAGACCACCCTGTGCTGCGATGTCTGCTCTCAAGCCTCACGCGCAGGGTGCAAGCTAGAGAAACAGTGAAATTGTGAGTTGGGTATGGTTCTATTTGCGACTGTGGGTTCTATTTGTGAGTTGGTATGGTTCTATTTGCGACCGTGGGTTCTATTTGTGAGTTGGGTATGGTTGATGTGCAGTACGTAGTAGTGGAGGTAGCCTCTGCTTTGCGAGTGGTGGGAGTGAAGCCCAATTGCACGGTTCTATCGGGTGGTGAATGACTATGGGTGGTGGTGCGGCTTGTGGTGATTGTGGACGAGGCAGGAGAGCGGTATTGGAGTGGGCTCAAGTGGTGCTCAGGAGAATTTTCACCTTGGTGCACGCACCGATACTGGCATCCTTTAGAAAACATAAGGGAAGGGGAGCATATTATTGGGATTGTGGTTGCGGCTAACAAGCAGGTAGGTGCTGACGGGAGGGCGAGCTGGGTGGGTCTCTGCACTAGTAATTCGAGCAGAGGTGAGGCATCCTGCGTAGGTGAAGTTTTTTCTTTCCTGATGGGAATGTGGAGTAGGCATAGGGGCTGCATGCTGCCACAACGAGGCAGAGTTCGCAGAGGTGGCCTCAGATGCGACATGGAGGAAAGGATACCGAACAGGGAACTGAGCTCAGAATCAGAGTCTACAGAGAGCCAACATTTAGTGGCAGCGATGGCAATTTATCCATCTCGTTCTCAGGGACAAGTTTAAGATCCGGTCACCCTGGATGTGATATCAACCCAGCTCCAACATATTCAACTCAATTTGGACAACATGCATGAGAAAAGGTGTGAAGAACACAATGAGTTTATTGCTTACATAAATGATATACAACACATGCATAATGAAACTCTGGACGCTATGGAGAGTCTACAACGTCAGCTGAGGCATTCCCATGACCACCTCTGAGTGCTGAAAATATAGGTAGAACACATAGACTACCATGTCCATAACCACACAAGTTTCTTTGCAATGCTGCTAGTAGCTCCTCCTAATTTTCCACCATGATGTTTTATGTTTTACTGTATTTTGTCAAATTTGTGCCGAAAATAACCATTGGCAGCGTTTCCTATGGCACGCACCCAAGACTTCTAGTTGTGAGGCCATTGGACTAGTTCTATTTTAAGCTTGGGTTGCTCAAATGTAATACAAATATGTTGTTGTGTTTTGTACATTTTGAAATGATAATATAAATATTCCTTTGACGAAAAGAAAAAAAAAAGAAGCAAACTATACTAGTGGAATATTTGTATCATCACTTATTTGTAATACAATACTAGTGGTTCATAAGCTTGAGCTATGCAAACCTCATTAGGCTAGGGTTTTGTAGGCCAACCTGTGTTGTCACAACCTCCCTTGATTTGTTTAATGATCTATTGGATGCTCTAAAATTTGTCTTAGTCATATTTGTGTTAAAATGTTTTATAGCATCCTCTTTAGGTGGGGGTGGGTCGCACCCCTCCTACCAAAATGTAGCTTTAGGAGACACCAACATTAGGTGGCATGGTCCTTTTTTATAACCTCATCAATATACTCCTAAGAATTGCTATCAAAATCATCAACTGGATTCTCTAATCCTGGGTGCAACTTCGAAAAGTAGAGGCCAATATTGTTGCCTTCCCAAAGTGGTCCAAAGTCCAAGATATGAGATAAAATATGATAAAATTGCAAGCTACATCAAATACATGTAGAATCATACACTAATATACAAATCTATTGGAATTTGGTAGACGTAAAAGAACTCGATCTCCTAGATCAAGCACAAGTGGAAACTAAAGGGACACATTGAACTTCAACTGCGACCAAGGGCTTTTTCATAATAGTCTTTGGAAATTTGGAAGATTGCACATGTAAACCCCTCGTCCCATATCTACACAAGTAACCGGCCAACTAGGGTAAACATGTGATGACAGGCTACTATGATTTGATTCAACCTCCTAAGTGACCTTAAGGAAGTGGAATCAATAGAAACACGTCACACAGAACTTCAACATCAGCAACAAATATCCTAGGAGCCATCCCAACCACTCAGGTAACCAACCCTTGGGTCCCACTGAGTTTTTAGACAATTAAACGCCTGGACGCTCCCTTGATATGGACAAGGGTGCATCTGGGAGGCTCTGGACGCTCCCACAACATGGGCATGCATGCGTTCAGGGACTTTTTTCCTCATACATGTGCCAGCGTCCCCAGAATTTAAGCCACTTTTTCAGGCCCAGAGCCTAGGTCACTGCCCAGAACACCATGACACTTTAAAAAATGAAACATAACAACGAAATAATGATGCAAAATCAAACACTTGAACAAGGACTTGACTAGACCCCTACTAGCCATGACAAACATTTCATTAAACATGTCACAAATATGTAATCTACAGGTTTAAATAACATATCTGAGCATAGGGTCTCATACTTATCTAAGAACCACTAAGAAGCATTGTTTCCTCATCACATTAACTGCATTACCATCTAATTGGGCATAGATACATTGTTCATTCATTTACAAATCAAAACATGATGAGAGACATACATCATCACTATCGTAAAGCACATTCATAACCATCATATAAACAACAGAAATGACAAGCACATAACAACCATATAGGCCACATAATAACAAGCATATTTACCCATCAATACAAGAGGAAAAGAGCTCTTATTGCCATGAGAAAAATGAAACCAGGCTTGGGACTTCCACGTTCCACCCAACCATAGTCATGGCTGAGCCAAATCTCTTTTTATCTAGTCACCCTCGTGCCATTTTCCAAGCATATATGTGGGATCTCATAAAACTTATCAATCAAAACCAAACCAGGGCTTCCAGAGGCCAAACTACCTCAACGCTCAACGAGTGATTCCACCTCACGGTCGGACATCACTAACCATCAACAGATTGGTCTCTACCCAAGTTTTATAGGGCTCTAGAGTGTTTGTTCCAACCAAGGCTCGAGGACTAGTAACTCAACCCACAGTTGTTGTCGGGCTCCAGAGCATTTGTCCAACCAAGGCTCCAAGACTAGTAACTCAACCCACAAAGGGCTCTTGAGTGTTTGTCCGAACAAGGCTCCAGGACTAGTAACTCAACCCAAGCTGTTATAGGGCTCCAAAGTGTTTGTCCAACTAAGGATCCAGGAACTAGTAACTCAACCCACAACTAAAGGAGCATGAGAGCTAATCATAAAACAAACAATGAAATGAACCGTACAACACCATGGATATCTAGGAAATGGCAAGGCTAGGAAAATCTATTATCAATCCAGGCAATCCTCCATGCCAATGACAGATCATGACCAAGAAACCACATGCATATGCCATGCATGCCAAAACTAGTGATAAAAACATATATGAAACTTAGTACCTGCAAACAAAATCAGTTGTAGCTGTTGATCCTGATGTCCTCTTGCACTTTTCTGCTCTTCCTTTGCATTCTTGCTCCAAATATCCAAGTATGCCACACTCTCCAGGAGTGCTCCAAGAACTCTAAGTATCCAAGGAACTAGTAACTCAACCCAAGTTGTTATAGGGCTCCAAAGCGTTTGTCCAACTAAGGATCCAGGAACTAGTAAATCAACCCACAACTAAAGGAGCATGAGAGCTAATCATAAAACAAACAATGAAATGAACCGTACAACACCATGGATATCTAGGAAATGGCAAGGCTAGGAAAATCTATTATCAATCCAGGCAATCCTCCATGCCAATGACAGATCACGACCAAGAAAACACATGCATATGCCATGCATGCCAAAACTAGTAATAAAAACATATATGAAACTTAGTACCTACAAACAAAATCCGTTGTACATATTGATCCCGATGTCCTCTTGCACTTTTCTGATCTTCCTTTGCATTCTTGCTCCAAATCTCCAAGTATGCCACATTCTCCAAGAGTGCTCCAAGAACTCTAAGTATCCAAGGAACTAGTAACTCAACCCAAGATGTTATAGGGCTCCAAAGCGTTTGTCCAACTAAGGATCCAAGAACTAGTAACTCAACCCACAACTAAAGGAGCATGAGAGCTAATCATAAAACAAATAATGAAATGAACTGTACAACACCATGGATATCTAGGAAATGGCAAGGCTAGGAAAATCTATTATCAATCCAGGAAACCTTCCATGCCAATGACAGATCATGACCAAGAAACCACATGCATATGCCATGCATGCCAAAACTAGTGATAAAAACATATATGCAACTCAGTACCTACAAACAGAATCTGTTGTAGTTGTTGATCCCGATTTCCTCTTGTGCTTTTCTGCTCTTCCTTTGCGTTCTTGCTCCAAATCTCCAAGTATGCCACACTCTCCAAGAGTGCTCCAAGAACTCTAAGTATCCAAGGAACTAGTAACTCAACCCAAGATGTTATAGGGCTCCAAAGCGTTTGTCCAACTAAGGATCCAGGAACTAGTAACTCAACCCACAACTAAAGGAGCATGAGAGCTAATCATAAAACAAACAATGAAATGAACCGTACAACACCATGGATATCTAGGAAATGGCAAGGCTAGGAAAATCTATTATCAATCCAGGAAACCCTCCATGCCAATGACAGATCATGACCAAGAAACCACATGCATATGCCATGCATGCCAAAACTAGTGATAAAAACATATATGCAACTCAGTACCTGCAAACAGAATCTGTTGTAGTTGTTGATCCCGATTTCCTCTTGCGCTTTTCTGCTCTTCCTTTGCGTTCTTGCTCCAAATCTCCAAGTATGCCACACTCTCCAAGAGTGCTCCAAGAACTCTAAGTATCCAAGGGTATGCGAGAGATAGAGAGAATATATGAGAGATCCAAAACTGCACTAACAAAAAGCTTTGAGCAAAATCTTGCCCACTGATCCTCAGAATCCTTTTTATCAATGATGCCTCTATTTTCTTCATTTTCCATTATTTTCCTTAAATTTCCTCCTCACATGAAACTTGTGACCTTTCGCCTCCCTTTTCTCCTATTTTCCTTTATTTTCATAAATAAAATTCCAATAATGCCTCTTTGCTTTTCTAAATTTCTTTACCAATTTCCTTTAGCCATAATAAACCGAAATGACACCCACTAGGATGTTTTGCCAAACATTTAGCTTAGAATATGTGTCCCATTATCTTGGTCTTATATTTTTTACATGAATTTTTTACCAGGGTTGTTACAAAACCCTCCCCCTTGGGGGAACATCGTCCTTACTGTTTAATGACATCTACAAACCAGCAAACTGATAAAAATAAAACATATTGTCTATGGAGCTTTATAACACAACTCATTACACTATTTGCAATGACCACTGTTGAAACATGACAAACATATCGTTTACTGGAGCTTTATAACATAGCTCATTACGGTATTTATAATAACAACCACATATACTCATACACATTCACTTCAACCAACGAATAACCATACAGTTTATGGAGCTTTATAAATCTAGCTCCATACAATATTTACAATAATATACACATATGCACATTTCCTCAACCAACAAATATAGGATACAATGCCTGCATCTGCATCAAGGGAATCCATAGGCTCACACCTCCACCATCAAAGTAGTACCAGGATTCACCTCCTTCCCATGAATTCTGAAATCCACTACCAAAGTCAAAGTTGCATCCAATGTCTAACACTACAATCTTGTGTCAATTGTCCTCTCAGGGAACGGTTACTGACTCATTGTTCCAGGGCACACTCCCAATGTGCATCTAATTCCATATGGTAATGCTAATGACCAAAACAAATCCATCCCTGACCTTCCCTTCTCTGCTACACAGTCCCTTGGGAAATATGGTCACCCCCTTCCATGCAGTCACACACCTTCCAAGTTCCATTGGCATCCCCATCTCGGGAAGTCCATCCCTTAGCAAGGCTTCCTCACATAAGAAGATACAAAAACAAAGGAATATCCCTACCTCAAAACCATCATATTGCCAAAGCATGCTCATGGAAATCAATGGACGCTATTGGGTACAAGTTTCCCATGATGGCCCTGCTCCTGAAGTGCTTTAATGACATACAGCTGCATGTTCCAATTCCTTTTGTTGACGCTGCTAGTTCTTGCAGTTGGTTTCAACCATCCCAAACCTAGCATTACATGCTTTCCTATACCAAGCACATAATTTCCATTAGATTCAAAATAAATTGAAATAAATTCACATCATACTTCATTGGTATCTAATAAATAAGGTACACTTGCAATCCTGTTCACTTCCTGTCACAACAAGTCAAACTAGTCGTTTGATCAATCATCATGTATAAACATATCACATCTGGTTATCTCAAAACCCAATCATCATGTATAAACATATCACATCTGGTTATCTCAAAACCCAGCCATCATAGATTAAAGTCATGAATCGCATGAAATCACCCTAAACCATAATCATAAATCACATGTAACCATCATAAGTCAGAACCACAGATCACATGCATAATAAAACTTAAATAAAATACTGATACTTATCCTTCATCGGTCCTTACTTATGCCTTTGTTCTTTTGTACCCATACCGGATCGGTTGCCACACTCGGCAAGCACCTAGTGCCTTTACTTCTCTTCAATCACGTACACATACACATAGTGTACATCACAACACATACATCCACACATAACATACAATATAACACAATACATACACCTACACCAACATACAACACATACACCTACACCTGGTGTACAACACAACACAACACATACACTGACATCCGGTGTACAATTTAACACAATACACATACAGAGTACAACACAACGAATACACATGTCATGATACCAAAACTACACCATGCACATACATAGTACCGCATGTCCGCAACACAACATGTATGACATGCACACAATACCACATATACTAGTACCATATGCACAACATGTACATAGTACCACATTTACACAACATTACCTGCACAACGTGTGCACAACATCACATGTACACGACACCACTTGCACAACATGTACACAACGCCAAATGTACACTGCAACACCTGTATAATGTGTACACAATACCACATGTACACAACACCACATGCACGACATGTACACGACACCACATGTACACAACGCCACATGCACGACATGTACACGACACCACATGCACACAACACCACATGTACAACATGTATACAACACCACATGCACACAAGACCACATGTACATAACACCATATGTACATATCACCATATATACAACACCATATGTACATAGCACTACATATACAACATGTACATAGCACCATACGTACACAACACTGCATATCCAACATGTGCACAACACAATATGCACACAACACCACATATTCAACATGCACACAGTACAATATGTACACAACATCGCATAACCAACATGTACATAAAACCATCTATACCTAGCGTTGGATATGCAATATACACACAACACCATATATACAACAAACATACAACATCATATGTACACAATACTACATATGTTACATGTACACATCACCATAAGTACAATCGTTGAATATACAACATGCACAACATATACACAACAATAATATTGCACATCCATAGACCACACACTAACCCCATAAGCAATCTTGCTTCTAGTTGTAGAAATTAGCTGAATAAATCACTTATTCAATGGAGATTAACCTGATTACACATCAATTTCGAATTGCATGCATAATACATAATCTCATCTACAATTAATTGCCACATGCGGAAATAATAGAAGCGATCGCACATCAAATCAATCACACATTAACTCAGTATGTATGGGGAAAGCCTATAGCTGAAAACCCCGCAGCTATTGTGTATATTATAATGGAGAAATCATGTAACCAAACAAGTACAATACTCCTCACAAGTACTCCGTACTTTCTCATAAAGTCACACACAATCTAACTCAGTTTTGAACAAGTTACTGGTTCAAAACTCACTGCTGATTGCCTTGCCTCTATTGCGCAATCATGGCCTGTATATGTAGAGATCCAAGGTTCGAATCCCCTTGGCTTGACTGCACAATTGTCATGGACAATTCCTCCAAGTGTAATGCAAATCCCATGCAAAACTGATCCTCCAACTGATAGCTATACTCACCCTTTCATCTACCTCTTCCATTGGTCTCCACTAAACTGATCATGCACTGTAGTGAACTGATGTGTTCTTGAGTTGACTAATGAGTTACTAATTAGTGAATTAAATAATATTTAATTCACTCCACTCATAACTAATTGATTAGCTAGTTAAACTAATCTCAACTAGTTCAACTAAAATAAACATAACACAACTCCACTATCTGTCTCATTAACTCCTCCAAAACTTCTGCCACTGAAGTCCAACTGAAGTCAACCATGCAAGATGCCATCAAACCCTAGGAACCACGTGATTCCTCTGTCAGTTGCATGAGCCACCTCCATGACTCGAACCGAAGTGCTCCAAGAGAGTAAACTGCTGTTTATAGTCAAAATATTATTAAGGGTAAATAATATTTGACTTCCATATTTTTAGGAGATGCAGTCTAAAAATAGCCTGGAACCTAAAAATATGAGTCTCATCTATTTTTACCAACATGTCGCATGCTTCAAGAATCTCCAACTGGAATCTCTGAATTATGCTCCATATGTCTAAAAATAGACATAGTCTAAAAATAGACATAGTCTAAAAATAGACTTTGCGCCAGAATTTGCCTGCGGGCCCACTTAGTGAAGGCGACTTCATTTCACTAAGCTCCATCATCTTGCTGCATTCTCAACACTCCCTCTCAGCAAGATATGGATTATCTGCAACCCCTATCCTGCCTCTATGGAATTTGAACTTGCTCTTGGTGAGCGCCTTCGTTAGGATGTCGGCATCCTGATCCTCCGTGGGAACATATGAAAGCATCATGATCCTCCGCTGAACACAATCTCTGATGTGATGGTACCTGATGTCGATATGTTTGGACCTATCATGAAATAATGGATTAGCCGAGAGCTTGATGCAGCTCTGGTTATCACAGTAGATCACTGTAGGCTCCAAATGCAACTTGAACAAACCTGCGAGGATCTTCCTCATCCAAATACCCTCGCATGCAGCCAAGCTTGCTGCCATGTACTCGGCCTCTGCTGAACTGAGTGCCACGGATCTCTGCTTCCTGCTGTACCAGGAAACTGCTGTCGACCCAATGCTGAAAACTCCTCCAGAAGTGCTCTTCCGGTCCGTTGGATTCCCTGCCCAATCTGCATCAGTGAAGCCAGAAAGCTTTAGTCCATCCTCCTGTCTGTACCATAGACCATATCCCGATGTGCCTCTGATATAGTGCAATACATGCTTTCCCGCCTTCCAAAAGAGCTTGGTAGGCTTAACCATAGCTTGCGAAAGCTGGTTAACTGCATAGCATATATCGGGTCGTGTATTGACCAGATACATAAGCGACCCCACCAACTGTCGATAGACAGTGGCATCCACTACCTCCGCTGAAGTAGCATCCTCCTTCCTCCAACCACCAAGAAGAGGAGTGTCAACAGGCTTGCAGCCTTGCATGTTCAACCTCTCCAGAATCTCCTGAGCATACTTGCCCTGAGAAACAAACAGTCCTCCGCTGCGCTGCCAAATCTCCAATCCCAGGAAATAATGAAGGATGCCCAAGTCCTTCATCTCAAACTCTCGTGCAAGATTCTCCTTGCATGAAAGTATCAACTGCTCATCGCCAGCCAAAATCAGATCATCTACATACAGTACGATGATCAAGAGCTTCCCCTCCACCACAATCTGGTACAGGTTAGGATCCGCCTCACTCTTGGAGAATCCAAGCCCGGTGAAGTAGCTGTCTATCCGAGTGTACCAAGCACAAGGTGCTTGCTTCAGCCCGTACAGTGCTCTCTTGAGTCGGCACACATGCAACTCACTGCTGAAGATCTCAAAACCTTCAGGCTGCTCTATGTACACCTCCTCCTCAATAACTCCATTGAGGAACGCAGTCTTCACATCCATCTGATGAATGTGCCACCCCATCCGCGCTGAGAGAGCAAGGATCGTCCGTATGGAAGAGTACCTTGCGACAGGTGCAAAAGTCTCCTCATAGTCAATCCCCTCGATCTGTGAGAAGCCACGGGCGACAAATCTCGCCTTGTACTTCTCCACACTCCCGTCAGCCGCCTGCTTCACCTCGTAGATCCATCGCGAACCTACAACTGATTTCCCAACCGGTCTTGGGACAATCTCCCATGCACTGTTCCTGATGATCGAATCATATTCTTCGATCATGGCATCAACCCATGCGGGTTCCTCCACAGCTTCCTCAAAAGAGGATGGCTCTGTCACAACACATTGACTCATAAGAGCCATGTATCCAGTTTACCGATCCGGTGACTGTCTCTGTCTGCGCTGTGCTGTAGGTGGTCCTACAACCTTCTCTGCATCCCGAGCCAGTCGCTCAGCTTCTGTAGTGCGCATGCGCCCTCTGATGGTTGGCGCTGCCTGGGTGGTTTCTTCCACCTCCTGAACCTCCTCTCGTGGCTGATCCACATCCGGAAGCTCCTCCTTAGGAACTAACAGCTCCTCATCTGCATGCAAGTGTAGCTCCCTCTCAAGCGAACACTGCATGGCTTTCTCCTCCTGGAATTTTATATCCCGTCGCACAACAGTCTTGCGACTGTCTGGCACATACACCCGATAGTTATGAGGTGTATCAGTGTACCCCACAAATATTCCAACCTCAGCAGTTGGATCCAGCTTCCTTCTCGCATTCTTCGTCACATGCATGTAGACAGGAGAACCAAAAATCCGCAAATGGGAAATATCAGGCCTCTTGCCAGAATAAGCCTCCTCCGATGTACTCATGCCAAGAACCTTGTGAGGACAACGGTTCTGCACATACACTGCTGTATTGCATGCCTCAGCCCACAAGTGAAGGGGTAGGCCCCGATCATGCAACATCGCCCGTGCAGCACCCACGATCGTTCTGTTCTTCCGCTCAGCCACCCCGTTCTGCTGTGGGTTATGGGGTGCGATGAGCTCTCTCCGAATCCCTTCTACGCTGCAGAACTCCTTGAATTCAGTCGAGATGAATTCACCACCGTTATCACTCCTTAGAGCAATCACCTTCTTCCCCGACTCCTTCTCGACCAGTGCTTTAAACTCACAGAACTTCGCGAATGTATCGCTCTTCTTCTGCATGAAGAAGATCCAGCACTTTCGAGAGAAATCATCAACAAAGATCACATAATACTTGTACTTTGCTGTCGAAGCAACTGAGAAAGGACCACACACGTCTGTGTGAACTCTCTCAAGGATCGTCGTGGCGCGACTATCCTTCTCGTGAAAGGTGGCTTTCACATACTTCCTTAAAGTACACCCCTTGCACTGATCTGACTGCGCAAGGGTGCCCTTAGGAAGTCCAGTAGAAATCTGCTGCAGAATCTTCAAAGCTCCATGGTGAAGATGGCCCAATCTCCTGTGCCATAGTTCGCCCCCATCATCCCGGCTCACCACATCTCCAGCCTTGCATGCCATAGCTGCGCAGTCATCTACCTGCAACTGATAAAGGTTCTGAGTTCGAACCCCTATCTTCCGGGTCTCTCCAGTAGTCTTACTGCGCAGGAAAGCTTTCCCTTCGCTGAAGACCACATCATAACCCTTATCCTCCAACATCGCTATTGAAATCAGGTTCTTCTTCAATCCAGGTACATGCATGACATCCTTTAAGACAAAGGGTTTACCAGACTCCCTCTGAAAGGATACGGTACCGATACCAGTCGCACTGTATCTACCATCATCGCCCATCTCGATGTGCACACCCAAATCTTTGTTCTCCAGATCCGAGAACAACTCCCGATCTCCCGTCATATGAAATGACGCACCGCTGTCCAAGAACCACACCGATCCCATCACACTTGAAACCAAGCATGCAATCAGTGAAAAGTCAAGCTCGAACTGTGAAGCCAAAGCTTCTCCATCTGCAGATCTTCCCGCTTGCTTGTTCTTCTTCTTCTTTCGACAATTGGTAGCATAATGTCCGTGATCATGGCAGTGAAAACACTTCACTTTCGCCATATCCTGCTTCTTGCCCTTTGCACCAGAATGAGAGGTTTTCTTACCCTTCCCCTTCTTTGCTTTGGCAACCAAAGCGCAGTTTTCTTCATCAGCTCCCTTCGATGAAGATCCATCTCGAGTAGTCCTCCTTATCTCCTCCTGCATGAGATCCGCCCAAAGGCGCTCCCATCCCGACAGCTTCTCCCGACCATTGACACTATCTTGATATGAGTGCCAAACCTTCGGAAGACCAAGGAGAGCCAGGTCGACCATGTCCTCGTCTTCGACAGTCACCCCCACACTTCCCAGCTCATCTCTGCATTGAGTGAACTTCGTGAGGTATTTGGCGATATTGTCGCCCTTCTCCATCTTGATGTTCCTGAGCTTATCTTTGAGCGCCAGCTTCCTTTGGTCACTCTTACTCTGGAATAGATCCGTCAAAGCTTTTCACATTAAATATGGAGTAGCCTTTCCATGCAGGCTGGATACAATATGATCCTTGACGCCCTCCAACAGGATCCTTCGACATTTCGCGATCTTCTTTTGCCATGCATCGACTAAAGCTGCATCAGTGGGCTTTGGGACATCCGTATCTACGAACTCCTTCAGACCATTATCTTCTAACACTACTTCCATGCGATCCTTCCATGCAACATAATTCGAACTGCCTTCAAGAGCATATTCGAGTCGCAAACCGTTGAAAGAAGACATTTTCAACACCGGCACCAAGAAAACAAAGCTGCTGCAAAATTCGAATTCCAAACTCCAAGCTCTATCGCTTCCGATCTATACTTGAGAACAAATTATTTCCAAATCAGAGATTGACTGCAAGGGGCTTTTACCAGACCTTTCACTTTCCGAAGAAAGATGAATCCGGAGGCTTCCTGGCCCATATGCAGACTCTGTCCGAGGAAATAAGTTTGCAATCACCGTAATAGATCTCGACAATTAATCTTGCTTTGATACCATGTAGAAATTAGCTGAATAAATCACTTATTCAATGGAGATTAACCTGATTACACATCAATTTCGAATTGCATGCATAATACATAATCTCATCTACAATTAATTGTCACATGCGGAAATAATAGAAGCGATCGCACATCAAATCAATCACACATTAACTCAGTATGTATGGGGAAAGCCTATAGCTGAAAACCCCGCAGCTATTGTGTATATTATAATGGAGAAATCATGTAACAAAACAAGTACAATACTCCTCACAAGTACTCAGTACTTTCTCATAAAGTCACACACAATCTAGCTTAGTTTTGAACAAGTCACCGGTTCAAAACTCCCTTCCAATTGCCTTGCCTCTATTGCGCAATCATGGCCTGTATATGTAGAGATCCAAGGTTCGAATCCCCTTGGCTTGACTGTGCAATTGTCATGGACAATTCCTCCAAGTGTAATGCAAATCCCAAGGCAACCGAACTCAAACCGACAGCTCTGCCTGCCCTTTCATCTACCTTCCACTGGTCTCCACCGAACCGATCATGCACTGTAGTGAATTGAAGTGTTCTGAGTTGACTATTTGAGGTTATTGTAATTATGAATTAAATAATATTTAATTCACTCCACTCCATAACTAATTGATTAGCTAGTTAAACTAATCTCAACTAGTTCAACTAAAATAAACAACACAACCCTATCTATCCGTTCCCATTAACTCCTCCAAACTTCTCGCCACCGAAGTCCAATCAAGTCAACCCATGCAAGATGCCATCAAACCCTAATATTATGGTGATTCTCCGCCGCTGTATCCCTGCACCTCCATGACTCGAACCGAAGTGCTCCAAGAGAGTAAACTGCTGTTTATAGTCAAAATATTATTAAGGGTAAATAATATTTGACTTCCATATTTTTAGGAGACACAGTCTAAAAATAGCCTAGGTCCTAAAAATAAGGGTCTCATCTATTTTTACCAACATGTCGCATGCTTCAAGAATCTCCAACTGGAATCTCTGAATTATGCTCCGTATGTCTAAAAATAGACATAGTCTAAAAATAGACTTTGCGCCAGAATTTGCCTGCGGGCCCACTTAGTGAAGGCGACTTCATTTCACTAAGCTCCATCATCTTGCTGCATTCTCAACACTAGTATCTTTCCACTATCCATGCTTATCCTAGCATGTCACAGATCACACTACTTTCACTTCGTTGATGTACCCCTCAACATTACCTGTCCATAACATAAATATAGGCATAGTACAATCATATAATATCAATTCATGTCCACATGATATTGACCTCGTAGATCTATTAGAGTTACTCTTCTGACTTGATTCCTCATAAGACCAAGAAACTCTTCATGCCATTCACCTGCATAAGAAATCATTCCTCCACAAGAATGATCCTTGAAAACCCTACCATATAGTGACATAGATACATACATACATACATATATATAATCCTTAGCATAAAACAATCATGATCTTGTTAGACAACGACATACATAAACACATATATACATATAAACATTTAGCATTAAGCAACCATGATCCATGGCGACCTTGTCAGACATGACAAACATACATACATACATACATGTATACATATATAAACATCATCATAATCATGATCATAACATAATTACCAAATAGCATAGGGTTAAGGTTAAGAGAACAAAATTTATCAATGAACAACATGCACAACATTGAGAACAATAATTCCCAACATAGCCAGGGCATTTGACGACTCAAATCCATTTACTTACCTTTCTTGCGACTGTTCAGCCACCATCCATTTACCTTAATGGACCTAACCAATCCAACTGGTTGTCATATTCTTACCTTCAACTTCCCTCTCTCATGCACCGAGCTTCATTTGGGCCTTACATTACCTATTTGGTACCACACAACTCTCTCCAAGCTACCTTAACTTTCCTCTTTCCCAAACCAATTCCCAAGACTCTCGAAACATAAAAGACAATAGAAAGAAACAAACAAGAAGAAAACCATGAAAAACTAATAGCAATACGACACTGCAACAAAGTGGTATGTCCATACACTAGACGCAATCAAGACCGAAAATCAAGCACAAAAAATCATAAGAGACCAAAATCACAAGACTAGAAAAAAACATGATGACTCAATCCCCATGGCTTCCCAACACTTCCAAAGTAAAGCTCAACCTAAGCCTTCTTCAAGATTTCATTGCAGTCTCTTTGCCATGTAATTCCTTGCATCATACTGCCAAAAACACATAACTATCAGCGTAAAATAAATATAACAACATACCAATTACCTTACCTTGTTGTGCCAAGCACATTGACCTGTAACTAAACATACATGTCAACCATACATACCAACTATCAAGACGACATATCTATCAATTTCAAGTCAAATTTTACCAAAATTAACAACCATGTCATAATCAACAATCAACTCACATTCATAAGTCATAATACATAATGCTACAACTATCACCTACTTACACTCAAATACATATCAACTGTCTTAAAACATATGTGTTAGTACAACCATATTAAAACAAGATCAATCCTTCAAGCAATCTTGTAGACACATACTCATATCATGCAATTAATCAAACATTCAAACATCATATAGATGACATACTCAAACACCAATAGACAACATAATCAAATGCATACCTTGATGTATCTCAGGGGAGGCTATCTTGTCTGCACAATCAATCTATATTAGCACGATATAACTTCAAAACACATCAAATCAAACATAAATAAGGTCATGATGTTCATAACAATAACTAGCTAACGTGTTCACATCATAAAATCATCAACAATTTCCATTCATGCATAACAATCACATATGCACAATCAGTCTAGATTAGTATAACATAATATTACAATAGGTCAACTCGTACCTGAATATCATAACCCTAACCATCTGCATAGGCCAAGCCAAATTAGCATGCTACATATAACATCAATGTCTTAATGCAATAACCCTAATCATCAAGTTAACTAACATTTAACACTAACAAGTTAACATATATCATACTCTTCAACAACATATGACACAATCATCAATATAACAATCAACAAGTTAACATATAGCATACTTATCAACAACATATAACATAATCATGAAGTTAACTAACATAAAGCAACAATGATAATGCATATAACAACACATTACTATCATTCATTACTATTCGACACATGTCCACATGACCACATTGATTCACTAGAATCTATCATACATGTAACCACAACAACAATAGACTAACAAACATGTACATAACTGTAATGCTTATAACATCCATTAACCAACATCCTTGCATGCCAAACATACAATATCTATATGAAGATATGCTCTTACCCCAAATTCTAGTGTTGCATCTTGGTCTAATAGTCTGCATCTCTTGGTCTAACTCAACCAACACATCAACATCATAACATACCAACAACATCATGATGACACATACTACATACAATGACCCCACAATGCATGTTTGACCTACTATACATGCATAACTATAACCATGACAATGTGTGCATAACAACATACAAACACTGACATGCATATACATCTGACATGCATTAATGAAAAACACATCCCAACAACAACATCACCAACTTCTACATAGAGACACAATGACAAAAATGACCATCACCATGCATACATAACAAGCACATAGTCCACAAACATAAAGAACATATATGCAACTGATATGAATGCATGGCCAACACACCACCCATCCAGTTCAAGGGTTGAACCATGCTCTGATACCACTATGTGGTATCAGATATGACCCAAAGAGAGCGCAACCTGCTGTGATACCACTCTATAACCCCCTCATCCCACGTCTACCAAGTAACCGACCAACTAGGGTAAACATGCAACGAGAGGCTACTATGATCTGATTCAACCTCCTAGGTGACCTTAAGGAAGTGGAATCGATGGAAAAAACATCACACAAACCTTCCACATCAATAACACTCCCAGGAGCCATCCCAACCACTCATGTAATCAGCCCCTAGGTTCCACTGAGTTTTTAGACCATTAAACCCCCAAACTCTCCCTTGCTATGGAAAAGGGTGTGTCTGGGAGGATCTGGACGCTCCCACAGCATGGGCATGCATGCATCTAGGGAATTTTTCCCTCATACCTGTGCTAGCATCCTTGGGATTTGAGCCACTTTTTTTAGGCCCAGAGGCTAGGTCACTGCCCAGAACACCATGACATTTTCATAAATGAAACATAATAGCGAAATAATGATGCAAAAGTAAACACTTGAACAAGGAATTAATTGGACCCCTACTAGCCATGACAAGCATTTCGTCAAACATGTCACAAATATGTAATCTACAGGTTTAAATAATAAATTTGAGCATAGGGGTCTCATACTTATTTGAGAATTGCTAAGAAGAATTGTTGCCTCATCACATTAACTATATTACCATCTAATTGGGCATAGCTACAATGTTCATTAATTTACAAATCAAAACATTATGAGAGCCATATACCATCACTATAATAAAACACTTTCATAACCGACATATAAACAACATAAATGACAAGCACATAACAACCATATAAGACGCATAATATCAAGCATATTTACCCATCAATATAAGAGGACAAGAGCTCTTATTTCCATAAGAAAAATGCAACAAATTATGGGACTTCCACGTTCCACCCAACCGTAGACATGGTTGAGCCAAATCTCTCTTCAACCAGTCACCCCTGTGCCATATTCCAAGCATGAATGTGTGATCTCATAAAACTCATCAATCAAAACCAAACCAGGGCTTCCATAGGCCAAACTACCTCAACTCTCAACCAATGATTCCACCTCACAGTCAGACATCACTAACCATCACCAGATTGGTCTCTACCCAATTTGTCCAGGGCTCTAGAGCGTTTGTTCCAACCAAGGCTCCAAGACTAATAACTCAACCCACAACTGTTGTCGGGCTCCAAAGAGTTTGTCCAACCAAGGCTCCAGGACTAGTAACTCAACCCACCAAGGGCTTCATAATGTTTGTCCAACCAAGGCTCTAGGACTAGTAACTCAACCCAAGTTGTTACAAGGCTCTAGAGCGTTTGTCCAACCAAGGCTCCAGGAACTAGTAACTCAACCCACAACTAAAGGAGCATGAGAATCAACCAGAAAACAAATAATGAAATGAACCCACAACGCCATGGCTATCCATGAAATGGAAAGGCTAGGTAAATCCATTGTCAATCCATGAAATCCTCCATGCCAATGACGGATCATGACCAAGAAGCCACATGCATATGCCATGCATGACAAACTATTGAGAAAAAAATACATACAACTCGGTACCTGTAAACATAATCCATTGTAGCTGTTGATCCAGATGTCCTCTTATGCTATCCTGCTATTCCTTTTCCTTCTTGCTCCAAATCTACAAGTATGCCACACTCTCCAAGAGTGCTCCAAGAACTCTAACTATCCAAGAGTATGAGAGAGAGAGAGAGAGAGAGAGTAAGTGAGAGCTCCAAAACTGCACTGACAAAAAACTTTGAGCAAAAGCTTGCCCACTGATTCGCAGATGCCTTTTTAGCAATGAGGCCTCTATTTTCTTCATTTTCCATTATTTTCCTTCAATTTCCTCCTCACATGCAACATGTGACCTTTCACCCCCCTTTTCTCCTATTTTCCTTTATTTTCATGAATAAAATGCCAATAATGCCTCTTTGCCTTTCTAAACGCCTTTGTTAATTTCCTTTAGCCATAATAAACCGAAATGACACCCACTAGGATGTTTTTCCCAACATTCAGCTTGGAATACGTGTCCCATGACCTTGATCTTATATTTTTTACATGAATTTTTGACCAAGGTTGTTATAGCACATGTCTCTTTGAAAATGGGCCTTACTTTCTCAATAATATAGGTCCCTTCATCCATTTTTGGACTGCTAAATACAACCTTGACAAGGAGAAACTTATGGGCTCCCCCATATGGATCCAATTTTATGCACTTCAAATTTGAATATTTCCAAGAGGAGATCCTAGAAGATATGGGAAATACAATTGGTTCTTTTGTAAAAGTATCAGAGATCAAAAAGACCAAGCGATACACGTCATGCACTATAATTTGCGTTTATGTGAATATATCTCATCATTTACCTAAATCCATTGAACTCTCCTTCCAAAATGAGAATACGGTGCAAACCATTAACTACAACCACATCCCATTCAGTATTGGAAATAATGAGAGGGGGGAAATCAATATTTCTCTTCAATTAGTTAATTTTAATCTTTGGAGCATTCAAATTAACATTAGCATTAGTTTAAACATAAATCAACATCACTTCAAGAAGCGATACTATTCAAAAATGCATGATATAGAGATAATACACCAATATTTTTGGTGGAAACCCTTTTGAAAGAAAAACCATTGAACGCTTCTTAATATTCGTCTTCAATAATTTACATCAATTAGTAAGCTCCAATTTCCAAGATTTCCAGCTCCAACTGAAGGAGGTTCCAACCCCCTAGTTTATAGATTCCAAACTAAAGGAAACTCCCACACCTTGGTTTACTAACTCCAACTAGAAGGACGCTCCAATGCCCTGGTTTACAAGCTCCAACTTGAAGGATGATACAACACCTTGGTTTACAAGCTCCAACTTGAATAATGCTCCAACACCTTGTTTACCAGCTACAACTGGAAGGATGCTCCAACACCCTATGCAAGATCCTACTTGCCCTAGCATCACCCTTCCACCCTAATCAACCAACGAACCATGATTCACAAATTTCGAACTGGATCCATCTATGCTTGACAATAATACAAGAACACAAAATTATTTGCAAATGCAAACTCTAGTCAACAATCAATTATGATTCTGCTAAAAAATATGCTCAATTTCTCTACATCAATATACTATCAATCCTACAGTCATACAATCTGTAACTTGTATCGTACAACCTGCAGCCATATCTACTAAGCATGCTCTAACATCAACAATAATAAATTTTCTCAACCTGTCAACCCATAGCAAGACCTCTGCTCAATGTATTAAACATAAACCCTAGCTCATCAAATATGTACCATTGAAAACCCTAGCACAACGACAATACCTATGCTCATAATACAATTCTTCTCAAATAATAAATCCCAGCAGTATAAATAACTCTGTCAAGTCCACTGCCACAACAACTCTTCATATTCACTATCGAATATTGGATTCACTTTTTCTCTCTGCTCAATAATAGCAACAAATCAATGACCTCATTGTTATCCCTCTAGAAACATAGCATACTAAACGTTTCTCTATATATATCTTCAAAATTTTAAATATTTTACAAATTCTTTGAGCTTCTTATACTCAAAGTATTTAATAAAACATATTCCTCTTATCCTCTCTCGTATCTTCCAATTTCAACATAAATACGTTCTTATGAAATTAGTGAAAAGTATAACTTTCCACTATTCATTACTATTAATTATCATTATGTTCATGAATCCATATGCTCCATGACACATATGGCCACATCATAGACATAACCTGGTTACGACTTCTCCAACGCAACAACCACACTTCTGTTACATGCACCAACTTACCTAACAACTCACCTTCAATTTTCCACACACATAATTTGACATTGTTTTTCGGGGTTATAAAGGCTTAAAATTTTGGATATATATCCACTTAATAGTATAATATCATGTTTCTAATTAACAATATCTCAAACTATTCACTCAATCATTATCCCCAATCTCTTTGTCAGCATTTGGGATTTTAGAGGGGAGTAAACAAGTGCATACTGCTCAACATTGTCATTTCTCGAACACTCCTTCACTTCAATTTCATTTATTTGTCAGAAAACAACTCTTTCACGTAGTATGGAAATTATTACCCTATGTAGCTCTTACACAATTGGTACGCTCCATGTGATGCAATTGCACTTTGCACACACGACTCATAAATTTGCTTTCAACTCAAATTAACTTTACTTCACTGTTGTAGATCTTTTACAAAATGTCATTATAGAATTCTTTGGATTAGGGCCCAGGGATTTACCTTTCAATAAATCCTAGAAAATCTCTTGATGTTTTAGTGATTAGAGTCATTGATATAAGTCAAGGAAGCCACATATGTAAACTAGAAGGGGCCACATGTATATGCTTCAAATCCGCGTTAAATTTGCTTGAAACTTAACCTCATCAAGTTGCATAACACTCATAGTAAAGGGTCAATCCTCTTAAAATATTCCTTCGGTCTATAACAATGTTAAGGCCATAGAGAATGCTTAGAATAAAATTCAAAAATTACTAGAAGTAGATTTATTGAGTCACGAATTTTACATAGAATCTTGGAGTGAGTTGCTTCAGAATTTGGCACTAAATCTTCACCATAAGATCTGCATAGAGTTACCGCATATTCAAATTAACCCAATGTAACTTTGGATAAGGGTTTTTAGGTATGAGAACGCTCGTGAATTATCTCATTTGTTGTTAATACATAGGATTGATACAGACTTAGCTCAGGAATTTTCCCTAACAGTGGGTCAGAAATCTCAGATAGGATGCAAAGTTCATAGTGTTGTACAAGGCCACAAGCATGTGTTAAATAGCCTTAGATATACAACTATACGTTATATTAATAACAACTAACTTTGCCATAGGAAGGTCAAGACCCACAAATTTGCAAGTCTGATATGCTTTAGAGGAGGGCATGTAGTCTTTGATCATGAGGTGAACTCTTCCGAACTCTTGCAAGACAGTTCAAAGCCCAAACAAAAAACCATGCCCTAAGAAATAAGCCAAAACCCAAAATTGTCCTTCAAAAATTCGACCTTCACTCTTGGATCTTCAGGACTATGCAAGGTCGCAGATGCTTAGAAAGATATTATCTCGCAAGGTACATATGGGGAAGAAAATAGGGAAAAGTTCAAATTTTGCTTGGATCTAATTTTTCCCTCCACCATTTGTACCATAATATTAATGAATTTTCTTCGAACCTTCCCTTCAAGATTTGGACCATATATTCATAAATTTTCAAGGGCTAAATTTAACCCTTTCAACAAATATTAATGAAGGTCCTTTTATGATTAATTCCATGCTGATGCTGCCACATCAACCATTTGTTTGGAGCTTTTGACCACACGATGGGTACATCAACTTAAATTGGACATTTCTCTCAAAAATTAAGGATTCTCGCAACGTGCTATATACCATTAGAATCTTCATGACAAGGAGCATTCAATAATGGTGGTCTTAAGAGAAAATACACCGATATTCATCCTAAAAAAAATTCAATAAGTGTGGGCCTTATGTTAGGGTCCAACCCTAACCCTTTTATTTATGTAATAAGCCCATAGGGGCCTAGTCCGAGTCATAGTTAGTTGGTTGAGTCAATAAAGCCCGTAAGTGGTCAT
The DNA here is from genome assembly GCA_034641835.2 of Pinus albicaulis. Taxonomy (NCBI): domain Eukaryota; kingdom Viridiplantae; phylum Streptophyta; class Pinopsida; order Pinales; family Pinaceae; genus Pinus; species Pinus albicaulis. Next base: position 514,794,114 of record CM076579.1, on the reverse strand, counting down.
CCATATTAATAATAATTGTAAGTGATCAACCCACATTCTATAAAAGGGACCACAATTAGTTATAAACAGGCCTTAGTTAATAAATAAGGTGGTTAACCCTTGATTATGTCAGGGACCACTAATATTTAGGGTTTTGGATGTCATTAGGATATAAATAACATTAGATATAAGGAATAATTATTGTCATATTGTAATTGAGCTCTGCTCTATTGGAGGTTGCCCCCTCGAAGAGGCAAGTGAACATCGTATCTTGTTTCTGCATAATGAAATATTTCTGTTGCTTGTCTATTTTCTGGTGACATCTATCTGTCTCGACTATTTAGTTTCGTATTTCTTGTGTTATGGCTCGTCTAACAGGTCAAGTGCATAACAAGTGTTATCAGAGCTCTTTCCAGGGCCAGCGGGACCTCTAATTTTCGCAGATTTTTTTTAGACAAGAGAGGTGTTTCGACGTCTTTAAACCATGGGATTTGTCATTGAGCGCATAAACTCGTGGATTTGGGGAAGCATGCATGCAGGAAAGACAAGAGGTGGTCATGTTTGTTGGACTCCCTTGTAACCCCCGTGGGTACCCCTTCAAGTAGTAGCACATTAGATAGAACCGCGCACAGACTGCACTTCCACGTACCCTCGGGTATATAGGAAGACCCCCAAAAAACCCTGAAACCCAGCCATAGTTCAGACATCGGATGTCTTGCTGCTACAACACATTGAGAACAACACCGGGGGAGATTACTTGAACGTACAATAGGGTAGTCATGTAGTACAGCTATGGGTACAGTCGATCCTCCTTAGTTGGTGCCCTGAAAGATTAGGCCGAGTACTATTGTTGGACCCCTGAATATATTGCGATTTGTAGCACCTGACACTCCTTGTGACCATAGTTTTCCAAAATATATTAAGCTCTCTCCTATTCTCTATATTGCTCATATCTACCAGTTTTGATTTGCCGATGCTGTCCATCTAGCTTTCGGGGTATTCACATCATAGATTCTGCTGGAGTCATTTTGGGACGCTTTTTGGAGACCTAGCCCATAAGACTCAAGATGGCGAGATGATCGCAATGGTACCATTCACTTATCAGCCCAAATTTTTTCAGGCGGTTCCAAATCTGGGCTAGTGCGTGTACGAAACCCACTCACAAGTAATGGTTGCAAAGAAGGTGAACGAAAGAATCGACAGCCTCGAGACCGCAATTTCTACACCTTCTGGCCAAATCTGGGAAGATCTGTCTCTATTGGCGTCACGTAGCAAGGAAGACACACATGGGGAAGCATACAAAGAAGGTGAATCCAATCATCACCTTCACTTCCATGGAGGGTCCCACTTTTCAGGTCAACGGTTGCCCAAGATAGACATGTACAAATTTCATGGCTTGAACTTGACAATATGGTTGGCTCAAATTGCATAGTACTTCCTCCTTAATAATGTCCATGACAATGAAACTAAACTAAGAGTGGGACCACTTTACTTGGACCAAGAAATATGGAAATGGTGGCATTGGCATTAGAAATGTTACCCAATGCCGATATCTTGGATTGTCTTTTCAAAAGCCCTTTGTGACTGTTTTGATCGGGATTCTAATTTCTTGAGACGACTCACTAAACTTTGACAAATAGGTATAATCAAGGACTACATGGTTGCTTTTGAAAAGTTTTCCATCATAATTGAAGGCTTATCAGATGCCTTTTATTCGAAATGTTTTATCAGTGGCCTGAAGGAAGCAATCCAAGCCCATGTCTGGATGCACCACCCCTCTACTTGGTTCGACGCGTGTCAAAAATCCTTAGAGGTGGAAGCTGCCTTACACGTTCATTCCAATCACCCTACTTTTGTCGCAAAGCCATGTCCCACCTAGGCCATGGTCCCCACCCAAACACTAAAGGTTCAGAAGTCTCTGGCAGAAATGGCCAAATGATGGAAATAAGGACTCTACTACTACTATGATGATAAGTGCGCCATAGGGCATAAATGCAAGGAACCAAAATTCTTCCAAATTGATGTCATTGAAAAATATACAATAGAGAAAGCCCCAAACCCTGACATGGATGAGGAAGAAGTGGGTGAAACTCAAGTAGAACCAGACCAGGATCTCGCAGATTCACTAGAAGAGCCATTTATATCACTACATGCCTTGGCTGGAATTTCTTCACCCCAAACTCTTGAAATCCATGGCTTCATTAAACATAGGCCATTCGTGATGTTGATTGATAGCGGAAGTACTCATAACTTTGTCCATAAGTGTGTAGTGGAAGCAACCCATTGTTTTATAAGCGCTATCTCTAATTTCCAAGTACTGATCACTGATTGGGGGACCATGAAATGTGAGGGCCGTTGTGAAAAAATTAAGCTTCAAATGGGGGATTATCACCTCAAATCCCACATATTTTCCATTGAAATGGGTGGTTGCAACATTGTCCTAGGTGCAGAATGGCTTCGCACACTCGACCCTATAACAATGGATATCCAAGAGTTATATATGAGCTTTAAGCAGGAAGGCCACATTCATACACTAAGGGGACTCCAGGTCAGTGCTACTACTATCATCAACTCACATAATACCGAGAAACTTTTAAAAAAGAGGCATCATGGGTAGTAGCTCAATTTAATGCCATCCAAGCCATTGAATCCACCCCTCCCCAAATTCATCCAAATATGAAACAGGTCTTAGATCACCATCAACGGATGTTTGAAAAACCACAGGAACTTCCCTCTTATGAAACCAGCTCCCAAAACAAAATAAAAGAGAGATCAATGCCTTAGAATTCAACCACTTTGAGGGGGAAACCTCCTTTACATTACATAAATGAACAATTCTTGGATGATACAAATGACAAAACCTCCTTCTATATATAGGAGTCAATGGGGTCACAATATAATCCTAGCTGACCTAACAATAATAATGTAAGGGCACAACAATAACAATATTGGGGTTACATGGGTACAACGATAACAATAAAGGGTCTACACTAACAACAATAAGGGACTACACTAGTAATATAGGGACCTAACATGCCCCTCTCCTTCAAAAAAGTGTTGTCCTCAATGCTTGAGCAGCTTTGGGTGCTTCTGTATCAAATTCTCATCCTCCAATATAGAATCTTCAGTGGGTAAGTTCTTCCACTTGATGAGATACTCTGAAATTGATCGATTTCTTAGCTGTCGAGTTCTTGTTTCTGTGACTGCTTCAGGTTCCAATATGATTTTTCCTTCCTCATCAAGTTCTGGCAATATTGTTTGAACTAGAATTTTTTCACCTATAACCTTCTTTAAGCATGAAACATGGAAAACTGGATGCACTCGTGATGAAGCAAGAAGCTCCAATTTGTATTCCATAGTACCAATATTTTGCAACACCTTTTAAGGACCACAGTACTTTGGATAAGATCGATGAAAAAATGGAAAACATGAAGAATGATCTAAAAGCAGACATGGCAGGTTTGACAAAGTTGATACAAGAAATTTTTCCTAAGGGCGAAAAAATAGTAGAGGAAACTCATGATGATAAAAAAATAAATGTTAATCGTGATTCCATAAACTCTAACGTTGGATGGAAGACCCACCATATTCCAAAGACCAATATGAGGAAGTTTGATGGCAAGGATTCCGTAACATGGATACTACAGATGGAGAAATATTTTGATCTCAATAATGTGCAAAACACACAAAAGGTACACATTTCAACTTTATATTTAGAACAAAATACATTTATATGGTATCGATGGATTTTCTCCCATAAAAAAATTGTCACTTGGTCAATTTTTACGGAGGAAATGATAGCACATTATGAGGATACAAAGAGCAACACCTTTTTTAGCCAATTGATAAATCTCAAACAAAAGGGTTCAATGGTGGAGCACATTGAGGACTTTCAAAAATTGAATATAAGGGTAATTGATATTCCAGAGGAACACAGGATTGATGTCTTCATAGGGAATTTAAAGGATAACATCTGACATGAGGTCCACATTTGGGAACCTGATTCATTGGAGAAGGCATTCAGGTTGGCAATAAAAATTGAATGTAAAATTATGGCAACAAGGAAGCCTAGACTTCCACAACCTACAAGGTTGAAACCACAACAATTGGAAGAAAAAAGAGCAAAAGGAATTTGCTACAGTTGTGATAGAAAATACACTAAAGGTCATAAGTGTGCTGAGAATAAATTATTTACATAGATTGTGAAGAAGAGGAAGAAAATGAACAATAAAATTCAAAAGAAGAGGATATATACCAGGAACCAACCCTAGAAGAAGAAGAAATGAGTCCGACTATATCGTGTAATGCATTGGCAGGAATTACCACTCCTCAAACTCTCAAGATAGAAGGACATATCAAGAAGAAAAAGGTAATAGTGTTGATTGATTCGGGTAGTAGCCATAATTTTATTCATTGTAAGGTAGCCAAGGAATTGAATTCTTTCCTATACCCATCACCAAAATGTCAAGTGATGGTCGCAAATGGAAGAACTATAAATTGCTCTAGAAAATGCCATAATATCAAGCTAACCATGGGGGAACATGTATTGAATAATCCAATGCCTTCCATTCAAATGGGAGATGCTGATGGTGTACTAGGAGTACAATGGTTACAATCTTTGGGGACGGTAGCTTTTATTTCAAGAAATTTTCTTGAATTTTTTTTCGGAAGGAAAGGAAGTCAAATTATAGGGTATCGCAGGGAAGCCGGGAAAGATAATAAGCTCTAATGTCATGACAAAGCTTCTGAAGAAAGAACAATGAGGCATAATTTCACAATTATGCTCACTAGAAGTTCCAACATCAAAGTCATCTATTTCTCCAGATATCCAAAAAGTCTTGTACAATCATTCAAAGGTGTTTGAAACTCCCAAAGGACTCCCACCTATTCGTGATCATGATCATGCTATTCATTTGATTCCAGGAAGTTCCTCCAAACATCAGGCTTGATAGATATCCTTATGTCTAAAAGAGCGAAATTAAACGTATGATTGCAGAAATGTTAGAGGCTGGTATAATTCAACCTAGTCGAAGTTCTTTCTCTTCTCCAGTAGTATTGGTGCACAAGAAGGATGGATCATGGCACATGTGTCCAGATTATAGGGAGCTCAATAAGCTCACTATTAAAGATAAATTTCCAATTCCTTTGATTAATGAATTATTGGATGAATTACATGGCGCAATTTATTTTGCTAAGTTGGATATTTGTTCAGCATATCATCAAATTAGAATGAAGACTGAAGATATTCCGAAAACAACATTTCGAACTCATGAGGGTCATTATGAATTTTTGGTCATGCCTTTTGGCCTTACCAATGCACCTTCTAAATTTCAAGGGTCAATGAATTCCATTTTCAAACCCTTCCCTAGAAAATTTGTGCTAGTAATTTTTGATGACATACTAATCTACAACAGGTCTTGGAAGGATCATGTTCAACATGTTGATAGGGTGCTCAAACTATTGGAGGAGAAACAATTATATGCAAAAACATCCAAATGTTTCTTTGGAGTACAAGAGGTGGAATATATGGGTCATATTGTATCTCACAAGGGTGTTGAGGTAGACCCTAACAAAATTAAATCCATTAAGGAATGGAAAGTCCCCACAACCATAAAGCGGTTGTGAGGATTTCTCGGGTTAACATGGTATTATCACAAGTTTAGTAATAATTATGGGAGAATAGCAACACCTCTAACAATATTATTAAATAAAGATGCATTTTCATGGACTCTTGAAGCAACTAAGGCCTTTGAACATACTAAAGAGTCAATGTGCCTAACACCGGTATTAGCTACACCAGACTTCACAAAAACCTTTATTGTGGAATGTGATGTCTCAGAAAATGGAATTGGTGTTGTTTTAATTCAAGAAGGAAGACCCATTTCTTTTGAAACTTGTCCAATCAAAGGAAAGTATTTACAAAAAGATATTTATGAGAAGGAAATGTTGGCAATACTACATGCACTAAATAAATAGCAACCTTACCTAATGGGAAGGCACTTCAAGGTAAAAACTGATCATGATAGTATTAAACACTTTTTGGAACAAAGACTATCTTCAGAAGAGCAGCGAAAATGGGTCACAAAGATGTTGGGTTATGACTTTGAAATCATCTGCAAAAAAGGGAAGCTAATTGTTGTTGCAGATGCACTCTCAAGAAAGGATGAAGAGGTGGAAGCATTGCTTTGTGAAATTTATATTATCCAACTAGATTGGATAACCGAAGAAAGGGATGAATGGAAGAAGGACGAAGAAGTGTGGACACTCATTCAAAAGTTGAAGCAAGATCCTAGTACATTTGATACATTTAGTTGGAAAAATGATTCCTTATGGTACAAAGATCGCTTATATCTTTGTAAGAATTCCCAACTAAAATAAAGGATTATTTTGGAATTGCACACTTCTCCTTTAGGAGGACACTCGGGATTGTTAAAAACTTACCAAAGGGTGAAGAAAGAATTTTTTTGGGATGGCCTTAAATCTGATATTCAAAAGTTTGTGGCAGAATGTTTGGTTTGCCAGCAAAATAAAGTTGAGACAATTAAGACCCCGGGTCATCTATAACCTTTATCCATTCCAAGTCAACGTTGGGAGGATATTTCAATGGATTTTATCGCAGGTTGACCTAAGTCCAAAGGAAAGAGTGTCATCATGGTGGTAGTTGATAGAATTACCAAGTATGCACACTTTTGTGCATTATCTCATCCATTTAAAGCAAGTACAGTTGCTACTGCATTTATGGAAACAATTCAAAAGCTACATGGAAACCCAAAGATTATGGTAAGCGACAGAGATCCCATTTTTACTGGAAATTATTAGACATAATTATTTTCTTGTTTGGGTACTCAACTAGCTCATAGCTCATATTATCATCCTCAATCTAATGGTCAAACTGAGATAGTGAACAAATGTTTGGAAGGATATCTTTTTTGTTTTGTATCTGATAAACAAACACAATGGGTCAAGTGGTTACCTCTGGCTGAATGGTGGTATAACACTTCCTTCCATACTATAGCAAAAATGACCCCATTTATGGCACTTTATGGCTATCATCCACCATCCATCACATCATCTTTAAGAGAAAATTCTAAGGTGCAAGCAGTGGAAGATCACATTGAGCATCAACAACAAGTTCTCGAACTCTTAAAGGATAACCTAAATTTGGCACAAAATCGAATGAAACAACAAGCAGATCAACATCGCAGCGAGAGAAGTTTTGATGCAAGAGACTGGGTATTTTTATGGCTACAACCACACAAAAAAATGTCCATCAAGCAAGCTAAGAAGGATAGTAAATTATCGCCAAAATACTATGGTCCTTACAAGATGTTGCAAAAGATTGGTACTATGACAAATTGGAGCTTCCTGCTTCTTCGCGAGTGCATCCAGTTTTCCATGTTTCATGCTTAAATAAGGTTATAGGTGACAAAGTTCCAGTTCAAACAATATTGCCAGAACTTGATGAGGAAGAAAAAATCATATTGGAGCCTGAAACATTAATGGAAACAAGAACTCGACAGCTACGAAATCGATAAATTTCAGAGTATCTCATCAAGTGGAAGAACTTACCCACTGAAGATTCTACATGGGAGGATGAGAATTTTATACAGAAGCATCTAGAGCTACTCAAGCGTTGAGGACAACACTTTTTGAAGGAGAGGGGCATGTTAGGTTCCCATATTACTAGTGTAGTCCCTTATTTTTATTAGGGTAGCCACCTTATTGTTATTGTTATATCCTTGTAACCCCCATATTGTTATTATTGTTTACTTACATTATTATTGTTAGGTCGACTAGGATTATATTGTGACCCCATGGACCCCTATATATAGAAGGAGGTTTTGTCAATTGTATCATCCAAGAATTGTTCATTTATGTAATGCATTGGAGGTTGCCTCAAAGTGGCGGATTTCTATGGTGTTGATCTCTCCTTTCTTCTATTTTGGAGCTGATTTCTTAACAAAATCATCAAGGAGCTTCTATAAAAAGGGGTTATTTGTCCCAAAACAAGCCCTTATTCATCTCATGTAGTCATGGTTTTAAAGAAGGATAGAGAATGACACATGTGTCCTGACTTTAGGGCCCTTAACAAGCTTACTATCAAGGAAAAAATCCCTATTCCTGTGGTGGATGATTTGCTTGATGAATTCCATGGTGCTAAATTCTTTACCAGGCTCTAACTTCACTCTGGCTATTATCAAATACGCATGAAGGAAGTTGACGTCCCAAAAACAACTTCTTGAACTCATGAAAGCCACTATGAATTCTTGGTCATGCCATTTGGTCTTTGTAATGCTTCCTCCACTTTTCAGAGCCTCATGAACCACCTTCTGAAACCTTATCTCAGAAAATTTGTCCTGGTATTTTTCGATGATATTCTCGTCTATAGTGTCACCTGGGATACACACCTTCAGCATGTTGACCAAATACTACAATTGCTCCAAGACCATGAATTGTTTGTTAAACTATCTATGTGTATAAAATCTCTAACACAACTATAATACCATTTAGAAATTATATCAATGGGTCCAATCCGATCATGTAATGTACTAAAACAAGATATTGAATCATTCTACAATATTTGGGGAATATAAAACATTATCGCTCAGTCACATGCAAGTAAGAGAAAGAAGTAAATGAATACACAACACCAGATATTGCTAGGGAAATGAACTGCTCAAAACTCCTCCATCTTTATTGTATAATCAACCAAGGAATCATGAAACAATACAATGTATTTGTGATCACCACAACCTCATACACTCTACCAATTGCTTCACACTAATTTAGGAAAAAATGGATAAACACATAGCCAATTATCAGCCTACCCTTATCCTACCTTGCTTATGCAATCCCTAGAGAATTAAACCCCTATTAAATAGGAAATTCAACCTTCCTTGATTGCGCAATTTATCATGGGCTTCTTGTGGTTATATAAATGCATCTAGGTAGTTTGCTAAAAATACAAATGGTAGTTTACTTGCCTTGAACCTTTGTCTCAACTGGGTCTCCACCAGAATTAACATGCATGCAACTATTAATAGTGAATCATTAGTTACTTGGTAGATCACTACTTGTGAATTAAATCTATTTTAATTCACTTGATCTTCCACTAGCTCATCAATCAATTAGAACTAGTTAAACTAATTTTAACTCAATTAATGTGAGTTAACTAATCCCACCCACACCACACTAGTGCTACAACTGCAACTGGACCCTGTTAATAATAGAATCACTCTACATGCCTATTCTTTGACCCTCAACTCGAAATTCTTGAGCTAACTAAGTCTATCACACTTAGTTAACTATTACAAGTTGTTATGAGATAAGATTACAATTTACTTTCCAATTTATTTAAAAATTGGTTGCACACTAATGTGTCACTAGCATCCATCATTGTGTGACCCGTGATCCCACACTAGTGTGTGTGCATTTTCATGTTGTTTTTGGATTCCAATTTCATTGTTTATCGATGCAAATTTCGACACTCCCTCTCAACAAGAAAGGAATCAATATGTCTCGATCTGGTACCTTTAGAATGTTCGGCATGCAACACTGCTCGAGTGTTGTTTGCACATGCAACTCTCCTGAAACTGAATAGCCTCCAAACAATAGAATTAGTATAATGCATCTATCATCATAGTCTTCTGGCTGCTGCTAGCTACTGCACATGTCTACTGGACTCCCTGTGCTGCTGCTGACATTTGCATCCATGCACTATGCATTGCTGACAACTCTGATATGCGCTCCAGTATCTGACACCTGTCACTCTGATTTTTGTCTTCCTGACATCTGACTGCATTAATCGAACCGATCCTTCTTGCTACTATTGTAATGTGGGATCCTCGTAGCCAGGTTTGATCCATGAGACACACCATCTCAATGGACCCTGCCCAAATTTATTTTTGGGATCATATCTACACATCACCCCACCTCACACCTGGAGGTATAGCTGCATGTACTCCCTCTGCCCATTTGGATCAAAATTTCCCCTTCCTAGAGGTCTCTACTTGAGTGGACTCTTCCACTCAGTCTCCTCTCTGATTCTCCAATTGTGGCCGCTCCACAAACTTCTGAGACTGCTTCTGAGGCTGCATGTTGAGAGATAATTTCTCCCTCTCAACCACCAAGTCATTAACCAGTGCTTTTCTCCTCAAAGCCTTGCATGCATCCTCAACCCTGAGAGAATACAGTTTCTTGACTCTTGAACCGATCTGCTTCATCTGTTCTGTGGCTATGTGTTTAAGGAAACAAAATTCATTTTCTAAACATCACTTCATAATCACGATCTTCTAATACTGCTACGGAGACAATATTCTTCCTTAGGCCTGGAACATACAACACATCTGCTAGTTTGAGAGGGGAGCCAGACTCCCTCTAAAAGGTAACTTTACCTATGTCGGTTGCATTATACCTCCTTTCATCTCCAAACTCTATGTTCTGCTGGAGGTCCTTCTCCTCCAAGTCACTGAAGAGATCTCTATTCCTCATCATATGGAACGAGGCACCACTGTATAGATACCACATGCATGCAATGAGAGTAAAATGAAGCTCGAACTGTGAAGCCAATGCTTCACCCACTGCAACTACCGACTCTTTCTTACTTGCCTTCTTCTGTGGAAAATTCAAAGCATAGTGCCCATGCTCGTGACAATGAAAACATATGATCTTGGACAAGTCTCTCTTGCCCTCTTTGGCTTGGGAATTCTTTCCCTTGGCTTTCTTTCCTTTTCTGACTCGCACACATTGTAATTGTCCCATCATCACAAAATTTTCTAAAAAAAGAGTTGATTTTAAATTGACGATATCTTCCTCATCCGAGTTCCGATTCGACCAATTGTTTTTTTCAATTTGGGTATTTTTTCGCAAAGAATCCAAATATTCTATTTTTTTTTTTCGAAAATTTTGCATCCAAAATTTCAAATATTCCCTGCAAACTCGCCGCCCAAACAATTCATGCTCTGATACCATGTAGAAAATATCTAACACAACTATAATACCATGTAGAAATATATCAATGGATCCAATCCGATCATGTACTGTACTAAAACAAGATACTGAATCCTTTTACAATATTTGCGAAATATAAAACAGGATTTCTCAATCACATGCAAGTTAGAGAAAGGAGTAAATCAATACATAACACTAGATATTCATGGGGAAAGCAATTTCTCAAAACTGTCTAGCAATTCTTAGGCAAAATTGAACAACACTTAGCCAATTCTCATCCCTTCCTTAGCCCAGCCTTGCCCACACAATCCATAGAAAATTAATCCCTATTAAATAGGATAATTAGCCTTCCTTGACTGCGTAATTCGTCATGGGCTTCATTTGGTTATATAACTGCATTAGGGCAGTTTGCTAAAAATAAAACTGATAGTTTACTTGCCTTGAACCTTTGTCTCAATTGGGTCTCCACCAGAATTGACATGCATGCAGCTGTTAATAGTGAATCATTAGTTACTTGGTAGATCACTACTTGTGAATTAAATCTATTTTAATTCACTTGATCTTCCACTAGATCATCAATAAGTTAGAACAAGTTAAACTGATTTTAACTCAATTAATGCTAGTTAACTGATCCCGCACACACCACACTAGTGCTACAATTGCAACTGGACCCTGTTAATAATAGAATCACTCTACATGCCTATCCTTTGACCCTCAACTTGAAATGCTTGAGCTAACTAGGTCTATCACACTTAGTTAACTATTACAAGTTGTTATGAGATAAGATTACAATTTATTTAAAAATTGGTTGCACACTAATGTGTCGCTAGGATCCATCATTGTGTGACCTGTGATCCCACACTAGCGTGTGTGCATTATCATGTCGTTTATGGATGCCAATTTCACTTTTTCTTGTTGCAAATTTCAACAGTAAGTGCTCCTTTGCAATGGAAGTAGTTGAGTATTTGGGACACATTGTGAGATGCGATTGAGTAAGGGTTGATCCGAAGAAGATTCAGGCAATGCGGGATTGGCCCCAACCCAAAACCTTGAAGAATTTGAGTGGATTCTTGGGTCTCACAGGTTATTATAGCAAATTCGTCAGCTTATATGGACGTATTGCACGTCCCCTAACTAATCTTCTGAAGAAAAAATCATTCTTATGGACTGACACCGCGCAACAGGCTTTTGTGGCTCTCAAACAAGCCATGTGCTCCAACCTAGTTTTGGCTCTACCCGACTTCACCAAATATTTTGTGATTGAATGTGATGCTTCCAGTATGGGCATTGGTGGATTATTAATGCATGAAGGTAGACCATTGGCCTTCACTAGTCAACAACTCAGTGGTAAACATCTGGGACAATCCACATATGAGAAATAAATGATGGCTGTCAAACCAGGAGGTAACTCCGCAAATCAGAATGTGTATTAGATGGAGAATGTGCATGTATTTATACATGGAGGTGAGGCTATTGGGATTCATCTCCCAATGACTCTTGGCCTTCCTTATTTCATAATATAATTTAATATACAATATTAAATATCCTCACCCAACCCTTAGGATTAAGTGTCAACATTCCCGCTTTTAATCCGAAGGGATGTTGGTGAGCCCAAGCATTGATCTAAACTTTTCAAACTTTTCTCTTCCAAGTGCTTTGGTGAAGATATCAGCAGTTTTCTCATTTGTGGAACAATGATGTAGATGGATGGTTTTGGCCTGGACATGATGTCGAATTAGATGGTATTTTGTGTTGATGTGCTTTGTTCGATCATGGAACTTTGGGTTCTTGGCCAACTTTATTGTAGAAGTGTTGTCGATCATGAGTGGTGTTGAATACCTTTGTTTCATCTGCAAATCTTCTAGGATTTTTCTGAGCCACACAATTTCCTTTGTTGCTTCAGCTGCTGCCACATATTCTGCCTCGGTCATGGAATCTGCTGGAACTGACTGTTTGCGTGATCTCCATGAGACAGCTCCTCATCCAAGACTCATGGTGTAACATGTAGTAGACACCCCTGTTTCTTTGTCCCCATCAAAGTCTGAATCAGAGTATCTGATCAAGCTGAAGTCACCTACCTGTGTATATTTGAGTCCAAAGTCTTGAGTCCCCTTCAAGTACCTTAACACTCTTTTTGCAGCAGACCAATGTCCTTCACAAGGTTTTTGCATAAACCTTGAGAGGATTCCAACAGCAAATGAAATGTCAGGTCTGGTGGTGGTCAGGTAGATAAGACTTCCTATAAGCTGTCTATACTTAGTTGCATCCTCGAATTCCTTCTCTTCAATGGATGTGAGCTTCAAGTTTTGTTCCATTGGAGTGGTTAAGGGATTGCATTCATCCATGCCAAACTTGTTCAAAAGATCTTTAATGTACTTCTTTTGAGAAAGAAATATAAATTTAGGATGTTGAATTACTTCAATACCTAGATAGTAATGAACAGAACCCAAATCAGCCATTTCAAAACCTTTCTTCAATTCTTTCTTCATGGATGCAATATAGCTCTCATTGTTCCCTGTTATCAAAAGATCATCTACATACACCACAAGATATACAACTATTTTTCCAACTTTCTTAACAAACAAGGTTGCATCATCAAGATCAAAATGTTTGAAGTCAAGTTTCAGAATATGCTCGGTTAATTTCTTATACCAGGCTCGTGGTGCTTGCTTGAGGCCATACAAAGATTTTATAAGCTTGCAAAATTTGTGTTCTTGGCCCTTTACAACGAATCCTTTTGGTTGGGACATAAAAACTTTCTCCTTTAGATCTGGTTGGGACATTCTATATGCGCAGATAGAGTGTATAGAATGGAACGGACAATGCTCTGACAGTATTATATATGGGCCATGGGCGGTATTGACTGACAGCAGGGAGGGCCGACAGGCCACGAGGTTAGCGAGGGCGGAAGTCGTAGCAGGGAGGAGGGACGTGGGATGGGGCGCAGGGAGTCGTGAAGAGCCGGGGAGGGGGTTCAGGTAGTGAGGGAGTGCAGGGTAGTGAATGTATGAGCGATGGGGAGGCCGAGAGGCCGTTAAAAATTCTGGAATTGTAGATGCAGAGTTTGCAGGTGCTGAATTGCAGGAATTGCAGAAATTGCAGGAGCTCCAAAAAAATCAGATATTGTAGGAGTTGAACCTGCAGAAATCAGAGACTGTAGAATTTGCAGAGATTGCAGGAACTGCAAATTACAGAAGCTGCAAAAAATTCAGAACTGGGCAAAAATTGCAGACATAGTTTTAAAAAAAAATTGCAGAATTGCAGTATATAAACTCAGAATGACATCAATCTAATGGAGCAGCAAAAACTAGACATAAAACTGACTGAGCAAAAGTCTGTTAGCAGAAATGAGGGAGTTACACCACAGGAAAGAATGCCAATAGTGGGGCTGGCTCTGATACCATGTCAAACCAGGAGGTAACTCTGCAAATCAGAATGTGTATTAGATGAAGAATGTGCATGTATTTATACATGGAGGTGAGGCTATTGGGATTCATCTCCCAATGACTCTTGGCTTTCCTTATTTCCTAATATAATTTAATATACAATATTAAATATCCTCACCCAACCCTTAAGATTAGGTGTCAACAATGGCCATATTACGTGCAGTCAACACTTGGTGCCCATACTTATTAGGGAGACAATTCCAAATCCGTATTGACCATCATAGTCTGAAATATTTCTAGAGCAATGTCTATCCTCACCACAACAAAATAAATGGCTGGAAAAAATGTTGGGATATGATTATGAAATAATTTACAAAAAGGGACGTGATAATGTAGTATCTCATTCCTTATCGCGACAAATTGAGGATGAGGGCACCCTTTTATCACTCTCTCTACCCCGATTAGATTGGATTGAAGATGCTCGCTGGGAATGGTTTTCCCACCCCTCCTCGTCTCAGCTCATTAATAACTTGAGAGACGATCCCAATGCCTCAACTAACTACTCTTGGCATGATGAGGTTCTTCGTTACAAGGATCAAATAGTGCTCTTCCCAACCTTAGATCTCAAACCCCGCATCTTGGATGAATTTCAATCCTCTCCAATGACTGGGCATTCAGGATTTCAGAAGACTTATGCGCTCGCACGCCACTCCTTCTTTTGGACTTGTTATCACTCAGATTAATCCTAAGGCTGAAATAGGCAATTCTGAGCTAACCTCAAACCAAACTTTGGACTCGGTATCTAGCCCTACCAAGTCAGAGAGGAATCTATCGATAGAATCAAAGCCAAGAGGGCTGGATTGAAAGGATTTTAGGCTAGCTAAGGAAAATAAGGGGTTTTGATTTTGTTTTTAGGGTTGGGTTCACTGAACTGGAATTAGGTCAAGAGGATAAAACAGGGCCAGGAGGATGAAATTGTAGTCTTCTTGATGGGGCAAGGTAGGTAAGAGGTTTAAACATTCAAAGGGTATTAAATGAGATGAAAATACTAGTGAGGAGCTAAGGAAAGCATATGAAATTTATTTTCCTTAAACTGAAGAAATTGAACACATTATACTTAATTTCCCAAAACAAAGCATAACTAAATATGAATTCTGTATTTCAAACTTGAAATCAAGTATATTATAGATGTGAAATGGCTAATGAATTAACAATACATTCTAACAAATCAATCACAGAGAATAAACAATGTTTAAAACTCGTACCACAGGGATCCTAAGAAAATAACTGTAAATTTCCATTAATGTCCAAGCCAAAATGTTACTTGAGCAATACAATCTCTTCCACTGATGCCAACCATTAAAAAGATTGAAAAATTATAACTTATAGACTCAAAACCACTTACTCTCATCCTCAGGGGTATAATCCATGAGGTGAGGGAGTTGTTACATAAAAAACTGAACTGACTGCTAGAGACTAGGATGAGGAGAGTGACTCATTCCTAACTTTTAGAACAGATACATTTGAATTCAAACTAATGATTTATCTAATGTATCTACCTTAGGTAAAAGGTAAAAAATGATAATTACAATTGTAACTTCTCATTTACCCAAGTGAAAATTACATCAGAGGTGAAATTCCAAAATTTACTGAAACTAGTCAAACTATGAATTTCTTGGTAAACGCGCAGCGCCAAGACATAAAATTTGACTTGTTTTGTGACCCACTTTTGGAGGCCTTACCCTTTTCCAAATTGAGCTCATGATAGCTCATTAGAAATCCTGTCCTGTCTACTTTCTAGATATGCTTTCACTTTATAGAATGGTGTCCATATGCTCTATCAAAATCCTGTTTTCCCAAGACTGGTAAACGCGCAATGCCAAGGCCAAAAAGAGGGCAGAAACATGTTTTTTTGATGGTTTTTGGCCTTTTTGAGGGACCAGGATTGCTCCAAATCTCCTGAAACTTTCTGAGGTTAATGTAATTGTCATTAGGAACATGAATATGCTGACATTTTTCCATTTGGATGGCCCAAAAAAGAGCACAACGCCAGTGGCGCTGCGCGTTTAGCACAATTTCTGCATGCTAAATTGTCCCAAAAAATCAAAATTTGCACCAAAGTGCCAAAATTGGAATTTGCTTTGATGATCAAGGTTTGGAGGCCTAGAGGGACACCTCAGCAAGAATATTCAAGTTCTCTTTCTCTTTTGACTCGGTCAATGCCCGAATCTTTGCATGGGCACGTTTGAGCTTGGCCCTTGCAACCCTGTTTCTCATGGCATAGTGTTTCACCATCTTCCTCTAAATATCAGTGTCTCTCTTTACTTTCTCTAGCAGGCTCTCCAAATGAAAATTGGCTCTCTCAAGCCAAAACTCTCTGTCTCTGTCAATCTCTATGGCAAGCAACTCACTTGGAGTAAGCTACTCTGCCAATTCTGCCTCTTTTTTCCTTTCCCGGGCTAAAGGCTTCTTTAACCCAATGGTCCTTGGTGTCTGTCTAGTAAGGTTATCTTCCTCATCATCACTGTCATCAAATATGACCAAGGTCTCATCCAGCAAAGCCTTGGCCTTTCCTACCTCTCTCTGAGCTTTGATTGCCCTGACCTCATTGATGGCATGCTTTGTCTTTAACTGCTGATTCTCTATCTCAAGAAAGTTAATCACATTCTTTGCTCTACCAAGATTAGATTGAAGCTCACTGATCTTGGCCTCCTTGCTTGTGATTAATGCATTGGTGATTCTAACCTCACCCTCATCATCAAGGTCAATCAACTGAAACTCCGTTCAATTTCATGTTTGTCCTCCTCCTTAACATTGATAGGCTCTATAGCCTTTTCCTTGCCATTGTCTACCTTTTTTGCTGATGAAGAAGGCATGGCCAATTTCACATCAAGTGAAGCAAAAACATGCCTATGGCCTCTCTGATATGTCAAAGGAAATTGCTCAATATCAATCATTTTAGTGCCAGTTGCCCCAATATCCCTTTCACTGCTTGATGCTTTGGTTTCATGATGTGAGGGTGAAGGGTTGTGGAAAGGTGATGAGGAAGGATCAACATGAGGTGAATGTATGTAAGTGGGTGGAGATGTATGAGCAGTGGGATGTGATGGAGAAGTGGATATGGGAGGATGAGATGATGAAGGTATATTTTTCTCATGACGAATAGGTGGGGTAGTGAAAACCTCATTTGAAATGTATGGATCCCATGGAATGTTTTTCTGCTGAAGCTGATGCATGACCACCATCTTGATGAGTGAATGATGAAATAGGCTCTGCATTTTCTGATTGTAATCTCTCTTTTTCACAATGTAGGCCATCTTTCCAATGCTATGGAAAAGATACTATGGAAAATGTAGGATTCTTACTGTAGTGAAATGCATAAGAGGATGAATATGGTAGGAGTAGAGGTGGGAAAACCTTCCCTCACAAGTGAAGTATCTCATTATTATCCTCATCATGGGCACATACCGATCAACGAGATGAGAAAAATGGAAAATGGACTTGTTGTGATTTTTATACCTAGGTTTGAGGTATGGTTCAAAATAACTCATGTCCAGGTTTGCTTGTTTAAACCACCTCTCTCCCACACTAGGTATCCCTGTAGCAACTGCAATGGCATTGGTGGACATCTCAAAAGTAACTCCAGCAAGATTGACCTGCTTTCCATATAGATTGATGATGAATAGTCTTGTTAACTCCGGGTGATTTTGGACTTGCTGCACTCTCTCACAAAAGTCAAAACAACCCACATGTTTAAAGTAAGAAATAGTGAGAGGAGAGGCCATGATTTCCCTTGTGGTGATAGGTTCAAATCTGTTTATTTTCCCTCCCTTATGTTCATTTCTCCTTGGCATTTGTTCCTCACCAATAATGCCACTGTCTTCTTCCTCTGACATCTTCAAATTTTGATTTGGAAACCCTAGGGTGCAAGTGAAATGAGATGAAGGGAAGGGGATGAGATGACTTTCTTGAAAGATGAAGGGAATGAGTGTGAGTGAAGGGAATGTGTGAAAGGGAATGTGTGTAGGGACAAACTAGATAATTGAAAACCCTAAATCAATGAAAATACCTTGTTTAGGACTGATATTTCCTTATAGGAGGATGAAACAAGGGTAAAAACAATGATCACAAGCTAAAATTAGGGTTTCCTTTAGAGTTTAATTTCCATTCATTTAAGAATGACCAAATAGTTTAAAATGTGTACTTATTTCTTCGAGAATTTTTTAGAAGACTTTGGCAAGAATTTGGAGAAGTTTTGAAATGATTTGGGCTGCTGGAAGACTTAGGAACTTTCTCTGTCTAAGCGTGCAACGCCAATTTTGATAGTGCAGCGCTTCTGCAAGGGCATAGCACCTTCAGAAAATGCATTAGGAATTTCGGGCAAGGACGCAATGTCGATATCCAGGCGCGCAGTGTAGGTGCAAACGCGCAGCGCCAAGTGCTGAATTCACAGCGCCAAGGAAACTTAGCACAATTTCACTCAAAAACTCACAAATTCTTCCTTGTTGAATGCTTATGATGTTTAAGAGGCAACAATGACTCATTTGAAGTGTTTGATGGGCTTTTATGGGCATGTGGATTTAATTTAACTTGAAAAAACCCACTTTCTTATGTTTTGAAGTCTTCTTCCTTTTCTCACCGATACTCTTTGACACTTTTTCATTTGCAAGTTGGATCAATCTGGAGTTAGCTTTTATTTTTCTCAGTGAGGCTTGACATGTTCACTTTGACAGTTTTGGGATGAAATTATTACCTATAGTAGCATAAAATTACATTTGAAAAAGTAAAATAAGTTACATAAGTGACTTTTGATCAAAATGACAATTTTGATAAAAAAGTCCTGAAATTGAAAATACAATCTTTAAAACATAATGAAACCATCATGATGATCTTGTTTCAATCCCTCTAATATGTGTGCTGACCTCATTGGAATGAATGGAATAACTTGAAAAATGAAAAACCCTAATGACCTAATGAAATTGCTTTTTTGACCTAATTTTGAATGAAATTTTGATTTAAAGACTTTCAAGTAAAACAGAGCATATTCATAAGTTTCTTATGCAGAAAGGGACATGGGAATGAGTCAGAAATATGAATCTTGGAGGGAGAAAATTTTTATTTGACAATGAAAACCACCAACAGAGAAAATTTATTTCATGATCGAACGGAACGATAAAAAAATTATTCGATATGAGACACCTAAGATGCACTTGAAAATGTGTTTTGATGCCTTGTGGAAGTATACCAATACTGACACTAACATGACTGGAATGAAAACTGACATTCTTACTTTTGTCTCTGAATGTGATGTATGCTAGGGAAAAAAAGGGGAAACGATCAAGCAACTGGGAACCTTACAACCTTTACCCTTCCTTGCTTCAGTATGGATAGACATCTCCATGGATTTCATTACCGACCTCCCAAAGTCTGAAAAAAAATCCGTTATCATGGTGGTTGTTGATAGGCTTTCCAAATATGCCCATTTTTGTGCTCTATCCCACCCATTTACCCCAACATTGGTGGCACAAATATTCATGGACCAAATATTCAAACTACATGGCATGCCGACTTCTATTGTGTCAGATTGTGACCGCACCTTCACCAGAAAATTTTGACAGGAAATTTTCAAGCTCCAGGGCATGCAACTCCAACTCAGTAGAACTTATCATCCTCAAATCGATGGTCAGACAGAGGGAGTCAATAAATGCTTGGAGACCTATCTACGTTGTTTCACTTCTGACAAGCAACATCAATGGGTCCAATTGCTACCTCTAGATAAATGGTGGTATAACACTAAATATCATGAAGCCACCAAGATGACACCTTATGAGGCTGTATATGAAAAAATTCGATGTCACCAGTGTCTTACCTCCTTGGTTGTTCCAAAGTGTAGGCAGTTCATCAACTCCTACAGAACTGTGCTGCCATGATCGCTCATCTTAAAGATAATCTACATCAGGTGTAGAATATAATGAAGTAACAAGCCGATCAACATTGATCTGAACGATCATTTCAAGTCAGTGACCAGGTATTCCTTTGAATCCAACCATATAAGAAGGTCTCTCTCAAAGAAATGGAATGTCAGAAACTTTCCTCCAAATTCTATGGGCCTTATCAGGTACTTCAGCATATAGGAGTCGTCGCCTACAAAATGGATTTACCAACCACTTCACGAATCCACCTAGTATTTCATGTCTCACGCCTCAAGAAAGTGGTGGGGAACAATTGCAGGGTTCACACAAGGTTGCCAAAATTATATGAGAAAGGCTCATTTTGGCTCCAACCAGAATAGGTCCTAGATTCTCGCGAACTTCATCTTCATGGCCCCACGATCAAGGAAGTACTAATCAAGTGGAAAGACATCTCTTTGGAAGATGTGACATGGGAACCAACCACTATTCTTCAACAATTTCAACAACTTCAGCCTTGAGGACAAGGTTTCTTTTGATGGGGGAGGGCATGTTAGCGTCCAACCCTAACCCCTTTATTTATGTAATAAGCCCATAAAGGCCTAATCTAAGTCATAGTTAGTTTGTTGATTTAATAAAGCCCATAAGGGGTTATCCGCATTAATAATAATTGTAAATGGTCGACCCATATTCTAGAAAAGGGACCATAATTAGTTATAAACGGGCCTTAGTTAATAAATAAGGTGGTTAACCCATGATTATGTCATCAACCACTAGTAGTTAGGGTTTTGGATGTCATTAGTATACAAATAACATTAGATATAAGGAAGAAGTATTGTGTCGTATTGTAATTGAGCTCTGCTTTGTTGGAGGTTGCCCCCTCAAAGAGGCAAGTGAACATTGTATCTTGATTCTGCATAATGAAATATCTCTATCACTTGTCTATGTTCTGGTGACATCTATTTATCTTGGCTATTTAGTTTCGTATTTCTTGTGTTCTGGATCGTCTAACAGGTCAAGTGCATAACACTTTCAAGGGCTTTTGATGGCGTCTTGACCATTGGAGCTTCAACTAATGCAATCTAAAAAAATATTAAGATCATTCAAGAACATACATTGACATCAATGAAAACACTGTAGAAATTAGCTGAATAAATCACTTATTCAATGGAGATTAACCTGATTACACATCAATTTCGAATTGCATGCATAATACATAATCTCATCTACAATTAATTGTCACATGCGGAAATAATAGAAGCGATCGCACATCAAATCAATCACACATTAACTCAGTATGTATGGGGAAAGCCTATAGCTGAAAACCCCGCAACTATTGTGTATATTATAATGGAGAAATCATGTAACCAAACAAGTACAATACTCCTCACAAGTACTCAGTACTTTCTCATAAAGTCACACACAATCTAACTCAGTTTTGAACAAGTCTCGGGTTCAAAAGTCACTGCTGACTGCCTTGCCTCTATTGCGCAATCATGGCCTGTATATGAAGAGATCCAAGGTTCGAATCCCCTTGGCTTGACTGCGCAATTGTCATGCACAATTCCTCCAAGTGTAATGCAAATCCCATGCAAAACTGATCCTCCAACTGATAGCTTTACTCACCCTTTCATCTACCTCTTCCACTGGTCTCCACTGAACTGATCATGCACTGTAGTGAACTGAAGTGTTCTTGAGTTGACTAATGAGTTATTAATTAGTGAATTAAATAATATTTAATTCACTCCACTCATATCTAGTTGATTAGCTAGTTAACTAATCTCAACTAGTTCAACTAAAACAAACAGAACACAACTCCACTATCTGTCCCGTTAACTCCTCCAAAACTTCTGCCACTGAAGTCTAACTGAATTCAACCATGCAAGATGCCATCAAACCCTAGGAACCACGTGATTCCTTCTGTCAGTTGCATGAGTCACCTCCATGACTCAAACTGAAGTGCTCCAAGAGAGTAAACTGCTGTTTATAGTCAAAATATTATTAAGGGAAAATAATATTTGACTTCCATATTTTTAGGAGAGGCAGTCTAAAAATAGCCTGTGACCTAAAAATATGAGTCTCATCTATTTTTACCAACATGTCGCATGCTTCAAGAATCTCCAACTGGAATTCCCGAATCATGCTCCGTATGTCTAAAAATAGACATAGTCTAAAAATAGACTTTGCGCCAGAATTTGCCTGCGGGCCCACTTAGTGAAGGCGACTTCATTTCACTAAGATCCATCATCTTGCTGCATTCTCAAGACTCCCTCTCAGCAAGATATGGATTATCTGCAATCCCTATCCTGCCTCTGTGGAATTCGAACTTGCTCCTGGTGAGCGCCTTCGTCAGGATGTCGGCATCCTGATCCTCCGTGGGAACATATGAAAGCATCATGATTCTCCGCCGAACACAATCTCTGATATGATGGTACCTGATGTCGATGTGTTTGGACCTATCATGAAATACTGGATTAGCCGAGAGTTTAATGCAACTCTGGTTATCACAGTAGATCACCGTAGGCTCCAAATGCAACCTGAACAATCCTGCGAGGATCTTCCTCATCCAAATAGCCTCGCATGCAGCCAAGCTAGCTGCCATGTACTCGGCCTCTGCTGAACTGAGTGCCACGGATCTCTGCTTCCTGCTGTACCAGGAAACTGCTGTCGACCCAATGTTGAAAACTCCTCCAGAAGTGCTCTTCCGGTCTGTTGGGCTCCCTGCCCAATCTGCATCAGTGAAACCAGAAAGTTTCACTCCATCCTCCTGTCTGTACCATAGACCATATCCCGACGTGCCTCTGATATAGCGCAATACATGCTTGCCCGCCTTCCAAAAGAGCTTGGTAGGCTTAACCATAGCTTGCGAAAGCTGGTTAACTGCATAGCATATATCGGGTCGTGTATTGACCAGATACATAAGCGACTCCACCAACTGTCGATAGACAGTGGCATCCACTACCTCCGCTGAAGTAGCATCCTCCTTCCTCCAACCACCAGGAAGAGGAGTGTCAACAGGCTTGCAGCCTTGCATGTTGAACCTCTCCAGAATCTCCCGGGCATACTTGCCCTGAGAAACAAACAGTCCTCCACTGCGCTGCCAAATCTCCAATCCCAGGAAATAATGAAGGATGCCCGGGTCCTTCATCTCAAACTCTCGTGCAAGATCCTCCTTGCATGAAAGTATCAACTGCTCGTCGCCAGTCAAAATCAGATCATCTACATACAGTACGATGATCAACAGCTTCCCCTCCACCACAATCTGGTACAGGTTTGGATCCGCCACACTCTTGGAGAATCCAAGCCCGGTGAAGTAGCTGTCTATCCGAGTGTACCAAGCACGAGGTGCTTGCTTCAGCCCATACAGTGCTCTCTTGAGTCGGCACACATGCGACTCACTGATGAAGATCTCAAAACCTTCAGGCTGCTCTATGTACACTTCTTCCTCAATAACTCCATTGAGGAACGCAGTCTTCACATCCATCTGATGAATGTGCCACCCCATCTGCGCTGAGAGAGCAAGGATTGTCCGTATGGAAGAGTACCTTGCGACAGGTGCAAAAGTCTCCTCATAGTCAATCCCCTCGATCCGTGAGAAGCCACGGGCGACAAATCTCGCCTTGTACTTCTCCACACTCCCGTCAGCCGCCTGCTTCACCTTGTAGATCCATCGCGAACCTACAACTGATTTCCCAACCGGTCTTGGGACAATCTCCCATGCACTGTTCCTGATGATCGAATTATATTCTTCGATCATGGCATCAACCCATGCGGGTTCCTCCACAGCTTCCTCAAAAGAGGATGGCTCTGTCACAACACATTGACTCATAAGAGCCATGTATCCAGTGTACCGATCCGGTGACTGTCTCTGTCTGCGCTGTGCCGTAGGTGGTCCTACAACCTTCTCTGCATCCCGAGCCAGTCGCTCAGCTTCTGTAGTGCGCATGCGCCCTCTGATGGTTGGCGCTGCCTGGGTGGTTTCTTCCACCCCCTGAACCTCCTCTTGTGGCTGATCCACATCCGGAAGCTCCTCCTTAGGAACTAACAGCTCCTCATCTGCATGCAAGTGTAGCTCCCTCTCAAGCGAACACCGCATGGCTTTCTCCTCCTGAAATTTTATATCCCGTCGCACAACAGTCTTTCGACTGTCTAAAAAATACACCCGATAGTTGTGAGGTGTATCAGTGTACCCCACAAATATTCCAACCTCAGCAGTTGGATCCAGCTTCCTTCTCGCATCCTTCGTCACATGCATGTGGACAGGAGAACCAAAAATCCGCAAATGGGAAATATCAGGCCTCTTGCCATAATAAGCCTCCTCCGGTGTACTCATGCCAAGAACCTTGTGAGGACAACGGTTCTGCACATACACTGCTGTATTGCATGCCTCAGCCCACAAGTGAAGGGGTAGGCCCCGATCATGCAACATCGCCCGTGCAGCACCCACGATCGTTCTGTTCTTCCGCTCAGCCACCCCGTTCTGCTGTGGGTTATGGGGTGCGATGAGCTCTCTCCGAATCCCTTCTGCGCTGCAGAACTCCTTGAATTCACCCGAGATGAATTCACCACCGTTATCACTCCTTAGAGCAATCACCTTCTTCCCCGACTCCTTCTCGACCAGTGCTTTAAACTCACAGAACTTCGCGAATGTATCGCTCTTCTTCTGCATGAAGAAGATCCAAAACTTTCGAGAGAAATCATCAACAAAGATCACATAATACTTGTGCTTTGCTGTCGAAGCAACTGAGAAAGGACCACACACGTCTGTGTGAACTCTCTCAAGGATCGTCGTGGCGCGACTATCCTTCTCGTGAAAGGTGGTTTTCACATACTTCCCTAAAGTACACCCCTTGCACTGATCTGACTGCGCAAGGGTGCCCTTAGGAAGTCCAGTAGAAATCTGCTGCAGAATCTTCAAAGCTCCATGGTGAAGATGGCCCAATCTCCCGTGCCATAGTTCGCCCTCATCATCCCGGCTCACCACATCTCCAGCCTTGCATGCCATAGCTGCGCAGTCATCTACCTGCAACTGATAAAGGTTCTGAGTTCGAACCCCTATCTTCCGGGTCTCTCCAGTAGTCTTACTGCGCAGGAAGGCTTTTCCTTCGCCGAAGACCACATCATACCCCTTATCCTCCAACATCGCTACTGAAATCAGGTTCTTCTTCAATCCAGGTACATGCATGACATCCTTTAAGACAAAGGGTTTACTAGACTCCCTCTGAAAGGATACGGTACCGATACCAGTCGCACTGTATCTACCGTCATCGCCCATCTCGATGTGCATACCCAAATCCTTGTCCTCCAGATCTGAGAACAACTCCCGATCTCCCGTCATATGAAATGACGCACCGCCGTCCAAGAACCACACCGATCCCATCACACTTGAAACCAAGCATGCAATCAGTGAAAAGTCAAGCTCGAACTGTGAAGCCAAAGCTTCTCCATCTGCAGATCTTCCCGCTGCTTGTTCTTCTTCTTCTTTGGACAATTTGTAGCATAATGTCCGTGATCATGGCAGTGAAAACACTTCACTTTCGCCATATCCTGCTTCTTGCCCTTAGCTCCAGAATGAGAGGTTTTCTTACCCTTCCCTTTCTTAGCTTTGGACACCAAAGCGCATTTTTCTTCATTTAGCTCCCTTTGATGAAGATCCATCTCGAGTAGTCCTCCTTATCTCCTCCTGCATGAGATCCGCCCAAAGGCGCTCCCATCCCGGCAGCTTCTCCCGACCATTGACACTATCTTGATATGAGTGCCAAGCCTTCGAAAGACCAAGGAGAGCCAGTCGACCATGTCCTCGTCTTCGACAGTCACCCCCACACTTCCCAGCTCATCTCTGCATTGAGTGAACTTCGTGAGGTATTTGGCGATACTGTCGCCCTTCTCCATCTTGATGTTCCTGAGCTTATCTTTGAGTGCCAGCTTCCTTTCATCACTCTTACTCTGGAATAGATCCGTCAAAGCTTTCCACATTAAATATGGAGTAGCCTTTCCATGCAGGCTGGATACAATATGATCCTTGACGCCCTCCAACAGGATCCTTCGACATTTCGCTATCTTCTTTTGCCATGCATCGACTAAAGCCGCATCAGTGGGCTTTGGGACATCCGTATCTACGAACTCCTTCAGACCATTATCTTCTAACACTGCTTCCATGCGATCCTTCCATGCAACATAATTCGAACTGCCTTCAAGAGCATATTCGAGTCGCAAACCGTTGAAAGAAGACATTTTCAACACCGGCACCAAGAAAACAATTCTGCTGCAAAATTCGAATTCCAAAATCCAAGCTCTATCGCTTCCGATCTACACTTGAAAACAAATTATTTCCAAATCAGAGATTGACTGCAAGGGGCTTTTACCAGACCTTTCACTTTCCGAAGAAAGATGAATCCGGAGGCTTCCTGGCCCGTATGCAGACTCTGTCCGAGGAAATAAGTTTGCAATCACCGTAATAGATCTCGACAATTAATCTTGCTCCGATACCATGTAGAAATTAGCTGAATAAATCACTTATTCAATGGAGATTAACCTGATTACACATCAATTTCGAATTGCATGCATAATACATAATCTCATCTACAATTAATTGTCAGATGCGGAAATAATAGAAGCGATCGCACATCAAATCAATCACACATTAACTCAGTATGTATGGGGAAAGCCTATATGTAACCAAACAAGTACAATACTCCTCACAAGTACTCAGTACTTTCTCATAAAGTCACACACAATCTAGCTTAGTTTTGAACAAGTCACTGGTTCAAAACTCCTTGCCAATTGCCTTGCCTCTATTGCGCAATCATGGCCTGGTTATGTAGAGATCCAAGGTTCGAATCCCCTTGGCTTGACTGCGCAATTGTCATGGAAAATTCCTCCAAGTGTAATGCAAATCCCATGCAAAACTGATCCTCCAACTGATAGCTTTACTCACCCTTTCATCTACCTCTTCCACTGGTCTCCACTTGAACTGATCATGCACTGTAGTGAACTGAAGTGTTATTGAGTTGACTAATGAGTTACTAATTAGTGAATTAAATAATATTTAATTCACTCCACTCATAACTAATTGATTAGCTAGTTAAACTAATCTCAACTAGTTCAACTAAAATAAACAGAACACAACTCCACTATCTATCTCATTAACTCCTCCAAAACTTCTGCCACTGAAGTCCAACTGAAGTCAACCATGCAAGATGCCATCAAACCCTAGGAACCACGTGATTCCTCTGTCAGCTGCATGAGCCACCTCCATGACTCGAACTGAAGTGCTCCAAGAGAGTAAACTGCTGTTTATAGTCAAAATATTATTAAGGGTAAATAATATTTGACTTCCATATTTTTAGGAGAGGCAGTCTAAAAATATCCTGGGACCTAAAAATATGAGTCTCATCTATTTTTACCAACATGTCGCATGCTTCAAGAATCTCCAACTGGAATCTCTGAATCATGCTCCGTATGTCTAAAAATAGACATAGTCTAAAAATAGACTTTGCGCCAGAATTTGCCTGCGGGCCCACTTAGTGAAGGCGACTTCATTTCACTAAGCTCCATCATCTTGCTGCATTCTCAACAAACACCATTTAGCAATCTACCCTATGTGTTGTCATTGATGGAAACACATGCACCCCCTAACTCCATGCCTATGACTAGATTTCTCTCCCCTTTTGACATCAATGGCAAAGGGTTACTCCCCTCGACAAAATTTCTTCATCTATCTTCCTCAACAATCCTTTATTTCTTTGACCAATTTTCTACCCCTCGCATATTATTCTTCACACGATTTGACACAACTAATTCCGCATGAGTCCACATGAGCCCATCCGAAAATTTTGTCCATGAATTTGCTTTACAAACTTGTTGCTTGATAAAGATAACTAATTTTCCTACCATGTTGATCACTACTCTCATGACTTCTTCACATTTTCCATCTGTCAACCTGTCAAAGGATAGGTATTCAAACATGCAACTACTACTACAAGGACTCCCCCTCTTCAACATTCATAGGGAGTCAATAGGATAGATTCTTTAGAATAACGTATGAACTAACTCTTCGGTCAGATCATCCTGAGCTTTGAAATCTTCTATTAGAGATTCATCATGACCTTTCAAATTTATAAAACCTGAAAGCATTACTACAAATAATTTTCCATTCACTTGATCTTCTTGCATTTGTTTTCTTCTCCATACCTTTCGGTACCTGGTGTTAGGGTTGTCTTTCATGAAAGATTGTATTGTACCTACAATCGTTAAGTATATTCCCATGGTTATGGAATTTTTCATTCAATGTTGGGCCTAAATAATGGTGCAAAAAACATATACTTTCTACTGGAAAAGTCATTTTTAAACCTATTTGTGATCTTGCAAACTTGCTTCTAGGGTTTTGATAATGTCTTTATTAATCACACCTGCCATACATTTTGCAATCCCTAGGCATATGCCCAAAGTTATAACATAAAATATAATAACCATTAAACATGCTAGGGTACCTGGATGTGTTGTCTTGTCTCGAAGATATTCTAAAGTCATTTTTCTTTGGAGGAGGTGCAACATTTTGTTGATTATGTCTCAGAGCAGTAATATTTTTAACCTTATTTTGTCCTTCATTTCAAATTGGCCTCTGAGGGATCCTGCTATCAATCTTTCTCTCTAGTTACTTGTAGCTTGTGCCTTCGTTGCATGAAGCTTCACCTGCCTCTTTTTCCTTCATCTTTAATTTATCCATGCCATTATTATGCCTTTCGTCATCCAACAATTTCTCCTTCTTGAGCTTGTCTATTTCAGTTAGGGCAGTGTCAAGTTATTTTTTCTTTTAAGAAATATATTTTTGAAACTGGGTTTTCAATAATTTTATTCTTTTTTCTACCTCCTCTACTTAAAAATTTAGAAGAGTGACCTTTTATGTTACCCTGTTAAGATCTCATATTTGTTCCTTTTGCCTTTAATTTTCCTTTCCAAGCCTACTAATTTATGCTAAAGATGCATCTAGTTCCTTTTGTTTTTTATCAACTTCAGTTACATACCTTTGACCAAATTCCTCTAATTGGCATGTCAGGTCTTTCTCTTTCCTTTTTTCTTCCTACACTTGTACTTTTAGAAGGGAAACTTATTATTCAAATATCTAATTTCACTTCCTTGCTTTGCTAAGCTCACATAAGGTATAGACCAATTTTTCCTTCATGTCAATAGACCAATTTTTCCTTCATGTCAACTACTCCATTTTATTCTTCCTCATTTTCATATTCTTCGACCTAAGAATGCTCTTTATTTGAATCGTGATCATGATCATTATTTTCATCTTAACTTGAATACTTCTTTGAGTAGAGATCATGGAGATTTTTCCAAATATTTTTGGCCGATAGGCATCGATCAACTTTGGATTTTACACGATATAGTAGTGTGTCAAGAATGATCTTGATCGCTTTCGTATTGTACCTTTTCATTTCGTCAGTATATGTGTCTCCAGACATAATAGAGCAACATACACCACATCCCTAAGCTTTCAAATATACTTCCATTTTGGATTTCCATATTTCCATATCGATTCATTGAACTCAGGAGTTGGATAACCAAGTTGATTATCTGCAACACTAGAGTATTTCCTTGATTATTTTGAATGTGTGGCGTCTTGCTTCTTTGATTTTCCCATCTCTGCACTTTGAGATCTCCCTTCTAGTTGTTAAGCTGCAACTTAAGGAACCTGCTCTGATACCAATTATTGGAAATAATGGGAGGGGGGATGAATCAACATTTCTCTTCAATTAGTTAATTTAAATGTTGAGATCATTCAAATTAACATTAGAATTAGTTTAAACATAAATCAACATCACATCAGTAAACAACACCATTCAACAATGCATGGCATCAAGATAGTACATCGAGATTTTTGGTGGATACCCTTTTGGGAGAAAAACAACTGAATGCTTCTTAATATTTGTCTTCAGTAATTTACATCAATTAGGAAGCTCCAAATTCCAATATTTTCAGCTCCAACTTGAAGGATGCTCCCATTCCCTAGTTTACTAGCTCCAACTAGAGGGATGCTCCAACACCCTTTTTTATAAGCTTGAACCTGAATGATGCTCCAATGCCCTGGTTTACAATCTCGAACCTGAAGGATGCTCCAACCCCCTGTTACCAGCTACAACTGGAAGGACGCTCCAACACCTTGTGCAGGCTCCAACCTACCCCAACACCACTCTGGCACTCTAATCATCCGACAAGCCACATTTCACAATTTTCAGACTGGATCCATCTCTGCTCAGTAATAAAACTAAAACACAAAATTATCTACAAATACAAGCTCTTGTCAACAATCAATTATGCTTCTACTAAAAAATCTACTCAACGTCTCTGCATCAATATACTATCAATCTTATAATCATACAATTTGTAACTTTTACCGTACAACCTACAATCATATCTACTAAGCACGATCTAACATTAATAACAAAAAGTTTACTCAACCTGTCAACTCACAACAAGACCTCTACTCAATGTAGTAAACATAAACCCTAGCTCATCAAATATGTACCATTGTAAACCCTGACACAATAATAATACCTTTGCTCATAATACAATTATACTCACACAATAAACCATACTAGTATAAATAACTCTGTCAAGTCCACTGCCACGACAACTCTTCATATACACTATCAAATATTGGATTCACTTTATCTCTATGCTCAATAATAGCAACAAATCAATGACCTCACTGTCAACCCTCTAATAGCATAACATACTAAACCTTTCTCCATATATGTCTTCAACTTTTTAAATCTTTTACAAATTATTTGAGCTACTTATACCCAAAGTATTTAAAAAGACATATTCCACTTATTCTCTCTCGTATCTTCCAATTCCAACAGAAATACGTTCTTATGAAATTAGTGAAAATGATAACTTTCCACTATTCATCACTATTAAGGATATTTATGGTCATGACTCTATATGCTCCATGATAGACAACGCCACTTCATAGACATAACTTGGTTATGACTTATCCAATGCAACAACCACACTTCGTTACACACACCAGCCTACCTAACAACTCACCTTCAATTTTCCACACACATATTCTGACATTTTTTTCCAAGGTTATAAAGGCTTAACATTTTGAATTTATCTCCACATAATAATATAGTATCTTGTTTCTAATTAACAATATCCCAAACTATTCACTTGTCCATTCACCCCAATATCTCTGTCAGTGCTTGGGATTTTAAAGGGGAGTAAGCAAGTGCATACTACTCAATATGGTCATTTCTAGAGCACTCCTTCACTTCAATTTCATTTATTTGTCAAGCAACAACTCTTTTCACGCACTTTAGCAAATTCTTACCGTTTTCCAATTTAATTGTCTTAAATTGCTTGCATAAATGATTGACTAGGGCTTGTAAACTGACGAAGCGTAGTGCAGTATAAATGTTAGAAGTATTTTCTTATTAAAGTTAAATTAGATGATTAATGTAGATGCTCACACTTCTATTTCTCTCTGAAATATAAAATTAGCACTCTTAATAAAATCCCAAACTTCTAAGATATTCTCACACTTTCCTAATGAAACTAAAACAATCTTTACACTTGCAAAATGAAATTAAAACAACTTCTGGAATTAATCTAGAGAAATATTACTTCTACAAACTAGAATTCATAAAACAATATGCTTATCTATTTGTAAGAAAACTAGATCAAGTCATCACATTACAAAAGAAATATCTCATCTAACCATCTAACACTCATATAGTCACACTTTCTTCCTTAATATAAATCACTTTGAAACATAACATGTAAACAAATCTCATGAAATCATACTACAGCTGCAAATAAATTTGATGAGATCATTCTACAACTATTGCTATCACAATTCAATTCAATTTCCAAATATATGAAAGTAGATAATGAACTAAGTCACTCCATCGCTCTCTATTCAATCAACACAAATCTGAAACATGCAATGAACTAGTGTAATGAGAAAAATGAAAAGAAATTCGTAAACACATAACCTTACTGTTTGCAGGGGCCCTCCACAAACATGTGGTCACAGAATCCACTTGAACAATCATCTATGCATTAAATATGTAAAGGATTTCTTCATAACAAAGTTAAAACAAAGTTTTAAAAATATTACTGTTGCATCCAATTGTGTTACATTCACATTTGCTGCATGGTATTTATAGAGCCCATGTCAATTAATTATTCGAGGCCTTTATGCCTACCATTTCTAACAAAATTCTAATTTTAACTTAAAAAGATAACATGATATCATTGCTCACGATTTTCTATTAACACAGGAAATCGTGAGGCATGCATTTTGAACCCTCGCTCCCCTGTTACAGCCACCGTGTTGACTTTTTCCTTTGACCACACATTCAAACCTTCCTCCACTAATTTGGCTCATATAGATAGGAGGAAATTGTTGAACACATTAATCTCCACCTACCCATAAATTTCTTTCCTTAGCTGGCACCTCGAATCCTAGTAAACCATGGAGTTGGCTACATAAATACGAATTAGCTGCAGAATCATGTTAATTCGGTAACTAAGAAAAATATTAACTTAATAATAAATAACATTATTAACTATGAAATATAAGACAATTAGATACCTTTTCATGCCAAAATCCTGTAGCCTGATGCTTGTTAAGTGATTATGGAGGCCAAAGAGAAGAAAAAAGGTAAGAGAGAGTGTAAAAAAATGAAGCAATCACGAGGCTCAACACTTACCCTACGTAGCTCTTAAACAATTGGTATGCTCCACATGATGCAATTATAGTCTCCATACATGACTCATAAATTTTCTTTCAACTCGGATTGGATCATATGGCTGACTTTAGTTCTCTGTTGTGGATCTTGGAAAAAATGTCATTGTCTAATTCCTTGTATTAGGTCTTAGGGTTTTACATTTCAATAAATCTCAGAAAATCTCTTGATGTTTCAATGATTAGTGTCACCGATATAGGTCAAGGAAGCTGAATATGTAAACTTGAAGGGGTCACAAGTATAGTAAAATCCACCTCAAATTTTCTTGAAACTTAACCTCAACAAGTCACATAATAGTCATAATAAAGGGTCAAACCTATTAAAAGGTTCCTTCGATCTGTAACAATGTTAAGGCCAAAGAGAATGATTGGAATAGCCTTCAAAAATTACCAACAATGGATTTCTAGAGTTGCAAATTTTACACAGAATATCAAAGTGATTTGCTTCAGAATTTGGCACTAAATATTCACCATAATATCTGAATAAAGTTACCACAGGTTTGAATTAACCCACTGTAACTTTGGATAAGGGTTTTCAGGTTTGAGAACGCTTGTGAAATAACTCCTATTTTTTTAATAAGCCTCATATCGGATTGATACAGACTTAGCTCAGGGATTATCCCTAAAAATGGGTCAAAAATCTCAAATAGGATGCAAAATTCGTAGTGTTGAATAAGGTCACAAGCATGTGTTAAATAGCCTTAGATATAGATCTATAGGTGATATGAATAGCACATAACTTTGCCATAGGAAGATCAAGACCCATGGATCTATAAGTCGGATCTGCTTCAGAAGAGGGCATTTAGTCTTTGATCATGAAGTGAACTCTTCAGAACTCCTGCAAGATAGTTCAAACCCCAAATAAATACCCACACCCACAGAAATAAGCCAAAACCAAAAACTATCCTTCAAAAAATCGACCTTCACTATTGTATCTTCAGGACGATGCAAGGCTAAAAATTGTCAAAAAGATATTATCTCGTGAGGTACATTTGAGGAGTAAAGTGCCTTGATATATATATAGATGTGTGGAGGTGGTTTAGGGAGGCCAACTTGCCATTTAGGAAAAAATTCAAATTTTTCTTGGAGCCACTTTTTCCCTCCACCTTTTGGACCATAATATTAATGGATTTTATTCAAACATTCTCTTCAAGATTTGGACCATATATTCATAAATTTTCAAGGGTTAAATTTAACACTTTCAACAAATATTAATGAAGGTCCTTTTCTATGATTAATTCCATGTTGCCACATCAACCACTTGTTTAGGGTTTTTTACCACACGGTGGGTGCATCAACTTAAATTGGGCATATCTCTCAAACCACACAGAGTCTCACGGCGTGATATATACCGTTAGAATCATCATGATAAGGAGCGTCCAATGATGGTGGTCTTAGGATCAATACACTAATATTCATCCTAAAAAAATATTCAATAAGTGCAAGGATTAAAGGGATTTACAAGGCTACTTAACCATTGGAGCTTCAACTGGTGCAATCCAGACAAATATTAAGAGTGTTCAAGAACAAACGTTGGCATCAATGGAACCATCATTCAACATTCAGATGTTAGTGATGCCATGAATATGGCCACCTATTTAAGGACTATATCTTTCAAACCCTCAACCTTTCTCTTCCCTACAAACTATGGCATTGGACCAACAAGGATTTCAATAACTGATAATCACATAAGAAACAAAAAAAACCTCTACCTCCAACTTAGAGAAGCCCCTATAGTCCAAAAAAAAAAACGAAGCACTGGAAAACACAAAGATCTCACAAGAGGATCTCGTGAACCATTTGGATGATGTACAATATAAGGAGAACCCTAAACAAGATAACTCAGCTAGAAAGAAAAAAAACCTAGAAAACCCTAATGAGGGTCCTATTAACAAAGAGGTAAAATTTTTAGATGTGACAATGGAAATGCAAGCAAATGGATTGAGAACTAAACCATCAAAAAACATGGAAGAACCTAAGAAAATGGACTCAAGTCAACATGTACTATCACCAATGCTAGAGGAATTACATGATCATGATCTCAGAACTATCCTGAATCCACAAATGCATCTACTTGACCATTATTTTCTCAAAGTTTGCATGTGAATCAAGCCCTTCCTCTTGAGGGCACAATTATAAATCATCTCCTTATCTGCATAGGGATTCCCCCATGCCTTTTTGAGAGGAGAATAAGAGTGGGAGGAAATTGAGATAAGAGTTAATTCAATAAGTGGGAGTGTTTCTAGCCAACTCAGGTAAGGTATCATTAATCATTGGTGTGTTTTCCCCCACCCCCCTCCTTCCAAATGAAACTTATATATTGGAACATGAGGGGTATTAATTGTAAAGGGAAGTAGAGACCCCAAAAAAAATCTAATTAAAAAGGAAAAATCGAGTATAGTAATCCTACAAGAATCTAAATCCTCAATTGAAAAAGAGGACTCCATTGCCTCCAAGATATAGAAATACCTTTTGATGTGAATGGGAATGTAGGAGGGTTGGAAGTTATTTAGAATCTAGAGGAAGTGGTTTTCAAATACTGTCTTTTAGTGCCAAGAATGCTAGTAGGTCGATTCAACCCCTCACTATAATGCTCCTTCCCACCCCCTTGCTCTTCTCTACTATGGGAGGTGCTACTTTTTAATTAACCCAAACTCCATGGCCATTTTTAAGATGGGGTTACAAAAATTCTCTTTCTTTGAAGCTTGCAAAATTAACTTCTAATATCACCATTATATTTAGCTCGTTGAGAGCTTTCTGACGATATAATTTTTACCTCAATTTGACTCATGGATTGAAAGTTATGACCATTTGAAGTTTGACCAACCAAATAACGTGACGTCATCAAAGAACTACCACGTGGCACCCATATATGACCCACACGACCTACCATATCACTTCGGTGCCACATCCCCTCGTCTCGGGTCACTGGCCGATTTTGGAAATGAACTTCACACATACCCAAGGCTGCACATAAGAGGATTAAGACCTTCCTAATTATGGTATTTTAAGTATTATCTGGGATTAAGGTTAATCCTTAGGTTTAAGCCTTAGTTAATCTCATCCATGTTAGCCTTGACTACCTTGCGCCTCTCATAATTCTTGTGTGGAAACCAAGCAAATGTCCTCTACTCTTATTGGCGCTCACCACGTGGAATCAGGCTCATGGGCTCCACTAGCCCGACCCCATCATGTTTTGTAATTATTCTTCGTTGTAAGAAATCCACCTAACCATGTCATTGTGGTTGTCACTGCATCCAATAATCCACGAGAAAATGAACATAGTAGGTTTCCTCCTGTGCACACGTCATCCCAACTGCAACTTATTCCAAATTCACTCTTTTAAAATTGACTTGAAGAGCATGGGGCTAGAGGCTTGCAAAATATATCAAGCCACATTTTTGCCAGCAAATGAACAAAGGGGCAAGCAAGTACCAAAGTTTCAATTCTTTGCGTTTAATATTAGTAGGGGAAAAGCACCAGTGACTCAAACCATATTGGTCTATCATATAGAGTTATAAGTCATCCTTAATGAAAGGCTAACAACAAAATCCATACTCATATCACACAGATCTACAAATCATTCACAACATAATTTTGAACATCACAATCCAGAATTAACCATATGGAGTCATGCAAATTCATATTCCAATTATGAGTAAAATCAATGTACAACATCATTCAGACATTTGATATACCCGTCGACATGCGAAATATCATACCAACCATGAACATAGCTTTGAAAAACAATGAAATATACTTATCTGTGTGTGTTTAATAAGGATGGAAACTAAGGGAGGGACTTCTAATCTCCTCCCAAACATATGCCAACTACACTCCAGTTTTTCTTGCGACTGACCACCCTCGAGCCAGATTCAGAGTGTGAGGATTTAACTGCTC
This sequence comes from Pinus albicaulis, assembly GCA_034641835.2. Classification (NCBI taxonomy): domain Eukaryota; kingdom Viridiplantae; phylum Streptophyta; class Pinopsida; order Pinales; family Pinaceae; genus Pinus; species Pinus albicaulis. Next base: position 514,757,224 of record CM076579.1, on the reverse strand, counting down.
AAGGGGATTTCATGTTGATATCATGTTAACTAAACTAGAGAGGGAGTGCACTGTCCAGGTGGTTTATCAACTGCCTCATGTACTAAGCACCAAAGTGACTCTTCTGCCTCTGTAAAGTCAATCACAATGATTCATCCAAGGCTCAGTGAAGTACTGCTTAATACATGAGAATGATCTCACTCTATGGGTGGTTTATCAATTGGATTTTCAAGGCAAGCACTATCCACATCCCATTATATAGGTGGTTTATCAACTTAATTAGCAAGCACTTAAGTTGTTTATCAACCTCCAAGGAAAGCACTTAAAGGTTTATCAACCCATTTCAACAAGCACCCGAATGTCTTAGCTTTCCAAGTGGTTTATCAACCTTCCAACAAGCACCCTGGTGGTTTATCAACCTCTAGGTGGTTTATTAGCTCTTTATCAAGAACTTAGAGGTTTATCAACTGAGATAGCAAGCAATGAGTGAGTTAATGCCTCCATCGAGCCTTCATCGGCCAACCAATCATAGGTGCACAATCATGGGCCAAAACAAATTCACAGGGGAATTCTGTTATGTTACATAGCAGATGCTTTTCTTCTCTATTATTATGCTCCAATTCTTCTCCACTCCTTCTATCTTCTCTTCTCTTCTGTGCTACCCTTCCTTGTTGCTCCTGTGCTTGCACCTTCTCATACACTACTTTTTGTGTACTTGTTTTCTTGTTATTCTTTTTTTTCCATGCTTCCCGCCCCTTGTATTTGATTTTGTGTGTTCAATTTTCTCCCAACACGTCCCATGAGAACAAGGACAACATGGGCCTCGTCCTTCACTTTAGACTGCACATATACAACTTCAATGCCTACTAAGCATACCATTAATTAGTCAAGGATATAAATGAAAAATATATAAATGAAGTAGCTTGGGTTTTGGCTTAAACACAACACAAGTAACTCTCCCTTCCTCAGATATATGAATCCGTGTCCACTCCTCCAACTTATCCATATTTGCATTTTTACATTTATTTACGTAAACAAATATTGATGGCGACATTTACATGGGGCGTAGAGAAAAGGGTTGTTACATACCCCACCCCATTAAAGGAACATTGTTCTCATTGTTCTATGAAAATAACACAAAACATATCTGTGAGATTCATATATATACATGGCCCTTTACATTCATTTACACAGTAAACAAAATTGGGTAAGATACCCTTATCCAATCAACCATTTCACAAGTGGCTTCATATGGTCCAAAGTGCTTCCATTGCACCTTGACCTACTCGATCACTCTATTTTGGAGCGTGATTTGCCTCAAGTCCAATATTCATTATGGTTCTGGTTGGAATTCTCACTCAGATTCCACTTGTATCACATACCAATCAACAATATTATTAACATAATGTACATACTTTTTAAGTAAATAAATGTGGAAAACATCTTGTGCTTTCACTATGGGTGGCAAGGCCAGTCTATAAGCCACTGGCCCTACTCTTTCCAAAATATGAAATGGTCTACAAAACCTGTGTTCCAATTTAGCACAGGATCCTCTTCACAACTAAGTCTTTCTTGGTCTAATATAATGATACACATGCTCTCCCACTTAGAATTCCTTATGCATTCTTTATTGATCTGCATAACTATTTTTCCTATCTTGGTCTACCTTTAATTTCGGTCTAATAGTAATTACTTCTTGCTCCATTTCCTTCAACATGTCAAGTCCAAGAACCACCCTACTCACTAGATTATCCTAGTTGATGGATGTGCTACATTTTCTGGCATATAGAGCCTCAAAAGGACTCATATTTAGTGACTCCTGATACCCATTATTGTAGGAAAATTCAAATAAGGGTAGGAACTCTTCCCACCTCTTTGGTTGATGCATGAAATACATTCTTAACATGTCTTCTAGAATTCTATTTAATATTTCAGATTGTCCATTTTTTTGAGGATGATCCATTGTGCTAAATGCTAATTTTTTTCCAAAACCTGCAAGTAATTATTTATAAAACTTTGAAGGGAATTTGGCATCCCTTTGGATATGATTTTCTTGGGTATATTGTGCAATCTAAATATTTCATTCATGAAAATATAAGTAATGTCAATTGCCTTGTCGGTGGACTCGACAACTATAAAATGAGCAACCTTGCCTAACTTTTCCACTACCACCATTATAACATCATGTTGTCTAGATGTATTTGGCAGTATTGTGACGAGTTACATAGAGATGAATTCCCACTTCCACTTAGGAATGGTGTTTGGTTGCAACAATCTCGTTGGGTGCTTACATTCCACTTTAACTTGTTGACATTCTAGGCACCTAGCGATATAATCAAAATCTTCCCTTTTCATGTCCGACCAATAATAAATTTTCTTCATGGATATTATCATCTTTTGATAACCAAGATGATCTAGATGAAGTATTTTTTGACATTCATCCATGATGAGCTTCTTCAAGTCACCCATGCAAGGAATATACCATCTATCTTTGAATTTCAGCATACCATCATTAGTGAGTGAGTCATTCTTACTCAATGATCCTTACGGGTCTTGCTACAAGTGTTCCTTCACATGTTAATATTGCTCATCCTGAAGTAGTTCCCCTTTAATCCTCTCTTTGATATCGACCTCATAAGTGCTTATGGCTGCCACATGAGCCACTTGTATACTTTTGCTAAGTGCATCCACTACTTTGTTCTCCTTGCCTTTAATATAACTTATTTCAAAATCAAATTCATTGGTCAAGGCTAGCCACCTAGCTTGTCTTGCATTCAACCTAAATTGATCAATTAAACATCTCAACCCTCCATGATATGACATATAATCAAAATTTCTTCCAAGCAGGTAGCGCCTCCAAATTTTCAAGGCATTCACTATTGTTGCAAGATCCAATTCACGAGTGGCATAATTCCTCTCATGTTCATTTATTTTGTCAATTCATAACAAACCACATGTCTTTCTTGCATTCAGACTCCACCAATCCCATCCTTACAATCATATGTGCAAACCACACAATATTTTTTTGGATTGAGTTTTCTCAATATTGGCACATTTCTAAGTTGGTGTTTTAATTGTTCAAAACTAGTTCTGCACTCTAATATCCATTGGAACTTAACTCCTTTCCTCTTCAAAGTTTTGATCAGATGCCCAATCTTTGAAATTTTTTGAATGGACCTCTTCAAATATTCGACCAACCCCATGAAGGATCTCACTTTTGTAACATTCGATGGAGAAAGCCACTCCATGATGGCCTTGATCTTCTTAAGATTCACTGTCACTCCTTCCTTGGAGACAACAAGTACCAAGTACTGAACTTGTGATTGGAATAAATCACATTTTCTGATTTTGTGCTCTATTAGCAATTGCAACACTGCTCTCAAATGTTCTTCATGATCTTCCTTGGTTTTAGAGTAAACCAAGTGTCTTCTATGAATACCAACACAAACTTGTCTAGATATGGGCTAAGAACATTTCTCATCAGACACATAGATGTGGTTGCAGGATTTGTGAGCCCAAATGGCACCAACACAAATTCATAATGTCCATAACTAGTTTTAAAGTTGTCTCATGGATATCCTCATCCTTAATCTGAATTTGATGGTACTCATACCTCAATTCTATATTCGACAATACGAAAACCACTCTTAACTGATTGAATAAGTCATAAATCCTAGGCAGATGATACTTATCCTTTATTGCAGCTTTATTTAACTACCTGTAGTTAGTGCACAATTGTAGTTTTCCATCCTTTTTCTTCAAAAATAGCGTTGGGATTCCCTAAGGTGACACATCAGGTTTGATATACCCCTTTTTAGTTGTTCCTTCAATTGTAACTTTAACTCCACCAACTCTCGCATGCTCATGCAATATGGGTATTTTGACACTTGTGTTGATCTTGGAAATAATGCAACTGAGAAATCATTTTCTCTTCTTGGTGAAAATTCTAGTATTTCCTCAAGAAATACATCACTGAACTGATTTGATATCATATGCTCTTCCGTTCAATCCCTATTGTATCCTAATTCATTGGTCACTTGGATCGCATAGAAAGAACATCCCTTTTGGCTGCATTTTTCATTTACAACGTTGATATCTATCTAATAGTAATCGAATTTATTATCCCTTAAAGTGTCACACTTTCTCCTTTTTCACCGAGACATTCTAACAACTTGCTATAGAAATTAATTTTTCCTTATGGGTCATTATTCAGTCCATGCTAACTAGCACGTCATATAACGCTAGTGGCAATCGATTCAAATTAACCAATGTGGGCATGCAATTGATCACCAATGAGCATTATCCTATAATGTCTACAACTCGACTTTTGGTTCTTGTTACTAACTGAACCAACCGTGATTTTGAATGGGGTTTCTTCTACAATGCACACCTTTATGTGACCTTCAAACATATAACTAAAATTAGAGTGTGGATCAATCAAAAGCAAAACAGTTTGGTTAATTACCATACCTTCAATTTCGATCATTTAAGCTTGATGATCGACCTGCTTGTTTCCCACTACAACATGTATTTGTGGCACGTTCTTAGCCGCATCATTCAATTTCTCTACTTCTTACACATTGTACAACCTGGGACCATTTAGTTGTCATTGAGGACAATATTTCTGCATGTGATTTTATCTACATGTCCAACATTGTATGGGTCTTTTAACAATGATGGATCCCGCCAACATACATGGGGTATCCATAATATGAAATCTCAATTAGACCTCACACAATTTGAGATAGTAGCCCCAATCGAAAATGCAACCTGACTTCCACGTACTTAAAGATTTTCCTTGGATGCAGTAGTTAGCATAAGAGAGCAACACATGTAATTTTGAATGAGAAAGTAAGTATGCCTTGTGAAGTGTTCAATTGGAAATGTATCAAGGTTTTTTTACCGGAAGGATACAAAAGTGGTTCTTTAGGAGAAAAGGAATAATACTATTCTAATAAAGGCACATGCACATGCATATGAAAGAATCATTATTGATCAAGCGAAATAGTTCACATATACATAACGATCATCAAAGCAGGTACAACACATTTTCAATAATATGAGCACCAGAGCCAATGAAATAGTTCAATTTATTTATTACATATGAATTCCAACACATACTGCAAACATCCAAAGATTAGTCTTAAAACATTCACGATATACACATGAAAATGTGTTACCTCAATGAGATTGAAATATTAAGTGAAAGTTCCAAGATACATTGATACATTGAAACACCACTAGCTCCAATAGTGGAGCGTTGAGCCACTACTTGCTCTCCAAAAGAACTATCTTCCTCTTTAATGCCTAGTTGGAGAAGCCAAGGTCAAAAGTCCTTCCTTTGAGTAATGAGTCCTCTTTTATAACAAGAGGGATGACCTTTCATATCCCCATGACTCTTGGACTCCCCTTATGACTATTAGACTTCTAATGTGACCTTTGGATTTCTATTTGACTTTTGGACTTCTCCATTTGACTCTTTTGTCCATATGTGACTCTTGGACTTCCACATATTTACATTTACAATAATTTCCAAAATTACATCATCATTTTCCACATCATCACTTGATGACAACATGAAAAGTCATAGAAATTTATGACTTGGAACCATGGTGACTTGTATATATATTTCTTTGAGAAGTGGTGACACTGCCACTGTGTCTTCAATACTCGTAACAAATCTTGCAATGTGATTACCTTCCACCCTCCATGGGAATCCATTGTTCTTTTAATTGTCGCAACATCATACCTTTGTGCCTTTTGTCTTCAAGATGCTTCCTAGGGTAGTCCTTGATAGATCTCCTCACACATATTTTCCATGCTATATTGAACACCTGCAAGTATAGATCACTCATGGAAAACAAACATTAGCCCATAAATATCCAACTCTATTATGCTTCAGGTAAATATTTTGTCCATGGATCAATAATGCGCTAAGGAAGAAAGAGAGACATTCTGGGCATAGGTGGCACTTACAAGAGATAGGATGGCACTTATCACTGAGTCTACGCAGTACGCATCTCTGAAGGAGAAGGAGGCCTAATAGAGGGCGCATGGCGCAATTTCAAGGAATAAATATTGCATGATTGTTCCACTGAGGATGCACTAACCACAAGGAGGGAGAGATAGGTCCATAAGGAGGATGCATGGTGATGGAACAAGGCACAAGGGAAGGCATGATTTCCCACTGAGAGTGTGTAGTGCGCTTAATTGGGAGATAGAGACAAGGTTGGCACAAGGCACAAAGACAAGCAACAAGCAAGAGGGTCTAATGAATAAGGATGCAATGTGTGCTAGAGAGAAGGATTATAGGTGCAGGGTACAGTCCCAAATGACAATGAGGGTCTCCACTATGCCATAGGAGTGCGTAGTGCGCTATTTTTAGCCTAGAGGGTAGGCTTGTAAGGTGAGGAAATTTTTTAAGTATATAAGGGTGAAGCCTTAAAAGACACACTAATTTAAGAGAAAAATCAAGTGAGACACATCTCAACTCATGAGTAAAACTTGGACAGGACCCAAGACTAATAAGTATACATGAAAACACTAGTTCAAGAAAATTATCCAAGTACAATAGACAAAGTATGTGCAGTTGCGACAAAAAAGTGTCATTTTGTGGTTAGAAAGTATAATATGACTCCAAAGTGTGTGATTTCCACTTCTAATGATATGAAGACACTTAGGAATGAACATGGAAACTTGAAACATGTGTGGAAGCATGAAATGACACTTTAAAACAAAAAGAGAGACTCCACATTTTAAGAGGTAGGCTCCAAAATTTGAGTATAACAAAAATTTTGGAGGGTGTTGTAATAATGACAACACTTGACAACACATTGGGTGAATTTCAGCTTCTCTATCTAGGAAAAGTTTTCATCAAAGTGTTAGCCTTTCAGTATGTATTGATTCATCAAGTGGATTTCCCTAGATTTCCCACTTGACTCGGTTATGGATGTAGAACCCACCATTCCCTTTCTTGGTTTAACACACAACAATTTTTTGCCATTTCACAATTGTTTCGATCCAGGAGAAGGGTCATATGTAATCACGAGTTAAATATGATCAAAGTCTTAGTTTTCATCTCTAGTGTTGCTCCGCTACTAGTAGATCTGTTTAGTACCCGATGGAGTCACTACATTCACACAAGCATCGCTTCCCTGCCAATGATCCTGTTCAGTACCTCGACAAAGTTGCTTGCTTCACCTCTCTGTGCAAGAAGCCTTTCTCTTCTTTCGTTCTTTATTTATTTTATTTAAATAACTATGCTTAGGAACTTATTATTTCATGGGGCGGAAGAAGGATCACGACTTATTGAGAGCAGAAGAGGTTTTTCATTAAGAGAAGGTTATATATACCTCTGATATTGATTTGGTCGCTATTGATTTTTACCTTTCCCTTCTCTACTTGATTGGATTAACATGTAAAATACCAAGTAATTCAACACCAAATTAAGGAATAAGGATGATAAAATATATGCGGGTGTCATGGTTCTACTCAATGATTTTCTCTTGAATGTATCATATTATTCTTCTGGACATTACTTGAATTAAGGCGTTTCCCAGATAAAGGAGAACCAAGCATTGCAGTTGTCACAATCCCTGTTCGTTTCGCCACATATTCTTTCAAGCCATGCATACACTCTCACACAAGGTCTTATTTATGTACACTAAACAAAAATAATGAAAAGGTATGAAACATGATAAAACAAACAATATGAAACATGGAAATAAAATTGTACAAAGAGAGGAATGCAACCCAGGGTTTCTACTGGAGGTAGTGTTTAAGTTCTCGGCCATTAACGGGAAGAGGATCATTCATCCCATCTAAATATTTCCACCTATAAGAATCATGGCCAAGTTCTTCAGTGACGGTATAAGGTTCAATCCATAGAGATTGAAACTTAGTATGCTTTCCTTTCTCTTCATGGGATTTATCCCACTTTAGTACTAGGTCAACCACATTAAATTTTGTGTTCCCTACAAATTTTTTATCAAACCAATACTTGATTCAGTTTTGGTGTATGAAAAAATTTTCTTTTTCTTTGAGCCTTTCCTCATCAATCTTAATAAATTTTTTTATCCAACTTTGAACAAGGACACTGGTTTTCCTTGAGATTCCTAAGAAAGCTGCAAGGCGGGAAGTTAAATGTTCAGCGGAAGGATAACTTCTTTCCTATATTAGGAAGTATGTATAGGTTTTCTTAAAGGGTTTAAGAGTTACGTGATCAACCCATATTGCATTCACCAAATCATTATGAAAATTCTTTTGTTCAGAGAAGAAGATTTTCTTAATAATATAAATCAGGTTTTTGTTTGTGGACTTAGCCAAATCGTTTCCCTGTGGGTAATAGTTAGATGCATGCTTTAAAACTGTACCATTTTCTAATGCAAAATCATAAAGTTTTAATGAAGAAAAATAAGTTACAAATTATCAAAGAAAAGTGATGTAGGAATGTTGAACTTGGTTACGATGTTCTGTTTGAGAAATTGGATGACTTCATGATCGTTGACTTGTCTTAATGGAACTGCTCCGGTCCACTAAGTGAAATAATCAGTTGCAATTAAAATGTATTGGTGTCACTTCGATGAATGATGAAATATTTCACCAATAACATCTAATCCCCATTTTTGGAAATGTTTAGATTGAACAAGAACATTTCAGCGCCCATGCCTAGTGCATTAAGCACCTACACTAGGGTGGGGCCCATAGTGCTATTTTTGGTGCATGTCTATTTTAGTTATCCCTTAATCAAGATGGAAAATAAAATATAATCTATTCTCAATGATAACTTGAAATAGTTAACTGAAAGTGATAAACTCAGTTAGCTAGTGGATTTCGAGTTAGAGGTGGTTGGTGAGGCATGCAGAGTAATTCTAGTTGTAACAGAGTTCGAAGTGCAATGGTGCATTAGTTAATGCAGGTTGTAATCAATTTAACTCAGTTAAGTGAGTTAAACTCAATTGTGCTAGTTGTAACTGAAGATACACTAGTGAGAGATCAAGTGAATTAAATATTAATTAATACACAATCAATGATCTCACATGCAACTGAGGATTTACTATTATTAGCTGCATGCATGTTAGATCCAGTGGAGACCCAGTTGAGATCTAGGTGAAAGAGAAGTTGACTATCAGTTATAGGATTATTGGGTTGCGCACATGCAACCAAACACCCATTGGAGTGCCCATGATACTTGCGTAGTTAAGGAAGGCCAAAATTCCTATCTTTTAGGGATTTCATTCATCAGGGATTGCGCAAGCAAGACAGGCTATCTGGAGGTAGTAAATTGGCTAACTATTGGTCAGTTTTTGTATGACAATGTGAGACAATTAGCTGAGTACTGGAGGGCTCTTATGAGAAGAGTTTTGCATGTAATTGTTTCATGATCCATGTTGAATATACAATAGAGTATAGTGGGGTTTTGAACAACAAGCTTTCCTCGGGAAATTATCTGTGTGGTGTTTGATTTGATTCTTCCTTACTTCATGTGATTAGTGATTGTGTTTTTAATTACACAAAATATTTGTAGAAGCGATTCACTATTTAAATTTAGTAAATTTTTAGATCGAGGGAATCCAAGATATACACGCATGTTGTATAATTTCTACATGGTATTAGAGCACATGAAATTACAGAGTGATGCAGGAGCTGAGTTTGTGACTGGATAGAATTCGAATTTGCAGAAAGACTTTCTTGGTGCTATAGCTGATTCAAGATCTAAATGGCTTTCAATGGCTTGTGGTTGGAGTATGCACTTGAGGGCAGCTCAAACTATATTGCTTGGATGGACAAGATGGAGGCAGTACTCGAAGACAATGGCTTGAAGGACTTAATTGATAATGATGTTCCTAGACCTGTTGTGATAGATGCTGCAAATCTTGATGCATGGAAAAAGAAAGCGGTAAAGGCGAGGATGATCTTGTTGGAGGGAGTACGAGACCACATTGTCTCAAGACTCCATAGGAAATCCACATCGAATGCAATGTGGAAGAATTTGACGGATCTATTCCAGAGCAGCATCGACCATAGGAAATTGGTGCTCAAAGATAAACTCAGGAAGATCAAGATGGAGAAGGGCGGCTCCATACCAAAATATCAAGAAAAGTTTGTCCAATGTAGAGATGAACTTGGGAGTGTTGGTATAACAGTCGCTGATGATGATTTGGTGAGTTTGGCTCTCCTTGGACTTCCTAAGAGTTGGCACAGTTATGAAGACTCTGTCAATGGAAGGAAAAAATTGCTAGATTGGGAATGACTGTAGTTGGCTTTGGTGTAGGAGGAGTTCAGTTGGAACACCAGAGATGGATCTTCATCTAAGAATGAATATGAAGAATATTGTGCTTTGGTTGCCAAGGCGAAGAAGGGGAAGGGTAAGAAATTCCATTCCAAATCCGAGTCCAAGAATGGAAAGAAGCAGGACATGTCCAAAGTGAAGTGTTTTCACTGTCACGAGCATGGAAATTTTGCTACTAACTGTCCACAAAGGAAGAAGAGCAAGAAGGTTGGAGTATCTGTAGCTGGTGAGGCTCTTGCCTCACAATTTGAGCTTGAATTCTCATTGATCTCATGCATGGTGTCAAGTGCATTGGGATCTGTGTGGTATTTGGATAGTGGTGCTTCCTTTCACATGACGAGAGACAAGGAAATTTTCAGTGACTTGGAGGAGAAGGATCTCCAGATGCATATTGAAGTGGGCGATGATGGGCGGCATAGTGCTACCGGGATTGGAACCATTACCTTCTAGAGGCAGTCAGGTAAAGCCTTTCAATTAAAATATTCAATGCATGTACCAGGTTTGAAGAAAAATTTAGTCTCAGTCGCAATGTTGGAGGGTAGAGGCTATGATGTTGTTTGTAGTGAAGGAAAAGCTTTCCTGTGACATAAAACAATGGGAAAAGCGAAGAGGATAGGGATTTGAGTTAAGAATCTCTACAAGATGGAGGTAGATGGCTGCATAGCAATGATGGGAAAGGAAAATTAGGTGGTGAGCCAGGATGAGGGCGAATTATGGCACTAAATATTGGGCCATATTCACCATGGAGCCTTGAAAGTCATGCAACATATTTCTACTGGTCTTCCCAGGGGTACACTTGCACAGTCAGACGCATGCAAGGGATGTACTATGGGAAAATATGTAAAGGCCTCCTTTCATGAAAAGGAGAATCGAGCTTCGGGGATCCTTGAGAGAGTTCACACAGACGTGTGTGGACCATTCTCTATTGGTTCGACAATAAAACATAAGTACTATGTAACATTTGTTAATGAATTTTCTCGTAAGTTCTGGATCTTCTTCATGGAGAATAAAGATCATACATTCTCTAAGTTTCTTGAGTTTAAGGCACTGGTGGAGAAAGAGTTGGAGAAGCAAGTGAAGGCTCTTAGGAGTGATAATGGTGGAGAATACATCTTTAACGAATTCAATAACTTCTGCAGCAAATAAGGAATTCGAAGAGAACTGATAGCGCGTCATAAACCACAGCATAATGGGGTCGCAAAAAGAAAGAACAAAATGATTGTGGGTGAAACAAGAGCGATGTTGCATGATCAAGGCCTACCAATGCATCTATGGGCGGAAGCATGCAACACTTCGGTATTTGTGCAAAACCGTTGTCCTCATAGGATACTTGGCATGAGTACACCTGAAGAGGCTTTCACTGGTAAAAAATCTGATGTTTCACACTTTAAGATTTTTGGCTCATCTGTTTATGTGCATGTGACCAAGGAAGCCAAGAAAAAGCTGGAACTAACAGCTAAGATCAGGATTTTTGTGGGGTACACTGAAACACCCCATAATTATCATGTGTATTTTCTAGACAACAGAATGACTGTTGTGTTACGGGATATAAAATTTAATGAGGAGAAAGCCATGCGGTTGTCCCTTGAGAGGGAGCTGGACTTGCATGCAGAGGAGGAACTGTTGGTTCCCAAGGATGAGCCTCAAGACATGGATCAGCCACATGTGGAGGATCATGGAGTGGAGGAAAACACTCATGCAGAGCCATCCATCAGTAATTGGCAGAAGGCGCACAACGAAAGCTGATAGATTGAGACTTGATGTTGCGGAGAGTGTAGGAGCCCCTACTTCACAACACAAACATAGACAGTCTCCTGACCGATTTACTGGATACATGGCTCTTATGAGCAAATGTATTGTGATTGAACCATCTTCCTTTCAGGAAGCAGTGCAACAACCAACTTGGGTTTATGTAATGGTGGATGAGTATGACTCCATTTTCAAGAACAGTGCATGAGAGATTGTCCTAAGACTGATCGAAAAATCAGGGGTTGGATCGAGATGGATATACAAGGTAAAGCAAGCTACTAATGGGAGTGTGGAGAAATACAAGGCCAAATTTGTGGCCCGTGGATTCTCACATATCGAGGGGATAGATTATGATGAGAATTTTGCACCTGTTTCAAGGTACTCTTCCATAATATCCATACTTGCACTCTCAGCACAAATGGGCTGGCGCATTCATCAGATGGATGTGAAACTATGTTTCTCAATGGGATCATTGAGGAAGAGGTGTACATAGAGAAACTTGAAGGTTTCGAGAACTTCAATAGTGAGTCGCATGTGTTCCAACTCAAAAGAGCACTGTATGGGATGAAGCAAGCACCTCGTGCTTAGTACACTCGGATAGACAACTATTTCACCAGACTGGGCTTGACCAAAAGTGAAGAAGATGCAAACCTGTACTAGATTGTGGTTGAGGGTAAGCTGTTGATTATTGTTCTTTATGTTTATGATCTAATTTTTATTGGTGCTGAGAAATTGATACACTTATGCAAGGAGGATCTTGCAAGGGAGTTCAAAATGAAGGACATGGGACTCCTTCATTATTTCCTTGGATTGGAAATATGGTAGCGGGATGGTGAACTTTTTGTGTCTCAAGGAAAGTATGCAAAGGAGATACTGGGTAAGTTTCACATGGAGAGCTGCAAACCCATGGATACTCCTCTTCCAAGAAATTGGAGGAAAGAGGATGCTACTTCTGGAGAGGTAGTGGATGCTACTGTCTACAATTAGTTAGTTGGTTCATTGATGTATCTGGTGAACACCAGACCATACATTTTCTACACAGTTAACCAACTGATTCAAGCTATGGTTAAGCCTACCAAGCTCTTTTGGAAGGTGGGGAAGCATGTCTTGAGATACCCGAGGGGCACATTAGAGTATGGTCTATGGTACAGACAGATATAGGGAGTGAAGCTTCAAGGCTTCACAGATGCAAATTGGGTGGGCAGTCCATCAGACATAAAGAGCACATCAGGAGGGATCTTAAACATAGGATTGACAACATTTTCCTGGTACAACAGGAAACAACGATCTGTGGCACTCAGTTTAGCTGAAGTAGAATACATGGCAGCAATTCAAGCTGCATGTGAGGCTATCTAGATGAGAAAGATCTTGGTTGGTTTGTTTGGTTCTCAGATGGATCCGACAGTAATTCATTGTGATAACTAGAGTTGCATTAAAATATCTATTAATACTATGTTTCATGATAAGTCCAAGCATATAGATATCCGATATTATCATCTTAGAGATTGTGTACAGAGAAGGATAATGTTACTTCAGTACATTCCCACGGAAGATCAGGATGCAAATATTCTGACGAAGGCGCTCACTAGGAGCAAATTCGAATACCATAGAGACAGGATCAGGGTGAAGGATAATCCCTTTCTTGTTGAGAGGGAGTGTTGATATTCAACAAGAAAATTCCAGCACCCACGCCTAGTACATTAAGCACCTACACTAAGGTGGGGCCCACAATGCTATTTTTCGTGCATGTCTATTCTAGTTATCCCTGAATTAAGATGGACAATAAACTGTAATCTATTCTCAATGATAACTTGAAATAGTTAACTGAAAATGATAAACTCACTTAGCTAGTGGATTTCGAGTTAGATGTAGTTGGTGAGGCATGTAGAGTAATTCTAGTTGTAACAGAGTTCAAAGTGTAGTGGTGCATTAGTTAATGCAGGTTGTAATCGGTTTAACTCAGTTAAGTGAGTTAAACTCAATTGTGCTAGTTGTAACGAAAGATACACTAGTGAGAGATCAAGTGAATAATATATTAATTAATTCACAATCAGTGATATCACATGCAATTGAGGATTTACTATTATTAGCTGCATACATGTCAGATCGAGTGGATACCCAGTTCAGATCTAGGTGAAAGGGGAAGTTGGCTATCAATTGTAGGATTATTGGGTTGCACACATGCAACCAAAAACCCATTGGAGTGCCCATGATACTTGCGCAGTAAAGGAAGGCCAAAATTCCTATATTTTATGGATTGCATTCATCAGTGTTTGTGCAAGCAAGGCGGGCTGTCTGGAGGCAATAAATTGGCTAAGTATTGGTCAATTTTTGTATGACAGTGTGAGAAAATTAGCTGAGTACTAGCAGGTTCTTGTGAGAAAACAAGCTAGAGGATAGTGGGGTTTTGAGCAACAAGCTTTCCCCAGGAAATTATTTGTGTTGTGTTTGATTTGATTCTTCTTTAATTCATGTGATTAGCGATTGCATTTTTAATTCTGTAAAAGATTTGTAGAAGCGATTCAGTATTTAACTTTAGTACCATTGTTAGATTGGGTGAATCTAAGATATACATGCATGTTGTATAATTTCTACAAGAAAGGTTCCTCAACTTCTATGCTTAGAAATGAGGCAGCTAACATCTGATCACGACCAACACACCTTTGACACATTGGGCACTTTCAAGCATAGGCATGAGAATCCTTAAACAATGGAGTCCAATAGTAACCAACCCTCATTACCTTATGTGCATTAGTATCACCTGTGAAGTGTCCACCTACTGGTCCATCATGCAATTACTTCAACACCCTTTCCGAATCTTTAGGCTATAGGTATCTAAGTAGGACATCATTGTGGTGCTTAGGGAAAAGTACACCATGCACAAGTCAATAAGATAAAGGTTTAAGACATATTTCCCTCTTTCCTTTGTTCGATTAATGCAAAATCAAGGTGCCATGCAAATATTTTCATATGTATGAATAAAAAAACTTGGTTGTACTTGTAGGAGGAACTTGCACAACAATATACATCTATATTCCCCGTTCCCACCCCAAAGGGTCTTCTTCTGGTGAATCCATTGCTCTGGCTGCAAGCCAAAAAATACCATGGCCTTTGATGGTGTGAACTGGTTTGAACTCAAGATCACATTCTTGTAAGCAGGTCATCCATTTCACCCTCCTTTCACCTAGTTATTATTGTAAAAAAAGTGTTTTAACTGTTGGACGAGGCACATAGATAATCGTATGAGCTTTAAGGAGGTAAGGCCTAAAATTCTTAACTGCCTTATATACTGTGTACACTTTCTTATCACTGACGGGATAATTTAATTCAGATCCATGTAAGCCAACACTCATGAAAGATATAGGTTGTTCATTTCCTTGATTGTCTTTCAGTGTTAATATGGCTGTAATAGACGTGTCAGAAGCAAAAGTATATAATAAGAAATCTTTATCAAAATCAGAACTATATAAGGTTGGAGCATCAACGATGGCTTACTTGATCTGGGAAAAGGCGTATTTTTCCCTCTTATCCCATTTATATGTGGCATTTTCTTTATCTTATCTTGTAATGGTTTAACAATCTGTGCATAGTTAGAGATGAATTTGTGTAGGAAATTGATCTTCCCCGAGAAATATTGCATTGCCTTCTTGTTTATAGGAAAAGGAATTTGAGTAATGGATTTGACCCTTTCTGAGTCAACCTTGATTCCACTCTTAGAAATTATATTTCCTAATATATTACTTTAAAAACACCAAAGATTCTCTTTTTTGGATTCAATGAAATTTGATACTTGCGACATCGCTCGAAAATATGCTTAAGATGACAAATATAATTTTATCTCTTCTTAGAAAAAACTATTACGTCATGACGTAATAGTATTGATTGAATCTAAATAAACTACTACACTTATTGCAATCAATACACATAATTCAATTTCCATGGGTCGTTGAAATGTAGCGTCAGCATTGATATGTCCAAATGGCATGCGATTGAAAGAAAAAGTTCTCCACTTTGTCCTGAATGCGGTCTTTAAATAATTTGGTTATGATAATAGCACCTGATTATATCCCGAGAATCCATCTAGTAACAAGAACATTTACGACCTAGATATTGTCTGGAGTATCTTCTCCATAGATTGCACGAGTTAATTGTTTTTGTCTAAAGCCCGTTTGAGGTTGCAAAAGCCAACACATGGGCGTATCTCACTAGATTTATTTCTAATAGGAACCAGGTTGAAAACCCATGTAGAGTGTCAAACATTAAAAATGATCCGAGCATCCATCAATTTCCTTAACTCCTTTTGAATCAGGGGTTCAAGTGTTGGATGAAATTTTCTTAGTTTATGTTGTAAACGCTTAACCCCTTCTTTTATAGGAATAACATGCTAAATGATGCATGTGTCATAAGTCTTTAGATCGTCGTACATCCAATCAAATAAATCTCAATATTGTTTTAAGATACAAATAAAATATTGTCATTCTTGAGGAGAACAACATGTACTGAGATTGACATACTTCAGATCTTCATTGGTTCCCAAGTTGAATTGTTCACGCAACAACGTTGAGCTTTGAGTATTTGTATTGAATGGTCCTTTGAAATGGTTTTGCAGTTTATAAATTTTCTCAAGAGATACCACACCTTTCGGCATATTGTTCCCTTAGTTGCTTGAACTACATCCTGTAAAGCCTTATCATGCTCATCTTCTTCAATAGCCACAACTTTAAGCACATTTGCAATTCCCATGAAGTGCAATATCTGTTGGTTATTATTAAATACATTAAAATTGGTTACATTTTCAGGCACAAATGGCTTATAAATAATTTCAATAGAAAAATCATCATTTAATGGTGACATTCTAGTCGCTGCATTGATAATATGTCCGCGACAACATTACGTATCCTAGGAATATAACTAATATTAAATGCTTTGAAAAATGAAATGAGTCGCCATACCTCTTTTTGGTAGTTTTTCAAACTCAGTGAAACATAGTGAATGGTATCTTGTACTTGACGGGTAACAATCTCTAGCTTAAGCACCTCTACCTTGAGGTTTATGGATTTCTTTAACTCCAAAACGAGTGCTTCATATTTAGCAGTGTTATTTGTGGACTCAAACTCCAAGTGGCATGACAAGATATACCTTTTGTTCCAAGGGTCGATGAGAACACAACCAACTTCGTAATCGTTAGATGTCTTAGAACAATCAAAATATAAGGTCCAAATATCAACAACTACCGTGCTAGTTCATACACTAGTATTATGTACATATATATTACAAAACTCATAAACACCAGTTGGACTGCAAGGAAGGAGCTCTAACTATGTATTCAATGGTGCGGGTGATGGATGTGCTTGGTAACACCTGTGGTCAACCTCTAAGAAACAATTTCCAAAAATGATGTCTGTAAATCAAACTGGCTCATTATGTCCCTCAAGTCGTGTCACAATGTACTTCATATAAGGCTCACTTTCTACTCGAATATAATTGTTCCTCCCCTTGTAAGGAAGCCATAAATGTGTCCATTCTGTTGAGAAACACCCTTGTATTTTGCTGGACCAATCTCTATTCAGAAGAAAATCATAGGCTTCCAGTATGTCCACAATTACAATATTAATGCACTGGTGAACTCTATGGTCTGATGACAAATGTATGATAACATTATGGAGTTTACCAATTTCTTGGACCAATGATCTATCTATATGTATGATTCAGACATCGATATTTTCCCATTTAACATCCATTTTCTTGGCAACATATAAAGGCATCACATTTTCATATGCACCCAAATCAACGAGACAATTGTGAACATTATAATTAAAGATTCCAAACATTAAAAGGAAAATGGGGCATAGAGTATTATAATTTAAATTAACAACATTGACTGTAGACTCGAGAATATCAAGAGACTTACCAGCTAAAATATAAGAAGCAGAAACTTTGTTATCTGACACAGGTTGTGACGCAAGTGCTTGGATGATCTATTCACATTTCCCTATTATATTTGCAAGCTCAAATATTGAAATGTTGGCATGATATATCTTCATATATTCAATAAAATTGAAATAAAAACCTTCATTCCTAACAGACTGTACTGAAGTATATGGTGGTGTATATTTTTTAGAAGCAACAAGAGTGGTGGACTTGTTATTGTTGTTTTTGGAAGTGCTCCTGAGGAGAAGGAGAACTTCTAGACTTATTCTGCAAACTTTGAGCAAGATTAGGTGGTAAAATCCTTCACAATAATTTCTTTTTTAACTCTTACTTAGAAATAGGTCCTTTGCTCCTCAAATTATATCGGTCAGTTGTTTGTTGAGGAGGAGCCTCACTCACTGGTGGTTCATCAACACTTTGTTTATCAACATTATATATGGCACCAAATGTGTTCACTGAATGCGCAACACTCAGTGAATTTTCCTCAGTCACCGTAGATTCATTTGCTTGTTTAGTATGCTCAAACTATTGAATCATCTTCTAAAAATATATCTACGAAATTAGTCATCATAATAGTTATCACATGCTAATTTCTTTCAAAACTATCTCTGTGGGGTTCTAATTAAATCACACTGCCTTTTAATTTGTCAACACTCATTTTAAAGTGATTTGTGGATGATTTCATAGCGCAGCTTCACCACTTTTCAATGCCTGTTTTTCCAAGGTCAAAATTTGGCATTTGTGGGAAAAAGCATTTTTATAAATTTTTGAAATTAAAAACCAAAAAAAAGGTTTTTGATTGAAGGCCTAATCGAGCCAAGCACCAATCATCAAGCCCAATCAAAGCACCAATTATCAAGTCACGAGACCAAGCTTTGCACACAACACAATTTACAAACCAAGGGAGGAGCCCAAGGGGGCATAAAGGGCACTAAACATCAGTAAGAGATGCAAGTGCTAGTGTATATAAACACCAAGGGAGCTTCATCCTCAACAATGTGGGATATTTCCCACTGTTTGAAAAACTAAAAGCACCAATATTTTAGATTTCAATGCAAATACTCGAGGATGATGTGCTTATTTTGTGTTAAGTGTTGTCAAACCCTAAATACTCTATGTGTCAATCTTCCAAGTGTTACACGTGCATGTTGAATGTAGTCAAAAGCAAATTAGGCTTGACACGAACATATTGTGAATGATTAGTTGCCAATCCAAAGCTCAAGTATCCAATCATATGCCATGTATCGAACATAAAAGTTCCTAAAAAATAAAAACAGGAATGCCACGAAGTCTGTTCAAACTGAAGATGGTTTTTATTGTCAATAATCAATTGCAGGATCAGATTCGATTAATCATTATGTGAAATATTTCAGGGGACAATGAGCATTTGAATTTTATTTGAAAAATGAATCAGATCTTTGAGGTAACTAGAAAAACCAAGTGAAGTATTTACAATGTTGATTTTTATTTTGTTAGGGGTATTTTGGAAACATTTTGATGGAGGGTAGAAAATTAATCTGTCAGTGCTATTTTCATTTCAGTTTGGATGAGAACTGACAGTTAAATTGTCAGTGCAATTTTTGCTCTATTTTGAGACAACCCTACCATTTAATTCATTAGCAGTTCTGAGTTTTCCTCCTGATATGATGCATGCCAGTTAATATGTAAGCGCTTGGGAAAATAATATTTTTGAAGGAAGTAAGAACAACTTGGACTGGATGCAATCCATGGAGGAAGGATTCATGCACCAAACTCCCATTTTGGTGGGCTACGACCAGATTGCAAGGAAAATATTGCTATATTAAGCATGACGACGAAGTAATTCTTTTAGAAAATCTTGGTAGAATATCAGTAGGTGATTTTGATCCTCATCTTCAACGAGGTATTTAGCAACAACACAGTTCCCAGAGACGAAATATTATCATCTTGTTTTATGATTAAGCAATGCAATGTATTTAATTTTGATTAGATATTTACTTGGCTATTTTGAGACTTTTGTAATTAATTTTTTTCTAAAAACATGGTTATGGTTTTGTAAGTACTCTATAAAGCTGATAATGAAAGAAAAACCAAGGGTTCAAACCTGAAATAAGAAAAAAATGGGCATATTTGTATCATCCCTTTGATATTAATAAAGGTTTTTCAAGCAGAAGGACATGAATGACTTCTCAAAGATTCATATTATGGTGTTTCATGGCAAGTTTCAAAGTTTTTGTGTTTCTTACTTTGTTTATCATGGAATGTTGGTTCTTCACGTTTGAATGAAGTTACATGAATTAAATTCATCCTGCATGCTCTATTTCATTACATTCAAACCACATTATCTTCTAAATTTAAAATAAAAAATTGTTCTAGTTAAACACTCTACATTAATGGACTGTCTTATTTTTCTGCCATCATACTGCTACACATTTAATTTCTATGAAATACCATGTATCTTGACTTTGAGATTTGTACGTTCATAAACCTAGTCTCGAGTATCCCTCAATCAACATATTGGCTTGACTCCATTCCCAATGGATTTATCTCTCTTGCCCAACCTAACCCGTTTTACAACACCACTCAACTAAATACCTAGCCACCGTTTGTAGTACACAACCAGTTACTGAAGTGACACTAAGTCACTGAGATGTAAAAGAGAGCCTTCTCTAGGTTAGAGGGGATAGCATCCAACCTGCAAGTTTGATTCAAAGGTTACCTCAAAGATTTCCTTTCACAGCAAGGAACATTTTTAGTGCTAACATCTTGGTGCTGTTATGAGGGATCAAATTTTCAAGTCCGCATCTCAGAAGAACAATAGTGAATAGATCTTCTCTCTGATGGTGAATAGAGGAAAAACACAGAAAGGTTGCACATTATTCATTCGATGACTCCACTCTTAGTGGGATCTAGAATTAAAAGTATCATTGGCAACTCCACTGTCTCAAAATAGATTCTCAATCTGCAAGTTATGATATGATGAATCGTGTTCATATACCTAGTTTTCATATCGTATTCCTCTCATAGTTTGGCAGACATATCTTCCAATATTTAAGGGCCAAGACGATGATGATGTTGCTCTTTGTTGATAAATCCAAAGTGTGGCAAGTTAATTGATTTATCTTATTATGACATCATCTTGTGATGTTTTCATTATTATTAGTATTTATTTCGATTTATCTTCTGTTATCATTAAGACTAATTCTAAACAACAAATAGAGGAGGACACAAGATGTAGGAACAGAACTAGGGAAAAAACCCACTCTAGGGGAAACTCGGTCAAGAATTCTTCCTTCAGTAAATTCAAAACCAGATGAGATGACCAAGACCCTCACAGCCTAGACCCAAGACTCCCTCCATCAAGTTATCCTTGTCTATTCTTCAGTTTCGAGTTCACAATCTTCTTGTGCTTCAATTCTATGGCATCCTTTTCATACTTTATTTTGTTGACATCCTTTATTTGTGTCACAATTCAAGTCCACAGTGACATCATAACTTTACTTCTATTACACTTCTGCAGTGACATAAATCGACTTCTATTATCCTTCTAGAGTGGCATCATAACTTGTCTTCTTTTATACTTATGTAGTGACATAACTTGGCTTCTATTATCCTTCCACATTGGCATCATAACTCGACTTATTTTCTATTTCTGTGATGTAGATGTAATTCGTTCATTTAGTCTCGTGATGGAAGTAAAAATGTGACTTAGTTAAGCATCAATCCTTGTAATGATAGTCAAGGTTTCAGTTATGTGGAGGCAACCCAAAAACATTTCGTATTTCACTGATTATACTTCATTGAAACATCACCCAGTTCCTTACTGAGGTTCACCAAAATCCATCACTGTAATTCGCACTTGCTTCTATGATCTTCACGAATTATTCACTTTGAAATTAATCGAACTTCTTTTATGTGTTTTATGCGAAGTCCTTATTCTTGTATATATAGTTGTTGTCCATTATAAATGAGGTGACATGAGTTATTGAACAATGGTGTCTCCATATAAGGTTAGGTTGACTTGATGATGATTTATTTATGAGGCTGACTAGAAGGAGGCTTGATGGAGGAGTCTCTTAGCAAACAAAAATTGACTTTGAATTAACTAAACAATCCTAAAGCCTACAATGGAGGCTTGAACTAAGATAATTGACCTAAGCATGAAACCCATGATTTAACAAGTCAATTAAATCAATTATAATTTTTTGTTTTTGTTTTTTTTTTTACAAATATATATTACATTTTGACTCAAATACAATTTATGAAGATCGAAACTAATTGCATTCTTCAACACTCTTCATTTGATTAGATTTCATATGCATGTACAAAAGCTTGGAGTTAAGTTGCATCAGGATTTTTTGATGAAAATTTTCATGGTTTCTATGGAGGGAAATGAAAATTTTTGTTATGAGAAGTTTCCCCCTGGTAGCGTGTATTCTCTTGAAGATTTCCATTCAGTATTTCATGAGCATTTTAAAGAGCGTTATATTTCCTCGTTCTTGGTCGAAAATTGTTGTGCACATGTTGAAAGCTTAATTAAACATTTGGAAAACATGTATGATGACGAGGAGTTAATGGATGAAGGGATTCTATAAGTTTTGCATGAAACCCCTTTTCAACATCATGAATAGAAATTGAAATTTAGTTGTCGTACTAAGGAGATTTTTCAACAAACAACATTTTCTTCCTTGGTTTAAAACAAAACTGGTTAGGATCTTAGTGAACACAACCATGTTCCTTTTTCTGTGGGTGATAAATATATGCAACAAGTTGATCAATTTTTGTGTGATATGGAGTGTTAGGACAACTATTCAAAATGTTTTTCAACTCATTCATTTTCAGAATCATTACGTAAAAATCAAGGTTTTGAAATAACATGCATTGAAGCTTTCCAAACTTTTTTCAAACCACTTACCCAAGCAATGAGACACGAGGGTTCATTTTTAGACGTTTCTAAAACACGTAAGATTGTTTGTTCATTTAATTTTATTCAAAAATATACAAATCCCGTCCTTGCTGTGGATGATGAGAATGATGAACAATTTTCCATCATTTTATTCGAGGGTGATCAATTTCAGCACATAGACAAACAAGAAGTTCATAATGAGGTTTGTTTTCCTTCTTTTGATTGTCAAGAAGAGCTAGTGTTTCATATTTTTTATGATCCTTTGGCCAACTTGTTGAGGTCATTAGAAAAAGTGGAGTTTTTTTTTCTTTTCACCAGTACAGATTTTAGATTCAGGTTTCATTTTGAGTTTCCAACATTTACATTTTATTGTATGCTTATGGAGGGTGTGAGAATAATTCCAGTGAGTAGCCATCTCATTTTATGGTTACACTGGAAATTTCATATCACCTTATTGGGCAGAGACTTTTAGTACGTTAGAGTAGGAAATGACATGAAAAAAGCTTGCTGGGGTAAGCATGAATTTTAGTTTGGTTTTCAATAGTGAGTTTTTAAGTTTTAGTTTTCAGTTTGTAGTAAGAAGTGTGTGTTTTTCAGTTGCAGAGGTAATTGGTTGCAAGTAAGGTTGTCGGTTTAAAGTAAAATGTTGAGAGCAACCCAATGGATTAGGCACTTGGTCTACGAGTTATTTGCTACCTTGCAAGGAGGAAAACATCCCCATTGGAGCCGATGTTATCACATGCTAATTTCTTTCAAAATTAGCTCTCTAGGGTTCTTATTAATTCGCGCTGCCTCTTAATTTGGAAGCACTCATTTTTAAGAAATTTATGGATGATTTCGTAGCATAGCTTCGCCACTTGTCAATGATTGTTTCACCAAGGTCAAAATTTGGTATTTGGGGGCAAAAGTGGTTTTATAAATTTTTGAAATTAAAGACCAAAAAAGAATCTTGCTAGAAGGCCTAATCGAGCCAAGCACCAATTATCAAGTCAGAAGACCAAGATTTTCACACAAAACAAGTGCCAAACCAAGGGAGGGGCCCTCGAGGGCATAAAGTGCACTATGAAATTGGTAAGCGATGCAAGTGTTGGTGTATATAAACACCAAGGGAGCTTCATCCTCAACAATGCGGGATGTACTTATTTTGTGTTAGGCATTGCCAAACCCTAAATACTGCATGTCAATATTCCAAGTGTTACACTCACATGTTGAATGCATCCAAAAGAAAATCAGGCTTTCCACGAATGAAATGTGAATGATCAATTGTCAATTTAGCATCCAAAGGTCGAGCATCCAATCATATGCCATGTATCGAACAAAGGAGTGCCCAAATAATAAACACAAGAATGCCACGAAGTCTGTTCAAACTGAAGATGGTTTTTGTTGTCAATAATCACTTGCAGGATTAGATGCCATTAGTCATTATGTGAAATATTTCAAGGGACACTGAGCATTTGAATTTATTTTGAAAAATGAATCAAATATTTGAGGTAGCTAGCAAACTCAAGTGAAGTATTTACAATGTTGATTTTTATTTTGTCAAGGGTCTTTTGGAAACATTTTGATGGAGTGCAAATAGTTAATCTATGAGCGGTATTTTAAATTCGGTTTGGATGAGTGCTGAAAGTTAAATTCTTAGTGTGAATTTTTCTCTGTTTTGAGACAACAATGACATTTAATCCGTTAGTGGTTCCCATGTTTCCTCTTGATATGATGCACACCAGTTAATCCGTCAATGCTTGGGAAAATACTATTTTTGAAGGAAACAAGGAATATTTTGGTGCAAATGTAGCCCACGGAGGAAGTATTCATGTACCAAACTCCTATTTTGGTGGGCGAGGACCAGATTTTGAAGGAAAATATTGTTATATCAAGCATGATTATGAAGTAAGTTTTTCAGAAAATCTTGGCAGAAAATTAGTAGTTGATTTTGATCCTTAGCTTCGGCCAAGCCTTTAACAACAACACAATTCCCAAATATGGAATATTATCATCTTGTTGTATGATTAAGCAATGCAATGTATTTAATTTTAATTAGAGATTTACTTAACTATTTTGAGACTTTTCTAATTAAGGTTTTTCTAAAAACATGGTTATGATTTTGTAAGTACTCTATAGAGCTGATAACGAAAGAAAAAAAGGGTTTATGCTTGAGAGAAAACCCTTGGGCATAATTGTGTCAACCCTTTGATATTAATAAAGGTTTTCCAAGCAGAAGGACATGAATGAATTCTCAAAGATTCATGTTATGGTGTTTCACAATCAATTTCCAAGTTTTTGTGTTTCTTACTTTGTTTATCATGGAATGTTGGTTCTTCATGTTTGAATGAAGTTACATGAATTAAAATTCATCCTACATGCTCTATTTCATTACATTCAAACCACCTTATCTTCTAAAGTTAAAATATGAATTAATTCTAGTTAAACGGTTTACATTAATGGACTATCTTATTTTTCTGCCATCATATTGCTATAAATTTAATGTTTATGAAATAACATGTGTCTTTCCTTCGATATTTTTATGTTCATAAACCCAGTCTTGAGTATCCCTCAATGAACACATTGGCTTGAATCCAGTCCCAATGGAATTACCTCTCTTTCCCAATGAAACCTGTTTTACAACACCACTCAACTAAAGACCTAGCCAATGTTTGTAGTACACAACAAATTACTGAAGTGACACTAAGTGACTGAGCTATAAGAGAGAGCCCTCTATGGGTTGGAGGGGCTAGCC
The DNA here is from genome assembly GCA_034641835.2 of Pinus albicaulis. Lineage (NCBI taxonomy): Eukaryota > Viridiplantae > Streptophyta > Pinopsida > Pinales > Pinaceae > Pinus > Pinus albicaulis. The sequence goes on along the minus strand of CM076579.1, from coordinate 514,731,655 downwards.
TCCAACTTGCAAGTTTGGTTCAAAGGTTACCTTAGATATTTAGTTTCACATCCAGGAAATTTCTGAGTGCTAACAATAACATTCATGTTGTGATTCCATTGTGGACACGTCTTCTTCGAATGCTTATCTTGATGGAAAGTGTAGAAGTTAAACACAACATTAGAACTCTGGGCAGATTTAGTTGGTTGAGTATTATTCTTCTTGTTAAAGAAAGACGACTTGAAAGACTTGTCATTAGTTGTTGTCTCAATTAACCTTCTCTTAAGTTCAAATACTTCATTAGTAAGCAACTTCAAAGATTTGGCCAAGATTTCCATGTCGTAAGGATATTTCTCTTTGGATTTTGTAGAAGAGGCTTGATTTTTCTTCCCAGTATATTTGGAGTCTTTAAAATCTTCATGACCATCAATGGCCCCAATAGAATTCAAGTCTCTCTCAACAACAATCACTTCTATAAAGTTCAAATCCAGTGTATCCTTTGCAACTCTTTTAACAAACATGGAAATATTTGTAGGCAAGGAAACTGTGTAATAATTTGTGGTGATTGAATCACGCGGTTGAATATCTGTGGGGAAATTTTTCAATAAATAGGTAAATATTTGATTAAAATCCTTCAATTTTCCCTTTTCCCCCATCTTAATATTCTCAAGTTCTTCAAGCAATATGGCGGGAGTTTTATCATCGACAAATTTATCCAAGAATAACTTCTTCAACTCCCTCCAACTATGGATTGAATTAGGTAGAAGACCTTGATACAACATTGACGCTCTACCTTCTAGAGTGTATAGAAAAAGTGTACAAGCAACGTCATCAAAACATACCTCAAGAATTCACAAATGCATGTAGAAGTCATCAATATGGTCCTCAAATTTCGTCTTCTTATCAAGATCAAACTTTGAACGCAACTTTTTTTTGTGTTTAGGCATACGATGTAAATTGCTTGGAAGAGAAAGTGGTCCTTGGGCCATCCAATCCAACTATTCATCAACCATGTATTCTTCCTCCCATTCTCCCTCTAAATTGGAAGAGTCTTCTCCCTCATCATTCAAATCCTTATTATAATGAGGCTCTTCTTCTTGTCTGGACTGTTATTCATTAAAAAATTGAAATTCTTCCCCATCACTATCCAGATATTCCTCAATAGGTGGAAGATTCCTTTGTCGAGTTTTTCTTTCAAAATAATCAACTAACTCTTTAAGGGTTGCAATAACCAAAACTTCCATCGAATAAACCAATACACCACTGCAAGTTGTTTCTTTATTTATCGGCTGATGGTGTAGAATAACAACGACATGAAGTAAACCAAGAAATCTTGTAAACTAACAAGTAATAGGCCAGATTGTATGGATTTGATCGTGAATGACTTCGAAAATCTGTTCCAAACTTCGATGAGAGGAATCTACTATATTAGGAATATGAGGTAGAGTTAAACTTGGAATGTTATTGCCTTGCATGGAAGGTTGGTTGTTAGGATGTGGTGAACTATCAACCATATAAAGGTTGCCCTCCTTCTAGCACCAAAATGTTGACGGTGTTGGATGCCGCTAACATGCAAAGTAATAGTACTATTCTAATAAAGACACATCCACATGCATATGAAAAAATCATTAACGATCAAGAAAAATAGTTCACATAGACATAATTATCATTAAAGCAGGTACAACAAATTTTCAATAAGATGAGCAGAAAATCCAATGAAATAGTTCAATTTCTTTAGTACATATGAACACCAACATATACCGCAAATATCCAAAGATTAGTCTTAAAATATTCACGATATACACATGAGGATGTTTTGCCTCAACGAGCTTCAAATATTAAGCGAAATTTCCAAGATACATTGATACAATGAAACACAACTAGCTCCAATAGTGGAGCGTTGAGCCACTACTTGCTCTCCAAAATAACTATATTCCTCTCTAATGCCTAGTTGGACAAGCCAAGGTGAAAATTCCTTTCTTTGAGTAATGAGGCCCCTTTTATAACAAGATGAGTAAACTTTCATATACCCATGAATCTTGGACTCCCATTATGACTCTTGGACTTCTATGTGACTTTTAGATTTCTCCATGCGACTCTTTTGTCAATATGTGACTCTTGGACTTCCACATATTTACATTTACAATAAATGCCAAAATTACATCATCATTTTCCACATCATCATGTCATGAAAACATGACAAGTCATAGAAATTGATGACTTGCACCCATGGTGACTTGTACATAGAGTTTTTTTATAAGTGACGACATTGCCACTATGTCTTCAATACTCGTAATATATCTTGCACTATGATTTCCTTCCACCCTCCATCGGAATCCATTGTTCTTTCAACTGTCGCAACATGGTACCTTTGTGCCATTTGTCTTCAAGATGTTTCCTAGGGAAACATTTCTTAATAGATCTCCTCACACATATTTTCCATGCTATATTGAATATCCGCAAATATAAATCACTCATGGCAAGTAAACACTAGCCCAAAAATTTCCTACTATATTATGCTTCATGTAAATATTATGTATATGGATCAACAATGTGCCAAGGAATAAAGAGAGACCTTCCAAGCATATGAATAAATTGTAAGATATAGGAGGGGATGCATTGATCACTAAGTCTGCATAATGCATAGCTCTGGAGGAGAAGGAGGCATGATGGAGGGCGCATGGCGCAGTTCCAAGAAAAAAGGTTGAATGATTGTTCACTGAGGATGCATTGTGCACTAGTTGGGAGATCCAGGGCCACAAGGAGGTTGCAGGGCGTGAGAAAAAGGCACATTGGAAGGAATCATTGTCCATTAAAAGTGTGAATCACACTTAACTGGGAGACAGAGGCAAGGCTTGCGCAGGGTGCAAAGATAAGCAACAAACAAGAGGGTCTGACGACTAAGGATGTGTTGTGCGCTAGAGAGAAGGATTTTGGGGGTAGGGAGTAGTCCCAAATGACAATGAGGGTCTCCATTAGGACTTAGGAATGTGTAGTGCACTCTTCCTAGCCTAAAGGGTAGGCTTACAAGGTCATCAAATTTTCTAAGTGTGGAAGGGTGAAAGCTTAAAAGACACACTGAGTTATCAGAAAAATCAAGTGCGACACATATAAACTAATCAATAAAAATTATAGAGGACCCAATATTAAGAAATATACATCAAAGCACTACTTTACAAACATTCTCCAAGTAAAACACACAACATATGTGCAGTTGCGACACGAAATTTTCGTTTTGTGGCTAGAAAGTGTATTATGGCTCCAAAGTCTTTGATTACCGCTTCTAATGATTTGATGACACTTAGGAAGGAACATGGACACTTAAAAAACGTGTGGAAATATAAAATGACACTTGAAGACCAAAAGTGACACTTCATATGATAAGAGGTAGGCTCCAAAGTTCAAGTGTAGCAAACTTTTGGAGGGTGTTGTAGCAATGACAACATGGTCCTCTTTTGAACCCCTCGATTTCCTCTCTTGTTGTCTTAGAGAAACTATCTATACTATAAATAATAGATTTATGTTTTATCTCACCCATTGCAAGAGTGGAAAACTTGAAATTCTTTTCTCTTGGTTGATTTCCTAAATATTTCCACACTTTTCCCTAAAATTTGGGCCTACATCTTATTTTCCAATCAACTCAGAATTTATTTTTATACTTGGATTGTTCATAGTAGTACTTCACTTTATGGACAGTGTCCTAGAATTTTTTTGTTTCAAAAAACTCAATTAAATGCCTATAAGCCTATGAAAACCCACTAAGGTACCTCTGAATATTTATTTTCTCATCCTTTATATAAGGCACATACCTTACTAGCTTCGAGAATCTATTAGTGTACTCATCACCTGTAAGTTTCCCCAATTTGTTCTCATGAAACTCTTTAATCTTGTTGTAATAGTACCTTTTATATCGAAATTTATTGGGGAAATCTCTCAAATCTCCTCTAGGACAAATATTTCTCTCTAATGTATTTAACATTCCTCAGGTCTTCCCACCAGATATCAGATTTGCCTTCAAAGGTGAAAATGACTACTCTTTCCTTCATATTCTCAGAGTATTCATGTACTCCGGAGTACTTATTCATTCCCAATAACCATGATTTTTCATCTTAGGCCTTCTTAACCTCTCCAATAAAGGTGGTAGGTTTTACCTTGTTTAATTCTTCTAGCAGTAAGATTTTCTCATTCCTTCTCTCCTAGTGATATCTCTTAGTGATAGCCCTAAATATTTGTTCATGACTGCATGTTCTCCTCTTTGGAGTACTGGGTGGAGTTCCTCCTCTCAATGCATCTTCATTTTCATGTGTATGTATCTTCTTAGATTTGATACCTTCTGCTCTATTAGCCTCCAATTCATGCTTTAAAAGTTCAAATGGGATCTGCTTGGATTTATGTTTTCCTAGGTAGTTGAAAGCTAACTCATGTTGTTTTTGCATTTTAAGATCTAATAGACTCTACAAAATTACTACATTTACTTTCCCCTAATTTACTTGGGCCCTAAAAATCTTTTGATTGTCTACCTTGCAACTTCTCAACTTAACCCTTAAAATTCTAAGGGTATCCATCCAATTAGGAGAGTTTTCATCTCTCCATTTCCCAACTAAATCTTCTTCCTAACAATGTTGGGACCTATCTATCAGTGTTTAAATACACCATTTTGCTGCTCATACCTTGATTTCCGTATTGTTCCTTGATGTAATCTTATGTGCTATCATATACATACGAGTGTTAGTTAAATAAAAATACAAGTAGGCATGATTACCCATCACCTTGGCATGTTTTCAATACGCATGTTGATGTGAAAATAATTGCATCATCCATTCTCAAGTTAGTATGCTAGTTATAAAACAAAATAACATATAAGAAATTTATCATGCCGACATTCACAATAGTTAACATTATGAATTCAACACACATATGCATACCCAATAAATTATTATTTTAAATGTTATTCACTATCATTCTTAACATAGATTCTTGCACTATATTTCTAGGCCCATTCAATTCAAGTGTTGAACCCCGAGCGCTCTAATACCACTCTGTAACGCTCCCTCCCACCCCCTTACTATTCTCAGTTGTGGGAGGTGTTAATTTTTAATTATCTTGACCTCCATGGTCCATTATGAATATGGAGTATAAAAATCATCTTTCTTCAAACCTTGTGGAATTAACTTATGATATCGTCATCAAATTTATCTTGTCAAGTTTTTTTCCAATTATAAATTTTTTACCTCAATCTGACTTGTGAATTTAAATTTATGACCATTTGAAGTTTGACCAACTAGATAGTGCCATGTCATCAAATAACCACCATGCGGCACCCATGTTTGATTTTCTTGAACTACCACATCTTTAGTTCCATGTCCGCCCAACCCCAGGTCATCGAATCATTCCAGAAATTGAGCTTCACACACACCCGAGGCCTCCCACCTGGGGATTAATACTAACTCTTGATTATGGTATCTTAAGAGTTTCTAGGGATAAAGCCTAATCCCCAAGTTTAAACATTAATTAAGCTCATCCATGTCAACCTTGACCATACTACGCCTCTCACAGTTCATGTGTGGCATTCACACAAATATAGTCTGGTCCTGTTGGTGCTCACCAAATTGAATTTGTAGGTTTTAACCCTGTAGAATAAATGATCTGCAAACGAATTCTTAAAACAGAAAATAAACAATGGCGAGAAAATAAAACATAAAACAAATATACACAGATATTTTCACCTCGATCCCAAAACTGAGACTACCAGATTGATTTTTTCATTATATTCCTTTCGATGTTACAATACATATATATCCATGTTGAGGCATTCATAAACCCCAATCCATTAACCTTGGATTAGAACATAACCATAGTTCCCTCGACTAGATCTACAAAATACAATGGATAGAAAACCATTGTGACCAAAACCACGTGCAAAACCCATGCACAAAAACATAGGTAGGTCCGCCCAGCTATTATAGGGTCCAATTTTTTTTTCTCAAGGAACTGCCCCAGACCCCATGTACGGGGGATATCCCCCCCCTACAAACCCCTAGATAGGGGGGGTTTATGCCCCCCTAGTGGACCCCCTACCATACGACTAGTCGTGGAAATAATATAACACACTCCCAACATTCTCCCACTTGTTGTTTTCTTTTCCAAACAAGGGGTCATAGGAGAACTTAGTCATTGGTTCAGCCTGACAACACCCATTGTTTCTCTACACCAAGAAAAAATCTTAGTGCTCACAAAATTTGTCAATGCATTTGCAACATTCTTCAAAGTGTCCACCTTTACCAACAACACCTTTTTATCCTCAACCATATCCCTCATAAAGTGATATTGAAAATCAATGTGCTTTGTCTTTGAATGATAAGCAGGGTTCTTTGCCAAGAAAATTGCACTTTGGCTGTCACAGTCTATCCTTATAGCTCATTGTACCAACCCTAATCTCTGCAACCAAACTGCTTCCTTGCTTTCATGAGTGGCTAAAATGTATTCAACCTCTATAGTTGAAAGACCCAATACAAGCTGTCTTTTGCTCATCCAACTAACTGCTCCTCCAAATAGGTTAAACACATACCTACTTGTGGATCTTCTCTAATCTATATCTCCAACCTAGTTTGCATCAACAAAGCCATCAATGTCCAAAACTCTGTCCAATCATGGTCTTCCTTGGTAGCATAAACCATAATCACTAGTGCCACGCAAATACCTGAAAACCCGCTTCACTGCTGTCCAATGCTCCTTCCCTAGTTTTGGAAAATAACTGCTCAATACTCCCACTGTATGTGCAATGTATGGTCTAGTACATACCATTGCATACATCAAGCTATCGGCTACACTTTCATATGGAACACGAGACATGTCCTTTTCATATTCTTGTGTCTTGGGACACTGTTCAACAAATAACTTTACACCTACATGAATAAGAGCTTTCACCGGTTTACTATCCTCCATATTAAACCTCTGCAATATTTTCTTGACATAATTCCTTTAGTTTAACCAGGTATTCCTCTTTTCCTAATCTCATTTAATTTCCATGCCAAAAATATAGTTTGCAGCACCAAGATCCTTCATGTCGAATTTGGAGGACAATTGGGTCTTCAAATCTTGGATAATTTCTTTGTCATTTTCAATCAAAAACTCATCAACATATAAGACCAAATAAATAACACAGTCACCAATTAATTTAAAATACACACAGTGATCTTCTTTGCTTCTAGAGAAGCCAAGTCCCCGTATATATGTATCAAATTTCTGTTACCACATCCTTGGTGACTGTTTTAACCCATATAGAGACTTTTTTAACCTGCATACCAGTTATTTCTTACCCTTCACTGCAAAGCCTTTAGGTTGCTTCATGTATATATCTTATTCCAGATCCCCATGAAGAAATGTTGTCTTCACATCCATCTGTTCTACCTCAAAATCGAAAGCAACAACAACAAATAAACTAATATAATAGAAGTTAACTTAGCAACAGGAGAAAAAATATCACCAAAATAAATTCCTTACACTTGAGAATAACCTTTTTCTACCAACTGAGCTTTGTATTTCTCCACCTTTCCTTCTGCACTCATCTTCTTAAACACCCATTTTCTTCCAATGGGTTTCCTTCCAGCCGAAAACTCCACCATATCCAAAGCCTCATTTTTTTCCAAAGATGCCATTTCATCAACCATGTCCTCTTTCCATAGTTTTCCATCCACTAAATCTATGGCCTCCATGACAGTTCTGGGATCATCATAAGTAATATATAAAGAAAAAATTGAATAGAAAGTAGATGGACTATACCTTTGTAGCTGCCTTTTTTCTCGAACTGATCTTCTCACAGCTGGAGTTTGTGGCTTTTCATCTTCTGATTCCTGTTCTGCTGTAGAGTTTGATTATTCCTCCTTTAGCTCAAACTCTATTTTCTCAGGTTCCTTTGCTATGAATTCATGTTTAATAACATATTTCATGTCTCTAAACACCACATCTTGGTTGTACACAACCTTCTTTATTTATGGGTTCCAAATCTTATAACCTTTTATGCCATCGTTATACCCAATAAAGATGCACCTTTCAAATTTACTATCCAACTTGGTTCCTTTTTCCTTTGTAACATGTACATATGCATCACAACCAAATACCCTTAGATGTGAAAGAGAGGATTTCTTACCAGTGCGTACCTCATGTGGAATCTTATCCTCCAACACTAATGAAGGGGATTTGTTAACCAGGTAACATGCAGTCTCCACTGCCTTTGCGTAGAATTTTTGTCCTAACCCGACACCTCTGAGCATGCTGCATGCCTTTTCCATCAACGTCCTGTTCATTATTTCTACAACCTCATTTTGCTGAGGTGTGTGTGGAGTAGTATTCTGTCTTTCTATACCAAACTTATTATAGAACTCTTCAAATTCCTCCTTGCAGAACTCTCCACCATTATATGTCCTCAACACCTTTATCTTCTTCTCTGTTTGGTTTTCCACTCGAGCGTTAAATTCTTTAAACTTGTCAAAGACTTCAGATTTCTTCCTAAGGAAATATATCCATGTATTCCTTGAGAAGCCATCTATAAATGATACATAGTACACATACTTACCCAGTGATGCAACCAACACAGGTCTAAACACATCACTGTGTACAAGCTCTAATATTCGGTTCACCCTCTTAGCACCAGAGGGGAAACTCATCCAATTATGCTTCCCATATAAACAATGGTCTCAAAAATAAAAATCCAGAGAACAATTAGACATACCTACTACCATACAATTACCATGAAGTATTCGAAGGTCCTTCTCTCCAATATGTCAATGCATTTGATATCATAACATGGTATTTTCTCTAGAGACCACAAGGTTTTCAACTCCACTTTCAGGAACCACATAGCTGTTGTACCTATGAATAATAGTGCTACCCATAAGCTTGTACAAAGTTCCAATTTGAACTCTCTGCATCAATACAAGTGCTCCTTGAACCATCTTGCAGGTATCCTTATCGAACACTGTTTTTACACTTGCATCATCCATATTTCTTATATAAATCAGATTTCTGGCCAATGCAGGAATATGCAGAACACAAGGGGGTATTCTAATCTTTCCACCTTGCAACTTCAAGTTAAATTTTCCATGTCCGACGATTTTTTCCTTCCTGTCATCCCATAATAAGAAATCACCACCATCATATTTCTTATACTCGCAAAACCACTCCCTATGGGCAGTGAAGTGAAAGGATGCACCCAAGTCAATCAACCATGCCTCATGCTATACATGTGTACTTGAAGAAGAAGCCAAGTAAAAATACGCACCTTCATCTAAGGTGGTTTCACTTTTGCAGAAGGAGCATCATAAAATCCATTTCCTTTCTATGGAGCTTTAGATCTACATTCCTTTCTGTAGTTCCCTTCCTTTTCGCATTTACATCACACCTTTATAAGTTTTCTTGTAGATTTATATCTCCCTCTAGATTTAGATCTCCCACTAGAGGACTTATTTTTTGTTTCTGTTCTGGGACCTTCCTCATACAGACATGGCATCTCCATTCTATCCCTTCATATTTTTCCATCTCATCTCCTCCGATAACAAGGATGAGACTATTTCATCAAAATTAAAGGTAGATTTATTGCTACTTATTGCGAAAACCATATTATCCCACGAATCTGGTAGAGAAAAAAATAAACTAATGCACTTATATTCATATGAAATTTTAATATCAACATATAAAAACCGACTTACCACATTACTAAAGGCGTTCATATGCTCTGTCACCGACTCTCCATTCTTCATCCTCAGGTTATATAACTTTTTCTTCAAGAACAATTTGTTCACTAGAGACTTAGATTGTACAAAGTCCCTAACTTGTCCCATAAAGCATTCACCGTAGCTTCCCCTGATACATTAAACAATAACGAATCTAAGATACACAACTGTATTGTGCTATTTTCTTTCAGATCCAACTTCGCCTAGTCTTCATCTGGCATTTATGTTGGTTTAGTACCCAGATCTACCGCGATCCTCTGAACTTTATCCACCAAAAAATACCCTATTTTGAGCTTCCACAACTCAAAACTTTGACCGTTAAATTTATTTATCTCTATCTTTCCACTGCTCGTCATCTTCTTTCACCACAAGGATCGATCTCGCAAAGCTCCCATTGAATAGGGTCCACCGCAGGTCCGAGAAAAACCCATCAACAAAAAAGGCATCCCCTTGAAGCCGAAACAAATTTGATACCAAATGTAGGTTTTAACCCTGTATATAAATTATCTGCAAACAAATTCTTAAAACAGAAAATAAACAATGGCGAGTTTAATATACACAGAGATTTTCCCTCGGATCCCAAAACGAGACTACATTATTGATTTTTTCATTATATTCCTTTCAATGTTACAATATATATATATATATATATATATATATATATATATGCCGAATCATTCATAAACCCCAATCCATTAACCATTGATTAGAACATAACCATAGTTCCCTTGACCAAATCTATAAAAAACCCTGGGTAGAAAACCATCGTGCCCAAAACCATGTGCAAAACCCATGCACAAAACCATAGGTAGGTACTCCCACCTATTATAGGGTCCAATTTTTTTTTCCCAGGGCCATGTAGGGGGGATACCTCCCCCTTGCTGCACCCGACGCAACAAACAGTGTAAGCTATCACCCCCCCGCGTGTGCGATTAGTCATGGAAAGAATATAACACACACCCAACATACTTAGGGTTATGGGCTCAACCAACTCGACCACATCATGTTTTTCGACTATAATTCATTATAAGTGATCCACCTAACCACATTGTCATGGTCACAGCTCTATCCAACAAACCATAGGTAGATGAACTCGAGAGGTTTCCTCTTGGGCACACATCATCACATTCATGGGTCTTTCCTACAATTTTCATATTGAAGGACTTGGTGGGGTCCCAACCATGCATATGTCATCTTGGACACGAGGCTTTCAAAAAAATTGCAGGTTCGAGGACCCAGTGGGGTCCCACCCACACATACGTCATCTCGGCCATGACTCCTTCTGAATTCACCCTTTTCAAATTGACTTAGAGAGCCTGGGGTCGTAGGCCATCCGAACATATCAAAACACATTTTTACTAGCAAATTAATAAAGGGACGAGTAACAAAGCTTCATTTCTTCGCGTTTATGGCACCAGTGCCCAAGATTAAGAGGCCACTGATAGTGGAAGATTTATGTTAGAGAGTGAGAATACCATTAAACACTAGAAAACAATAATTTATAAGACAGGAATGGGGCTAAGGCCCGACACCAAAGCCACACAACAATGATAGCTTAGCAAGGGAAAAGCACCGGTTACTCAAACCATAATGATCTATTATGCAAAGTTATAAGTCATCCATAACAGAATGTTGAACAACATAGTCCAAAATTAACCAAGCATATTTACATAGATTCATATTCCAATTATGAGTAAAATTAGTGTACAACATCATTTAGACATTCAATATATCCATAGACATGAAAAATATCATACCAACCATGAATATAAATTTTAATAGTGATGAAATATACTTATCCATGAGTTTTAAGAAGGTTGGAAACTTAAGGAGGGACTTCAACTCTCCTCCCAACCATAGGCCAACTATATTGTAGTATTTCTTGTAGCTGACCACCCTCGAGTTGGATTCAGAGCTTTTTGAGTGTATTTCTCAAGGGAAGTTCACACTGATATCATGTCAACCCAACTAGAGAAGGATTGCACTGTCCAAGTGGTTTATAAATTGCCTCACACAGTAAGCACCATAATGATTGCTTTGCCTTTGTGAAGTCAGTCACAAGAATTCATCCAAGGCTCGATAATTTGTTGCTCAGTCCAAGAGAATGATCTCAATCTATGGGTGGTTCTTTAGATGGATTTTCAAGGCAATCATTATAAGTGTCTAGAGACCACTATCGAGGCGGTTTATCAACTTACTTGGCAAGCACTTAAATGGTTTATCAACCTCCCAGGTAAGAACTTAGTGGTTTATTAGCCCATTTTAGCAAACTCCCAAGTGTCTTAATATTCCAAGTGGTTTATAAAATTTCTAACAATTACCCCAAAGATTTATCAACCCATTAAAAAATATCTAAGTGGTTTATCATATCTATAACAATCATTTAGAGGTTTATCAATTGAGACAACAAGTACTAAGTGAGTTAGTGCCTCCATCGAGCCTTCACTATCCAACTAATCACATGCACACAACCATAGGCCAAAATGAAGTCATAGGGGAACTCTATTATGCTATATAGAAAATGTTGTTCTTCTCTAATGCTATGCTCCGATGATTTTGTGCTCCCACTATATTCTCTTCTCTTCTCTTCTACATTTCCCTTACTCGTTGCTCCTCTGCTCACACCTTCTCCTACACCGCTTTCTATGTACCCATTTTATCGTTCTTCTTTTTTATGTTCCTGTTGCTTACCATTTTTCTTTTCTTTTTCTTGTTCACATTTCTCCCAAAACATCCCATGAGAATAAGGAAAAAATGGCCTCATTCTTCACTTCATATTTCCCATACACAACTTTAATGCCTGCTGAGTAGACCATTAATTCGTTAGGGAGATAGATGGGGAAAAATAAATGGAGTGGCTTGGGTTTTGGCTTAAATACAACATAAGTAACTTCCCCCTCCTCATATCTATGAATATATGTCCACTCTTCCAGCTTAGCCATATTTTCATTTTTTCATTTATTTACATAAACAAATATTCATGGTGACATTTACATGCGGCGTTAGAGAAAAGGGTTGTTACACTTAGGATCTAAAGAAACTGGGTGTTTGATTTCAATATATGGGCCTCATATCTCCACAAATAAGGCTTATTTTCTTAAAAGTATTCAATAGATTAGAAATTTTCATCAGGGGGAAAAGTATCATAGGTGAGGACTTCAACATGGTCACTTCTATAGAAGAAAAAAATGCAACTTAACAAGGTTGGACATTGATTCACATCTCTTCAAGGAAACTATCAAAGCTGTGCAAACCATGGATGTTGAAACAATAATCAATATATACACCTTGAAGAACCACAAAGGAGGTAAGCACCGAATTTCATGTTGCTTAGATAAATTTTTGCTTTCTAAAACCCTGTTGGAAAGAATAATTTTTTTGGAAGCATCTATACTTCCTACCACATGTTCAAATGATTGGCTTATGTCCCTTGAAATGGATCTAAAATCAACTCCAAACAATCCGCTAGGTCCCTATAATACTAGTGTATCCCCCTTATTGTTATTGTTGTGTCCATGTAGCCTCCATACTTTTATTTTTGTGCTCCATAGAAGCCCACTATTGTTATTGTTGTGCCCTTACATTATTATTGATATGTAGGCTCTAATTATATTGTGACCCTTTAGAATCCTATATATACCAAGGAGTTCTTGTCATTTGAATAATCGAATAATTATTCATCTATGTGATGTAAAAGGGGTTTCCCCCTTTAAGAGGCCAATTTTCAAGTCATTGATCTATATTTTCTTCTATTTTGTGATATGGTTTCATAGCATTTGGTATCCGAGCTTTGGATTCTAGGGTTCCATTGCTTCAAATAGGTCATCTTGGAACTTTCACTATAACCTTTTCTGTATAAGGATTCAAAAGAAGAATTTTCTATCACATGAAGACAAAATATTGGTGAACTTCATGTAAAAATTTCAGATATTGGTTCACTATATTTTCTGAGATATGGTCCGAAGAAGCTAGGGTTTTTGCATGCTCCAGAATTCAATCTCAAATAGGTGACCTAGGGAAAATCGTCATAACTTTCTCTATGAGCATCGGATTTGAATTTCATAGGAAGTGACTGAAATTTCACTGAATATAGTTTGTTTATATAATTTTCTAGGCTGAATATTGAAACAGGGACACATGTCATTCCGTACAAGTTCGCTCTACTGAACCAATCCATAATTAGGTCATTGTGGGAGATTGGGAATAAATTTACGTTGAGGAATCCAATATCGGCATGACTTATGGTGTTGGAAAGAAGAATCATAGGGCTACCAAAGGATGAAATTTACACCTTGGAGAGGAAAAATTATAGACTCATACAACAATTTCAATATTAAGCTCCTAAAAGCAAGAAAAACATGCATATTTTTTTTAATATTGCATAAGTTTTGTTTGAAAAATTAGTCTGAAGTGATTTAAAGGGAACATTGAAGCGTAAATATCAATATTTGGTTCTAAAATTCCTCCCAAACAAAATAATTCTACACCCATTAAGCCCTCAGAAAGCTCTACTATGACGCATGAAGAGGAAGAATTGCAACATGATGTATCAAAATTACGGGACCAAGTGCAAAAATTTTTTCCTTGATAAAGAGAAACCAAATATGAACTAAAAGGGGACATGGATGGTTTAAAAGTAGAAATAAAAGGCGACATGGATGGTATAAAAAGTGACATGAATGGCTTAAAATCAGACATGGAAGGTTTGAAGGAATTTTTGGAAAAGTTGCTAAAATAAAGGCTTCTTAGTGGTGATAAGGTATTCCATGAAATCCATGAAGAGAACAAACAAAATGCGAATAATGATTTTGGAGACTCCAACTTTTTTATGAAGACAAACCATATTCAAAAGATTGATATGCGAAAATTTGATGACAAGGATATGGTAACATGGATACTGCAGATGGAGCAATTATTTGATCTACATGATGTGCCACACACACAAAAGGTGTTATGAAACCACCTCCAAAAATAGAATAAAAGAGAGATAAATGCCTTAGAAATTAGTCACTTCGAGGGCGAAACCTCCTTTATATTACATAAATGAAAAATTATTTGATGATACAAATGATAAAACATATTTTCTATATATAGGAGTCCATGGGGTCACAATATAATCCTAGCCGACCTAACAATAATAATGTAAGGGCACAACAATAACAATAGTGGATTTTATGGGGCACACTAATAACAATGTGGGGGCTACAAGGGTATAACAATAACAACAAGGGGGCTACACTAACAACAATAAGGGACTACACTAGTAATATAGGGACGTAACATGCTCCTTTCCTTCAAAAAAGTGTTGTCCTCAACGCTTGAGTAGCTCTGGATGCTTCTGTATAAAATTCTCATCCTCCCATGTGGAATCTTTAGTGGGTAAGTTCTTCCACTTGATGAGATACTCTGAAATTGATTGATTTCATAGCTGTCGAGTTCTTCTTTCCATGACTGCTTCAGGTTCCAATATGATTTTTCCTTCTTCATCAAGTTTTGGAAATATTGTTTGAACGTGAAGTTTGTCACCTATAACCTTCTTTAAGCATGAAACATGGAAAACTGGCAACACTTGAGAAGAAACAGGAAGCTCTAATTTGTATGCAATAGCACCAATCTTTTGCAACACATTGTAAGGACCATAGTAATTTGGTGATAATTTATTATCCTTCTTAGCTTGCTTGAGGGACATTTGTTTGTATGGTTGTATCCGTAAAAATACCCAGTCTCCTATATCAAAACTTCTCTTGTTGCGATGTTGATCTGTTTGTTGTTTCATTCGATTTTGTGCCAAATTTAGGTTATCCTTTAAGGGTTGGATAATTTGTTGTTGATGCGTGATCTTCCACTGCTTGAACCTTAGAATTTCTCTTAAAGATGATGTGATGGACGGTGGATGATATCCATAAAGTGCCATAAATGGGGTCATTTTTGCTGTCGTATGGAAGGAAGTGTTATACCACCATTTAGCCAAAGGTAACTACTTGAACCATTGTGTTTGTTTATTAGATACAAAACAACGAAGATATCCTTCCAAACATTTGCTCACTATCTCAGTTTTCCCATCAGATTGAGGATGATAAGATGAGCTATGAGCTAGTTGAGTTACCAAACAAGAAAATAATCCTGTACAAAAATTTGCAGTAAAAATGGGATCTCTGTCACTAATAATAATCTTTGGGTTTCATGTAGCTTTTGAATTGTTTCCATAAATGCAATAGCAACTGTACTTGCTTTAAATGGATGAGATAATGCACAAAATTGTGCATACTTGGTAATTATATCAACTACCACCATGATGACACTCTTTCCTTCAGACTTAGGTAAACCTGTGATAAAATCCATTGAAACCTCCTCCCAACGTTGACTTGGAATGGATAAAGGTTGTAGAAGACCCAGGGTCTTAATTGTCTAACCTTTATTTTGCTGGAAAACCAAAAATTCCACTACAAACTTTTGAATATCAGATTTAAGGCCATCCCAAAAAATTTCCTTCTTCACCCTGTGGTAAGTTTTTAGAAATCCTGAGTGTCCTCCTAAGGGAGAGGTGTGCAATTCCAAAAGAATATTGTTTTTAGTTGGGAATTCTTACAAAGATATAAGCGATCTTTGTACCATAATGAATCATTTTTCCAACTAAATGTATCAAATTTAATAGGATCTTGCTACAAATTTTGAATGAGTGTCCACACTTCTTCGTCATTCTTCCATTAATCCATTGCTTCGGTTATCCAATCTGGTTGGATAATAGAAATTGCATAAAGCAATGCTTCCACCTCTTCATCCTTTCTTGAGAGTGCATTTGCAACAACAATTAGCTTCCCTTTTTTGTAGATGATTTCAAAGTCATAACCCAACATCTTTGTGACCCATTTTCGTTGCTCTTCTAAAGATATTCTTTGTTCCAAAAAGTGTTTAAGACTATCATGTTCAGTTTTTACCTTGAAGTGCCTTCCCATTAGGTAAGGTCACCATTTCTTTAGTGCATGTAGTATTGCCAACATTTCCTTCTCATAAATAGATTTTTGTAAATACTTTCCTTTGATTGGATGAGTTTCAAAAGAAATGGGTCTTCCTTCTTGAATTAAAACAACACCAATTCCATTTCTGAGGCATCACATTCCACAATAAAGGTTTTTGTGAAGTTTGGCGTAGCTAATACCGGTGCTAGGCACATTGCCTCTTTAATATGTTCAAAGGCCTTAGTTACTTCAGGATTCCATGAAAATGCATCTTTCTTCAATAATATTGTTAGAGGTGTTGCTATTCTCCCATAATTCTTAATAAAATTGCGATAATACCATGTTAACCCAAGAAATCCTCGCAACCACTTTATGGTTGTGGGGACTTTCCATTCCTTAATGGATTTAATTTTGTTAGGGTCTACCTTAACACCCTCGTGAGATACAATATGACCCAGATATTCCACCTCTTGTACTCCAAAGAAACATTTGGAGGTTTTTGCATATAATTGTTTCTCCTCCAATAGTTTTAGCACCCTATCAACATGTTGAACATGATTCTTCCAAGACCTACTTTAGATTAGTATATCATAAAAAAACACTAACACAATTTTTCTAAGGAAGGGTTTGAAAATGGAATCAATCAACCCTTTAAATGTAGAAGGTGAATTGGTAAGGCCAAAAGGCATGACCAAAAATTCATAATGACCCTCATGAGTTCGGAATGCTGTTTTTAGAATATCTTCAGTATTCATTCTAATTTGATGATATCCAGAACGAAGATCCAACTTGGTAAAATAAATTTCTCCATGTAATTCATCCAATAATTCATCAATCACATGAATGGGAAATTTATCTTTAATAGTGAGCTTGTTGAGCTCCCTATAATCCGGACACATGCGCCATGATCCATCCTTCTTGTGCACCAATACTATTGGAGCAGAGAAAGAACTTTGACTAGGTTGAATTATACTAGCCTCTAACATTTTTGCAATCATATGCTAAATTTCACTCTTTTGGACATAAGGATATCTGTAAGGCCTGATGTTTTGAGGAACAATTCCTGGAATCAAATGAATAGCACAATCATGATCACGAATAGGTGGGAGTCATTTGGGAGTTTCAAACACCTTGGAATGATTGTCCAATACTTTTTGGAAATATGGAGAAATAGATGATTTTGATGTTGGAACTTCTAGTGAGCATAATTGTGCAATTATGCCTTGTTGTTCTTTCTTCAGAAGATTTGTCATGACATTAGAGCTGATTATCTTTCCCGACTTCCCTACGATACCCCATAATTCAACTTCCTTTCCTTCCGAAACAAATTTCAAGAAAAGTTCATGAAAATTAAAAGCTATCGTCCCCAAATATTGCAACCATTGTACTCCTAGTACAACATCAATACCTCCTATTGGAATGTAAAGAGTTGGACTATTCAATACATATTCCCCCATGGTTAGCTTGATATTATGGCATTTTCCAGAGCAATTTATAGTTCCTCCATTTTCAACCATCACTTGACACTCTGGTGTTGGGTATAGAAAGCAATTCAATTCCTTGGCTACCTTACAATGAATAAAATTATGGGTACTACAACATTATTACCTTTTTATTCTTGATATGTCCTTCTATCTTGAGAGTTTGAGGAGTGGTAATTCCTACCAATGCATTACAGGATATGGTTGGACTCATTTATTCTTTCTCTAGGGTTGGTTCCTGGTGTATATCCTCTTCTTTTGAAGTTTCTTGTTCATTTTCTTCCTCCTCTTCACAATCTATGTAAAATAATTTCTTCTTAGCACACTTATGACCTTTAGTGTATTTTCTATCACAAATGCAACAATTCCATTTTGCTATTTTTTCTTCTAATTGTTGTCGTGTCAAACTTGTAGGTTACGGATGTCTAGGAGTAGCAACACTTACATATTTATAGATGTGAGTGGTAGGCTTCCTTGTCGCCATAATTTTACATTCAATTATACTTGCCAGCCTGAATGCCTTCTCCAATGAATCGGGTTACCAAAGGCGAACCTCATGTTGGATGTTATCCTTTAAAGTCCGTATGAAGCCATCAATCCTGTGTTCCTTTGGAATATCAGTTACCCTTATATTCAATTTTTGGAAGTCCTCAATTTTCTCCACCATTGAAACCTTTTGTTTGAGATTTATCAATTGGCTAAAGAAGGTGTTTCTCTTTGTATCCTCATAACTTTCTATCATTTCCTCCGTAAAAATTGACCAAGTGACAATTTTTTTACGAGAGCAAAGCCATCAATACCATACAAATTTATTTTGTTCTAAATGTAAAGTTGAAGTGCATACCTTTTGTGTGTTTTTCACATTGTGGAGATCAAAATATTGCTCCATTTGTGGTATCCATGTTACAAGATCCTTGCCATCAAACTTCCTCTTATCCATCTCTGGAATATGGTGGGTATTCAATCCAACATTAGAGTTTATGAAATCACGATTAAAATTTATTTTGTTCTCATCATTAGTTTCATGTACTACCTTTTCTCCATTAGGAATAATTTATTGTATTAACTTTGTCAAACCTTCCTTCAAACTGTCCATGTCTGCTTTTAGATCATTCTTCATGTATTCCATGTTAGCTTCCATGTCATCCATCTTAGCTTCCATGCCATCCATCTTAGCTTCCATGCCATTCTTAAAACCATCCATCTTATCTTCTAGGACTTTCTTCAAACCAACCATCTTAGCTTCCATGCCTTTCTTCAAAACTTCTATTTCATATTTTGTTTCTTTTTGCGAGAGGGAAAGTTGTTGCACTTGCTCTTGTAATTTTGAGATATCATGTTTCACTTATTCCTCTTCATGAGTCATAGTAGATATTTATGAGGGCTTAATGGGTGTTGAATTATTTTTAGGGGGCATTTTAGAACCCAATATTGATATCTATGCTTCAATATGCCCTTGGAATCACTTTAAAATGTTTTTTCAAACAAGACTTATGCAATTTGAAAAACAAATACACACCTCTTCCTTGATTTTGAGGAGCTCGATATTGATAATGATGTATCTTTGTAATTTCAGACCTTCAAGATTTGAATTTCGATCCTGTAGTAGCCCTCTAAGTCTTCTTTCTAATGCCGCAGGTCTAGCTTGATTTTGGTTCTTCAAGGCAAAGATATGCCCAATCTTCCACAATGACCTAATTTGGACTAGTTCAGTAGAGTGAACTTGTACGGCATGCCACATGTCACTGTTTCCTCCTTCGGCTTTGAAATTGATGCACAAGAAACTACAGTTTATGTACTTTTGTCCAAATTTTATATAATTCAAATCCAATGCTTAGAGAGAGAGTTATGATGATTTTCCCAACGTCACCTATTTGAGATGAAATTCAGGAGCTTGCAAAAACCCTAACTTCCATAGATCATATCTCCAAAAATATTGTGAACCAATATCTGACATTTTTACACGAAATTCCTCAGGATTTATTCGCAAATAGTTTTTTTTTTAGCTTCTGAAACTTCGTAGAAAAAAAGTTATAAAGAAAATGCCACAATGACCTATTTGAAGCAGCAAAACCCTAGAATCCAAAGCTCTGATACCAAATTTTATGAAACCAACTCTAAAAATAGAAGAAAAGAGAGATCAACACCTTAAAAATCAGCCACTTCAAGGGGGAAATCTCCTTTACATTACATAAATGAACAATTCTTGGATGATACAAATGAAAAAACCTCCTTTATATATATAGGAGTCCACGGGGTCACAATATAATCCTAGCCGACCTAACAATAATAATGCAAGGGAACAACAATAACAATAGTAGATTTTATGGGGCACACTAATAACAATATAGGGGATACAAGGGTGCTTCAATAACAATAAGGGGGCTACACTAACAATAATAAGGGACCACACTAGTAATATAGGGACCTAAAAAAAGGTACACATTGCATCTTTATATTTAGAAAAAAATTAGTTTTTGTGGTATCGATGGATTTGCTCTCTTAAATCAATGGTCACTTGGACAATTTTTACGGAGGAATTGGGAGAATTTTATGAGGATTCAAAGAGAAATACCTTCTTTATCCAATTGGTAAATCTCAAAGAGAAGGGTTCAATGGCAGAGCACATCAAGGACTTCCAAATATTGAATATTAAGGTAAATTATATTCAAGAGGAGCATAAGTTTGATGTCTTCATAGGGAATTTAAAGGATAACATCCAACATGAGGTTCACCTTTGGTAACCTAATTCATTGGAGAAGGCATTAAAGGTGGAAATAAAAGTTGAAAGAAAAATTATGGAAACAAGGAAGTCTACCAATCACAACTATAAAGATGGAAGTATTGTTTCTTCTGGCCTCTCAAAACCTACAAGGTTGACACCACAACAACTGGAGGAAAAAAGTGCAAAAGGGTTTTGTTATAGTTGTGATAGAAAATACACTAAAGGTCATAAGTGTGTTGAGAAGAAATTATTTTACATAGATTTTGAAGAGGATGAAGAAAAGGAACAAGAAACATCAAAGGAAGAGGATATACACCAAGAAAAAACCAGAGAGAAAGATGAAATGAATTTGTCCATACCTTGTTATCTATTGGCAGGAATGACCACTCCTCAAATTATCAAGATAGAAGGATATATCAAGAAAAAAAAGGTAATAGTGCTGATTGATTCTGGTAGTACCTATAATTTTATTCATTGTAAGATAGCCAAGGAATTGAATTTCTTTCTATATCCAACACCAAAGTGTCAAGTGATGGTTTTAAACGGAGGAACTATAAATTTATTAGGGAAGTTCCATAATAACAATCTAATCATGGGGGAATATGTATTTAATAGTATAATGTTTTCCATTCCAATGGGTGGTGCTGATGTTGTATTAGGAGTCCAATGGTTACAATCTTTGGGGGCGATAAATTTTAATTTTCATAACTTCGTTGAAACTTTTATGGGAAGGAAAATAAATTGAATCAAGGGGAATTTTAGGGAAACTAAGGAAGATAATCAACTCTAAGGGCATGGAAAATATTTTGAAGAAAAAACAACAAGGCATAATTGCACAATTATGCTCACTAGATGTTCAAACATTGAAATAATCTATTTCTCCAGATCTCCAAAGAATATTGGAAAATCCTTCCAAGGTGTTTGAGACTCCCAAAGTACTCCCACCTATTCATGATCATGATCATGCTATTCACTTGATTCCAGGAAATGTTAGTCCAAACATCAAACCTTACATATATCCTTATGCCCAAAATATTGAAATTGAACGTATGGTTGCAAAAATGCTAGAGACATGTATAATTAAATTGAGCCAAATTTGTTTCTCTACTCCAATAGTATTGTTACACAAAAAGGATGTATCATGGAATATGTGTCCGGGTTATAGGAATCTCAACAAAGTCACTATTAAAGATAAATTTCCCATTCATGTCATTGATGAATTGTTGGATGAATTACATGGAGCAATTTACTTCACTAAGATGGATCTTCATTTAGGATATCATCAAATTAGAATGAAGATTGAAGACATTACATAAACAACACTTAGGACTCATGAAGGTCATTATGAATTTTTGGTCATGCCTTTTGGCCTTACTAATGCACCTTCCACATTTGAAGGTTTAATGAATTCCAGTTTCAACTTGTTCCTTAGAAAAATTGTGTTATTATTTTTTGATGATATGATAATCTACAAAAAGTCTTGGAAGGATCATGTTCAACATGTTGACAGGGTGCTCAAACTATTGGAGGAGAAACAATTGTATGCAAAAACCTCCAAATGTTTATTTGGGGTATAGGAGGTGGAATATTTGGGTCATATTGTATCTCATGAAGGTGTTAAGGTAGATCCTAACAAAATTAAAGCCATCAAGGAATGGAAAATCCCCACAACCCTAAAACATCTTTGAGGATTGCTTGGGTTGAAAGGGTATTATCATAATTTTGTTAAGAATTATGGGAAAATAACAATACATCTAACAACATTAGTGAAGAAAGATGCATTTTTTGGGACTCCAGAAGCAACTAAGTCCTTTGAACATATTAAAGAGGCAATGTGTCAAGCTTTAGTTTTAGCTACACCAGACTTCAAAAAAACCTTTATGGTGGAATGTGATGCCTCGGGAAATTGAATTCGTGTTGTTTAAATGCAAGAAGGAAGACCCATTTATTTTCAAAGTCGTCTAATCAAGGGAAAGTATTTACACAAACCTATTTATGAGAAGGAAATGTTGGAAATTATACATGCCCTAAAGAAATGGTGCCCTTATCTAATGGCAAGACACTTTAAGGTAAAAACAAATAATGATAGTCTTAAATACTTTTTGGAACAAATATTATCTTTAGAAGAGCATAAAAAATGGGTCACTAAGATGTTGGGTTATGTATTTGAAATCATCTA
Source organism: Pinus albicaulis (assembly GCA_034641835.2). NCBI lineage: Eukaryota > Viridiplantae > Streptophyta > Pinopsida > Pinales > Pinaceae > Pinus > Pinus albicaulis. Next base: position 514,708,601 of record CM076579.1, on the reverse strand, counting down.
CAAAAGAGGGAAGCAAAATGTTGCTGCAAATGCACTCTCAAGAAGGGATGAGGATGTGGAAGCATTGATCTATGCCATTTATGTTATCCAACATGATTAGATAACTAAAGCAAGGGAGGAATGGAAGAATGCCGAAGATGAGTGGAAAGTGATTTAAAACTTGTAACAAGATCCCATTACATCTGATAAATTTATCTGGAAAATTAACTCATTATGGTACAAAGGTCGTTTATATCTATGTAATAATTACCAATTCAAACAAATATTATTTTGAAATTGCACTCCTATCCTTTAGGAGGGCACTCAGGATTTTTAAAAACTTACCATAGGGTCAAGAAGGATTTTTTTTGGGTCTGTCACAAGCTTTATCGATTCCAAGTTAGTTTTGGGAGGAGACCTGTATCAATGGATTTTATCACAGGTTTACCCAAGTCCGAAGGAAAGAGTGTCATCATGGTGGTAGTTGATAGACTTTAAAGTATGCACACTTTTGTGCATTATCTCATCCTTTTAAATCCAATATAGTTGCTATTGCATTTATGGAAACAATTCAAAAACTACATGGAAACCCAAAGATTATTGTAAGTGACAGAGATCCCATTTTCACTGGAATTTTTTGGATGGGATTATTTTCTTTTCTAGTTACTCAATTAACTCATAGCTCATCTTATCATCCTCAATTTGATCAAAAAACTGAGATAGTGAATTTTTTTTTGGAAGGATATCTTCGTTGCTTTGTATATGATAAACAAGCACAATGGGTCAAGTTGTTACCTTTGGATGAATGGTGGTATAAAACTTCCTTCCATACTGGAGCAAAAATGACCCCATTTATGGCATTTTATGGATATCATCCACCATTAATCCCATCATCTTTAAGAGAATATTATAATGTTCAAGAAGTGGAAGATCACATCGAACATCAACAACAAGTTCTCCATCTCTTAAAGGATAACCTCAATCTCGCGTAGAATGGAATGAAACAACAGGAAGATCAACATCGCAGTGTAATATGTTTTGACGTAGGCGACTAGATATTTTTATGACTACAACCATACAAACAAATGTCCCTAAAGTAAGTTAATAAGGATAATAAATTATCACCAAAGTACCATGGTCCTTACAATGTGTTGTAAAATATTGGTGCTATGGAATACAAATTGGAGCTTCCTGCATCTTCCCAAGTACACCCAATTTTCCATGTTTCATGCTTAAAGAAGGTTATCAATGACAAGATCCCAGTTCAAACAATATTGTCAAAACTTGACAAGGAAGGAAAAATCATATTGGAACTTGAAGCAGTCACAAAAACAAGAACATGATAGCTACCAAATCAATCAATTTCAAAGTATCTCATTAAGTGGAGAAACTTACCTGCTGAAGATTCCACATGGGAAGATGATAATTTTATACAGAAGCATCCATAACTACTCAGGTGTTGAGGACAACACTTTTATTGAAGGAGAGGGACATGTTAGGTCCCTATAATACTAACGTATCGCCCTTATTGTTATTGTTAGTGTAGCCCCTTTGTTATTGTTGTGCCCATGTAGCCCCCATGTTGTTATTATTGTGTCCCATAAAAGCCCACTATTGTTATTGTTGTACCCTTACATTATTATTTTTGTGTAGGCTCTCATTATATTGTGACCCTTTAGACTTATATATATACCAAGTAGGCCTTGTCATTTGAATAATCAAAGAATTGTTAATTTATGTGATGTAAAGGAGGTTTCCCCCTCGAAGAGGTTAATTTTCAAGTCGTTGATCTATATTTTCTTCTGTTTCGTGATCTGGTTGCTTAAAAAAAAACCATGGATTTTGAAACAACAATCAATATATACGCCTTCAATAATCATAGAGGAGGTAAGCCCAAAATTTCATGTTGCTTAGACAAATTTCTGATTTCTAAAATCTTGCTGGAAAAAATAATTTTTTTGGAAGCGTCTATCCTTTCTACCACAGGTTCAAAGGATAGGCCAATTTACCTTGAAATGGATCTCAAATCAACTCTAAAAAATATTCCTTTTAGGTATGAAATCTTATGGCTATCGGATGCCACATTTATTGATAAATCTAGGTAATGGTGGCAGGAAACCGAGGCTCTAAGCTCCTTCCCCATGTACATTTTAACAAAAGCTTAAACTCCTTAAAATGAAAATAAAAAGATGGAACCGGGAGGAGTTTGGAAATATTTTTTAAGACAAACTCCAAATAGAAGAATAGATGGAAATGGTACAAAAAAATAAAATAATCAAAGGCCAATCAAATACTCTAGCACAATAAGAAAGATAAATTCTAACAAAATTGGAATAAAAGAGAAAGAAAAAATATATATTATGGAAACAAAAGTCAAGCATCACTTAGCTTTGTAGTGGGGAGAAAAATACTCATTTCTTCCATAAAAACATGCTTAATCATTTTCATCAAAACTAATTTTTTTCCCTCGTGAACTCAACAGGATAGATGTTAACAAACCAAAAGGATTTGGAGAAAGAGTTCACAAGTTTTTACAATCATCTTCTAAAAGAGCCATCTCCTAACCATTTCTTGGCGGTCAAGAAAATCATCATTCACATACCTCATTTAGTCACAGAGAAACATAATGCATCCCTCATGAGGAAGTCATTGTCAAAGAGGTGGAATAAGTTGTTATGAATATGCCCAAGAGGGCTAAATGAATTTACCTTAGACTTCTTCTACACTTGTTGGTATTTCCCTAGAGAAGAAATTTTGGCTTCAATAAAATAATCAAGGGAAATCCATTCCATTCTCTTGGTTGTCAAGATAATTTTTTTATTTTTGTTCCTAAAAAAAAACCAAGAAGGTGATCTAAATGGGTTCCAACCCATTTCGCTTTGTAATGTGACCTATAAAATCCTCTCGAAAATAATTTCCAACATGATTAAACCCCTTCTTCCCTCACTTATCTCTAAAGAGAAATAAATATATGTGGAGGAAAGATAGATTCTTGATGGTATTTTGGTCTCCCACGAGTTGATGCACTCCTTTAAAAAATTTCAAAAAGACAGGTATGGTTATTAAGCTCGACTTTTCCAAATCTTTTGATAAGCTAAATTGGTATTTCATTTTTCATGTCCTAAAAACTTTCGGTTTCTATAAAGAATGGAATGAGTAGATCTCCTCATTCTCTTCTCCATTCTTCTCCAACCTGATTAATGGCTCTCCTTCTTCCACATTAAATTTAGCAAGAGGCATAAGGAAAGGGAATCCTCTCTCTCCCTTCCCTTTTTTTTTCTAGATGCTAAAGGCTTAGGGTTCTTTATGACAATGAATAGGCTCTGTGGTGATTGAAAATGCATTTGGTTGAATAATTCCATTAAGCATATTACCCATCAATAATTTGTTGATGATACAATTTTAATGAGAATCCCTTTAGTCTGAGAGGCCAAAACCATCAAGAAAATATTAGATGACTTCATGCTGGCAACGGGAACCTTTGTTAACCCCTCAAAATCCTAAATCTTCTTCTTCAACAACCACCCCAACATGTATGTCCATCTTGCCCGAATCCTATAATTTTAGAGATGCTCCCTCCCTGTGATCTACCTTGGAGCTCCTTTGGTATACAAATCTCTAAGAAACATATTCATTTGCAGGATATTCTTAATAAAATTACCACAAAACTAGATAGATAGACATTTAGAGCAATGATCAACATAGCAGGATGGCTGGTCCTTTCAAATATATCTCGTAATCTCTCCCCATTTATAGGATTTCTATCCTAGCTACCCCCAAAGGAGCCCTTCACTCCATTTTCAACTTATATTGCTCTTTTCTATGGGTTAGAGAAACTCATGAGTGAAAATGGGCTTTGATTGCATGGGATAAAATACGATTTCCCAAACAAAAAGGAGGCTTGGGTCTCAGAGATCCAAAGATGCTCAACAATGTTATGGGTGCTAATATTTGGTAGAAATGGATCCAAGGAGGCACACATATTTGGAAAACTATTTTGAATGGATAATATAGTCAGGGTCACAACATGGTTTCTAATCTTAGAATAAGACACAACACTTTGTGCTCTACTTTATGGCACTGAGTTGATAAAAAAAAGTCACTAATACAACAACATTACTTCTGGGAAATTCGAAATGGTGGTGCAAAAGTATTATGGGATGAAGTGTGTAAACAAACGGAAGAATTGGCTACACAAGAACAATACATCCATTTGGAAGAACTTATGAAAAGTGAAGGCTACACTTAGGCTATTCAATATTTGGGACTGCATTTGGAAACAAAAATTGTGGCCTAACATAGCACATTTCCTTTAGATGTTGTCTAGGAAAAGAATGCTAATGTCGGATTTCATACATTATAGGGGCTTTAAAGGCCCATCTTATTTTTATTTGTGTAAAAATATTCAAGAAATTGTGGATCACCTTATAAACAATTTCCTGGTTTCAAAGGTGTAATGGACCAAACTTTCCATAACCTTCAGGTTAATTGACCACTACTACACAAATATTTTGGAGACGATATCTTCCTGGTTCTCCTCAACCTTTGAAAATCGCATCTTAAACATGGCATGGGCTCTTGACTTGGGCTTTATCTTCTGGTATTTTTGGGAATAACACAATAATCAAATATTTAAAGGAATACATATGGAAGTTGAAGCCATATTTACAAACACACTCAAGAATATAAGAGAAACCACGTTGTCCCATGGCCATTGGAAGATTGGTCTGTCCCCCCCTTGATGAATCCCACATTTTTCGTAATCTATCTCTCCTCCCCCCTTGAGACCTCAACCCCCTGTCAGATCACCCTCTCCAACATCTTGGTCCCTCCCACCACTGGGTTTCAGTAAATTCAACTTCAATGGTGCTTCAAAAGGGAACCCTGGAGTCTTTGGATATGGAAGCATCTTTAGTGATCATAGGGGGAATCTGCTCCATGTAATAGAAATATCAACGGGAATTAACAAAAATAACACTACAAAGTTTTTTGTGCTTGAAATGGGGCTTCAAACAGTGAAAAATAGAGGATTTAATAAATTATTAGTGGAAGGGGAATCTCACAAAGTAATTTAAAATCCAAAGAATCTTATGAATTAATACACATAAAACATGATATCATTATATAGTTGGAAACAATAAAATTTCCTTCACTGAATAGTGATGCTTCTACTTCATATATTTGTAATCATACCTTCCGGTGTTTGGCATACATGAAACAAGTTATCCATTGTTTGGAAATATAGTCTGCTCTAATTTGGATCTATCACTTTCCTCTTCTTGGAGAACAATTCACTACTCCTCCATGTTAGATGAATGAAAATCCCTCATTGAGAAAGATCTGGAGTATACAATTCCTTCTACCGAGCGATCTACCATGGACACCCCTAATTGAGGTGGAAATGATAACAAACATGTGAGAGGGGAGGGGGGATTGTCCCTTTTTTGTCACCCCACTCCCCAAAGGGTGGGGGGGGGGCATCCCAACCTCCACCTAGGAATTCTAATTAATACTCATGCAATACAATGCATGCTTCCCAATTGATCTCTTAACTATCTTGGATGCAAAGGGGAAGACTATTATGCGAAATTTTCTTGCATTCTTATTTTTATTGAGTCCTAACGTTACTATTTTGGTGTGGAGAAGGAAAAATTGACCACCTTACGTTCAACTTTTTTTCACATAATTGTTATTTCCCTTTCGCTGGTAAGGGAAGGCCTAGGTCCTCCTGACTTAAACTTCCCTATGTTTGAGAATCCTGCCAAACATTTCACTGCTCCTCTACTTGAAGGAGTCACAAGACACCACTAACATATAAAGATCTATTTGTTTGAGGTGGCCGTCTGTTCATGGTTCGCTAACACCAATCAGGAGTCGGGGCTTGAAATTTCATAGCTCCATTGCCCTTTCCACCTCAGCGATGATGGGAATCAAATTCTTCTTTCTACCTAGTATTCTTGCTCTATGCCCTCTCTCTCCACTCATATTTTTGAAAATTTTGTTACAATTAATTATATTTATCATTATTAAGGCATAAATGGTATTAGTAGCTACATTGTCTTGATGATTTTGATCATTGTATTGCTCTTTGCACATGCCAACACTTTGAATTTGGTTTTGTACAAACCCATTTTCAACATTATCCTAAATGTTTGGACTTTGTCAATAATGGCCAAGATGAACACTGATATCATTATTCTTGGATCAAGTAGTTTCCTTGAAGCAGATGCATTCTCTCTTTCTGCCAGCCTAATATAGCTCTATTACACTTGTATCCTACCATTCATTGTGCCAATACCCCTCCCATTGTATTTCCTTACTTCCCTTTAGGTAGTTCATCTAAGACAAGCTCTCCCCTCTGCATTCCCACTGCTCCTTTATTGTTTAATGTCATCTCATCTTTAACATCATGCCTCAACAATGTAGGAGGAGTAAGCATGGTTTTTCTAGCAGAGGCGAAGGGATCTTACGAGATCACTTCCATGCTTAATATGCGACACATAAGTACCAAGACCATACTCCTAACCATAACCAACATGCAGTGAACCAACTGTTGTTGAGGCAATGATATACATAAATGATCACATTGATGAGGAAATTATTTCCTCAATAACTAAGTGGCTTCCAGATTCAAGAAACACTCAAGGAATATAGAATCAATACCTATGTATTGTAGAATTATATTGGCATATAAAAACTCTCATTGTAAAGGATCTAGAAGTCAAAGAGGAAACCAAAATAAATCTATCTCTTTAGCTTAGTTCCATTCAAGTGGAGAATTGAGAGATTTCTCTTGAACATAGAGACATGGCTCTCTAGTTAGCACGATTTGAGGCCATCCTCACCAAGGGAAAGGGCCTTGCTTCACCTGGCACACTGAAGGTTCCAATCAATGTTTCAACTTCCACTTAACCTATTCCATGGTGTCTCTTTTTATTAATGCAACTTCATTACTGAGATTTGGAGGCATATATTTACCTTGGACGATGAACATGATAATATTGATATATATGCTGATATATGGTATAGTCATATTTTTTTTGAGATTTGTGTCAATTTTTGGACTAAAGAACTATATTCCATTATTGTTCTAGTTTCCCTAAGGCATACCACAACAAGAACTTGTATGATGTATCTGTTATCTCTTGATTGATCAATATAACATAGGGATTACAAAAGAAAATAAAAAACTATACTACTGGAATATTCACAAATCAGATTGGTATTAAAGTAGTTATGTTTAGTGTTTTCATGGGAAGTTGTAGTATCTATAAATTAGCTTAATAAATAAGTCAAAAAACCCTGGTAGTGGCCAATGAGTTTATTCATAACAACCCTCAATATGTAGCAAAATATAAATTTGCAAGGTTAGAACAAGTCTTTGTTATCTCTCACAACATGGCTCTCTTTATGTCAACTCCGCTGAAGATGTTTGGAAACTTTGGGAGAGTTTGGTGGCTCCAACTTAGAAGTTAGACAATATGAGAAATTAAAACATAGCGAAGACATAAAAAAGTAGTCAAAAAAGGGGCCAAGAAAGAGAAACCAAGTTATAATGCCATCACTTGTTCACAACCTTTGTTTAAAATGGAAGCGAAAGTCAATATCAAACCCTATCAAAGTTTTGGATTGAAGTTTTTAAGTTGAATCATTAATTGTAATAATTTGAAGTATATTTCAATGTCCATAATATATACCAAGAGAAAATTATTTCCTTTTCCCAACTCAAAGTAGAGGGCCATGCACTAAGCTGGTGGAATTGTCACATTGAGACACTTGTGTTAGAGGGTGTTATCACACATCGATGAAGGATCCAAACAACTGCAACCATTGTAATTTTGATAGAGGCACATTAGATACTCCATCAATTTCTTTTTTCCTGGTTCTAAGAATGGTAGATCAATTGGAATGAGAACATATAGGATCAAATCAATATTTTTTTGTTCACTATAACAAATTGCAACAAAATTCAGGAACTAAATTCTTACTCCAACAAATTTTCCTCCAACTGTAATTTGCATTGTTGTTGATTGAAACTTTTATTCTATTTTCATCCAAATATTGACGAATTAAATGATATTTTAATTCCATTACGATTGTTCATCAGGTCCATCATGCCATGATAACTTACTCCCAACTAGGAACAAGATGAATGAAATGATTGGAGCTATTAAGTGTTTGAAGCTACCTTTGGAGCTACATTCAAAGAACCAAAATAATGATACTATGAAGAACTTACTAGGCATGGATTCAGGTGACCTAGTAGAGAGAAAATTAGATATGCATGAGAAGATTGTCTGCACTTCAATACAGAAGGGGGTGAATTTGAGTAGCCTTAATTACAATGAAGAAAAAGAAATGGAAAAACTCTCCATGTTAATGTCCAAATAAAAAATAGCAAGCTGGATGCTTGATTTGATTCCAATTCACAATCCAACCTCATAAAAAATGATCTAGTTAGCAAGCTTGGCTTGAAATTTCATGATCATATGAGCTCGTATCAATTGGGATAGGGAATTAGGGGTATATAGCTTAAGATAACTAAATAGTGTAAGACAAAATTTGTTTTAAGTGCTTATTTTATTGATGAAGTGGAGGTAGATGCAACATCTCTTTATGTGTGTGGTGTATCATATAGAATCCCTTACATACATATGAGGAATGTAATCTCCATGAAGTGAGCAAAATAGTATTGCCTAAGCAAGGATGGGAAGTCTTTCATCATCAATGCATATAAGGGAAATTTAGATCTCTATGGTTAATGCAAATTGAGCTAAAATTTTTATGAGTTATAGTAGAAAAATTGTATTATTTTTATTAAGAGAGAGTCAACTAAGGGATGAATCACTAAGAGTAAAGGCATCCCTAGAGGGATGTACCAAATAGTAGAAACCATAGTTGGAGGAGTTTTTTTAGGCATACAAAGGAGTGTTCCAAGAGCCTAAAGGGTTACAACCTAAAAATGAAGTGGAGCATGAGATATGATCATTGCCTGACTTCCCATTATTAAATACTGGGCTATATAGATAGGTTATCTTGGAAGTAGATGAAGTAAATAAATGATTACAATAACCACTAGAGTGGGGAGTAATTCTACCAATCATCTCACATTGTGAATCACATATTTTCATAGTGCCAAATAAGAATACGAATTTATGTTAACTAGTTTTTCCTAATGTTGGCTAAGAGTATCATACTCTACATACCTACTTGAGATCTATATAGACAAAGGGTGAATCATTCAATCAAAAACCTAGTTCTAGACTCTATTTTATTGATAGATAAAGAATTAGGGAGAGAAACTTACAAACTTTACCCTTGCTAGTTGGTGTAGATAATGACCGATGAAACTACTTGGAATCTTGCTCCTAGAGACCTTGCATTTGTTGCACACACTTGCATCTTGTAGCACATCATAGAAAAATAACCAAAATATTCTACCAAAACATAAATATGTGCTAGATCTAATGTCATATTTCTAAGTAAATCCAAATCCAATTAGATAGAATCAAATACACATAAGAATAAGAGGAAATGAATTGATATTCACATATAAAGAAGTGGGATGCTTACAATTCTATGCCTTTGATATGAGAATCTCCTTATGACACCTTGGCCTTGACCCCTCCTTGGATAGTAGCAAGGCTTCTTTTATCATGCAAAGAGCTTTCCCAAAGTATTCCACCAACATCTCCTTACTTAATTGTTCTCCCTATCTCCTCTAGTTGTCCTCTTTTTACAACAATTTATAAGAGCTTGGATATAGGTTTGATGGCATTTGAATTAGGTGGATATAAGTGACATATAGAATTGATGGTATGTGAACCAAGAAATCACAAGTCCTGCATAAGTTTCATGCTTAATATGATTTATTTTCCAACATGTAACACAATTTTTTCCCCTTATATTATGAGTTTTTTTCTTAAGTTCCACCCTCAGATATGATCTTTTCCCAACTCACTATGAATTTTATTCTCAATTATGAGTTTTTATTAATTATTAAATAATTATTAATTCATAGTTACGTAATTATGACAAAATAATATTTTGTTTGTGGAATAATTATGAGAAATTACTCAATTATGTAATTTCATCCTTATAAGATATAATGACTTCCTTGTAAGGCCTATGGTGGAAAATACAAGTATAATATCCCCTTTGATGTATTATATTAGAAGAGAAACTGATGGCCAAAATAAATTACAATATGGTGAATCTCGGGAAGTGATGCAAGGAAGGGGTCGTGAGCGAATGAACTGGGTAGAACCTACAAGACATCCATGTACTCAATCTTATAGATCATCCCCGAGGCAGACATACCCATGCTCGGTATAGAAGATGAGTAAACATGTATGCCAACACTATACATTGCATATCCATGACATAAAATACTGGTACATGGCCACGAAGGAACAAAATATGGATCCAATATGCCATCAAAAAAGAGATCACAACCACCAATAGATACAATGTGTATTTATGTCATAGTATACATTAGTAGGAAATGGACACATAGAAGCAAAGTGGCCCTCAATGGTCCTCAAAGTACATAATATGGTACAATAATCCATCACAAATTAGGAGGGGTTACATATAGGAGTGAGATTCCCTGAAACCCAAGCTATTCATCCTAACCCTATGGTACATATCTACATCATGCGAATAAATTAGCTGATGCCAAGCATGGTTACTGGTTATTAAGGTATATCGTTAACATACACGAGGGGACCCACCGATGATGAAGATGAAACCTAAGGCACCTAGCACAATCCACTATGCGTGGATAAGTAAGATGATGTAAAACACTCATGGACTTGATTGATCATGGATTAATGAGGAAAATCCATTATTGATTGCGAGGAAACCTACCCTTGAGTATTACAAGCTCCAAGTTATATTAGGTTTCTAGATTTCAATCCTAGATAATGAGTTGAAGTTAATAGGGGGATACTCGTCAAAGGAGGGACTTGATGTATTGATGAGTGCCAAAATTGACATCTTTTTAGGACCCATCTAATACCTTTTTGCACACATTTTTCCATTTCTATGCCATTTCATCAACCTTTTTTTCCTGCAATAATGAATTTTTGATCAAGGAAAAATTGTCTTTTCATTGTGCCATTTTAATGTTTATTCTTATGAATATAGGAATAATTTTCCTCTTTGTGCTAACTCTTGGAAAATGATGAGGAAATACTTTAGGCAGGTTATGGAGGTACAATTATTGCAACAACATCATCATATTGTTACAACAAAAAGTGTTGCAACATGCCTGTGTTGCCACAAATCCCACCGATTGTTGTGACATCACTAGGGGCCACTGCTACAACTATCTTGAGCACACTACTGCAACACCATTATGACCTTGCTGCCGAAAAATGATAGAGTCCAAAAGCGTTGCCACAACATGTTTACTACTAGAACACTAGTATTGCAACATCCCTTGAAACCAATGCTTTAATATGATTTTCTCAGCGCTATAACATGATTTTCGTAGGCTACAAATCACTTGGAAACCGTTGTTGCAACAAAATGATAGTTAGCTATTGGACATAACTGCTACAACTCTTGAGTAGTTGAAAAGTTCAACGGTTGGTCAACCTCTAGCTGTCGACAATAGATTAGCCAAAAAATTGTGTACGCAATGAAGGAAAATGATAGAGGCTTAGGATGATCTAGCATATAACAACCCCACCCCAACTAGATGGTTGTCACTGCTGATCCAATTCCGTTTATACTATCAAAAGAATGGGATTAACAAAAATTATCTCCTCTGTTTTTTTTTTCCTTCATCCATTTTCATTATCAATTCTCAATTCTAAGGTATGATTTACCTAATGAAGGTTACCACCCTTATTCCAGAGCCTCATAACCAAAGCCTCCTAACCTTCACGTATATATATATATATATCTGTGTGTGTGTATGTTCCTTTATGTATACACACATGCACACATATATATGTATCTATATGAAATATGTAGGCCCACACACTCTCGATCAATGAGTTCTGCTGGGTCAATATACCTGCAGGTTAACAAGGGTAGGGGTGTTGGAAAGAGCAATTTTCCAAACTCTCCCATCACTGAATCAATGCCTAAGATTGACTCTGAAACCCTCCAACACGATTTCCAAAACCACTACAAGGGGTGTTAGAGTAAGTGGTATCTAGGTTTCGAAACCATAGGTGGGTTTGCCAACATGTACATAATTTTTACCTTTCTTAATTATATTGTTTTTTAGCTTGATTATTATTATGTTCTCTTCATCAAACAGTTATTCAAAACGTAATCTACAATGATACAAAGGACACAAGATATAGGCTATCAGCCAGGGAAAAAACCTCTCTAAACATGAAAGTGAAACCCATCAAATTCTTCTTCTTATAGAATCGTCCTAACACATAACCCTGACTACTCCTCTTTTCGCCTTCGGTATGGGTGATCTAGGACACGTCACTCTAGCCCAACACCCCGATGATCTCCTTAGCATGATTCTCTATTAATTATTGGGACCTCATTACTGGGCTTACGTGTTGAACACTTGGTTAAACTGAGAGGGGGGGTGAATCAGTTTAATGTAGTCATGTTCTTATTAAACTTTCTTTTATACTCATTCACATCATCATTTTATGATCAACTTACTATACAATGGAACAAAAATCTTAATAAGTGAGCAGCGGGTATTAAGCATAATAAATATAGAGTATCAACACATAATCATCATGCATATAGAAAACAGATATAAGTGGAAACCCATAAAGGGAGAAAACCACATCTTATTATTGTTGTGATGCAAAGGCAAGCTCCAAATCTCTCTCACTACTGATTCTTTGTAGGCTCCAACCTACAGGAGGCTCCTACCTCAATTCTGCAAGCTACAACTTGCTAGGACGCTCCAACTCCCATTTATTTTCTGCAGGCTCCAACCCACAGGAGGCTCCTACCTCAGCCAGCTACAACTGACTTTATCAAGCTACAACTTGATATGGAAGCACCAACTTCCTCATTCTTTCAAAACAACACCTACTGATTTACCTGAATATCGGCTCTGTTCTGTACCTTCTTCACTGCTGTCCACCAGCCTTCATATCTACCTATATCATCTCTGAGTCTTCACAGCTTCTCTATCTGCTCCTCCTTCTTATTTATCCTCTTTGCCTCATTTTTCATTCTCTAACCGCTTTATGCATATCTATGTGATATCATTTATAGGGTTCACCTCATGACTGTTTGTATTCCACGGGGAATTTGAAGTGAACAACCATGAATCTTTGACTTCCACCTTCTCATTTCTTTCCTAGCATATTCAGAAAAACATATAACAATAGATATGCATTTCAACATTACAGTGGGGTATTTCTTTACCTCCGGAGACTTGCCTTTGCATCACAAACAATATAAAATCAATTAAAACATTTACATTTTCAGTTACAATAAGAATTTCAATTCAACCCATTCAGCTCTTGGCTCGTTGTGTGTTTGTCTTTTCTGCTACTGTCACTGTCTTTTTTAGTTTTTGAATACTCTCCTGTTTTCCATGCATGTAGAATGCATTTCCCAAATTATGTTCCAAATCTGGCAGCTTTATCAAAATTCACAATATTTTAAATTGCAGAAGCTCTTCATATGGTTCAAAACCACTCAACGTATATACAATTCTCTTCTATAAAAACCCAAATAACTCTCAGAATATAACAATAGACCCTTTTAACATAGTAAATAGCCTTTCGGGCCCACTTTCCGAACTCTTTCTATTCCTCGATGCGATGAGCCGCCTACGATGACTTCCAATTGCGATGACACCCTTTGCGATGGTTCCAATGCGATGAATCACAATCGCAAACTTCAATGGCTTGTTCCATTGCTCTGCCTTCACGGCGATGCGATGAATCACTAGTCGGACTGCTGCGATTAAGTTTCATTGTCACAATCACAATCGCAACATTCAGTGGTCCGCTATGCCTTTTGTCATCTTATTTCTGCCGATGTGATGAGCGAAGTGTCCCACCAGGAAGTACCTCGACATTTCAACGTTATATGTTATATTTCTCCTTTACCCATCGAAGCGCTTTAACAAAGGAAAATATTATACTTTCGGATTTTATGAATCTCCGCAGATGCGATGGGTCAATGTAGACCCCACTCCAACTTAATATTTATGATCCAACGGTTACTATCGACCGTGATCTAACGGTTGCGATTGGATCGCATCATCGCAATTGCAACATTTAACAACTTGTTCCCTTTCTCTTACACTGCGCCGATGCAATAACTCACTGTAGATCCAATGGTTGCTGTTAATTAAGATCGGACGGTTGCGATTAAATCACTCAATCACAATCGCAACTTTCAAACTATCGTTCATTTGTTCTTCCATTCTGCCGATGCAATGTGAGATCGCCGATGCGATGTGAGATCGCCGATGCGATGAGATCTCCATCGTCGATCTTTTATCTTTGATAAGATCTCTGCCGTTGATCTTCAACACTTTCACTTTAGGCCTTGACATTAAGACTCTGCCTTTCGCGTGATGTGACCACTGTTAGATCTTCACTGATCTTGATCCGATGGATATCGCTTCACAATATACCTACTGTTTAACATTTCAAAACATCCATGCACTTTTCCCTTGCGATCGCCATTGGATCTTCACCGCATCAAATCAGACGGCTATCACGTTACTTCGACCCCTGACCTTTAATTCTCAAAAATTACGTGAAATGGGCGGTTTTGGTATTGTGACATGTCATAATATGATGCGATCGTGTTCCAAATTGAATAAACCGCTCATGGCCCAAAAGCTGTGCGAAATCAGTGGTATAGTTTCCCAAAAACCACTTTCCTTGCGGGTCCCACTCTAATCCTTTGTTTGTTTAACCAAACCTTAGGAATAGCGTTAATGCCTTTGGAAAATTTTTGGCAATACATCTTTTGAATGAAACTCTTTTGTACCCATGGAACATTATAATAAAGTACTCAAACCTTCTCATCGCAAATAAAAACACTTGCCACTTCTTTTTATGTTTTTCTGATTGTGATATGCGATCGCATCGCATCGCAAACCTATCACATCGCATCGCATCTCATCACGTCGCATCTTCATTACATCGCATCGCGTCGTATCTTCATTTCGTTGCCTCTGCTTCTATTCACTACCTCTGCTTTATCTGCTGCCTCTGTTCCTTGTCTGCCTTGCTACCTTTGCTGCCTCTGTTTCTTGTATAATGCTGCTCCTTTCTGCCTCTCTTTTGCTATCTATGCTGCCTCTCTTTTGCTATCTCTGCTGCCTCATTGCTGGTTCTTCTTTTCTCTTTTTCCTTAGTGATAGTTCAAGTGCTACTCTTGTCTTCTCCTTTTCCATCAATGACAATATTTCCAACAGTCTCCCCCTTTGGCATTGATGGCAATGCTTTAATACTCTTCTTTTGCTTGCTTTTCCTCCCCCTTTGACATCAATGGAAAAGGGTTGCACATTTCCTAGTGTGGTTTCCAAATCTTGTCCATTATACTCTGATCTTGAGGACCTGTTCCATGCACTGCTCACTTGCTCTAGCTCTTTTGTGACAATATTTGTTGAATAATCTCCCCCTGGAATGATGCTTTCTTTTATGATCTCCCCCTGGAATGTTGCCTTCTTTTCATGTCAGAGAGTAACATCTGCAGACACTACCCCTAGTTTGTCTCTTAGATATTCGAATGGTTCTTTAGCAAGAGGTTTTGTGAATATGTCTGCTATTTTTTCCTTTGTTGGTACATATTCCAACTTCACTACTTTCTGTGCTACTTTTTCTCTGAGGAAATGATACTTAATTGGGATGTGCTTTGTCTTTGAATGAAGTACATGATTTTTTGATATACTTATAGCAATTTTTTTGTCACATTTGATAGAAATAGGTTCATCAATGCTTACCTTCATGTCTTGGAGAGTTTGTTTCATCCACATTACTTGTGTGCAACATGCTGCTGCTGCTATGTATTCTTCTTCTGCTATAGATAGAGAGAAGTTTGCTTCCTGCTTAGCCATGCCACCAGAATTTTTCCCAAATAGAATGCACCTCCACTTGTGCTTTTCCTATCATCCACATAGCTGGCCCAATCTGCATCTGTATATGCCGTCAAAGTGAAGCTCTTGCCTTTTGGATACCATAGCCCATAATGTGCAGTTCCTTGTAGATATCTAAATATTCTCTTGATTGCTAGTAAGTGATTTTGTATTGGTGATGCTTGATATCTTGCCACAAGTCCTACTGCTAACATAATGTCTGGTCTAGAAGCTGTTAGGTACAACAGACTTCCTATCATGGATCTGTAAAGTTTTTGATCTACATTTGTTGATCCATCATTAGCACATAATTTGCATCCAGTGATCATGGGAGTTGACACAGGTTTGCAGTCTTCCATTTGGAACCTTTTTCAACATCTCTCTTAAGTATTTTTCTTGTGATATGAATGTTCCTGTGTTATTTTGTTGAATTTGAAGTCCTAAATAGAAGGTGAGCTCTCCAATCATAGACATCTCAAACTCTGGTTTCATTTCTTTAGCAAATCATTTTTCTAACTCATCTTTGTTGCTTCCAAACATAATGTCATCTACATACACTACTACAATTAAGAGTTCATTTTGATTAGCCTTTATGTACAAATTGTTGTCTACTCATCCTTTCTTAAAACCTTGTTTTTGCAAGTATTTGTCCAGTCTTGAATACCATGCATGAGGAGCTTGTTTCAACCCATATAAGGCTTTCTTTAATCTGCACACATAGTCTTGTCTATTTGTTAAGGAGAATCCTTCATATTTTTCCATGTAGACTTCTTCCTCTAGATATCCATTTAGGAAGGTAGACTTCACATCCATTTGATATACCTTGAAATCATGATAACATGCAAAGGCCAAAAAAATTCTGATTGCTTCCATTCTGGATACAGGGGCAAAGGTTTCATCATAATCAAGACCTTCAATTTGTGAATATCCCTTGCATATAAGTCTGGCTTTATTTCTGATTACTTGCCCTTGTTCATTCATCTTATTCTTGAATATCCATTCGTGCCAATGACATTTTTCCCAGTGGGTCTTGGAATTAATTCCCAGGTATTGTTCTTCTCGATTTGGTCCAATTCTTCATTCATAGCTTTCACCCAATATTTGTCTTTGCTAGCTTCTTCAAACTTCTTTGGCTCTATTTGTGATAACATAGCTAGGTATACTTCTTCTGTCTGTTCAGCTAACTGTCTTCTAGTCTGGACTCCAACACTCTTGTCCCCAATGATTTGGTCTTCTGGATGATTCTTTTGAGTGTGTCTTGAGGGACCTTTTGAGTTTAGTTCAGTATCTTCTGTTGTCTTGCTCAGTTCATCATTATCTTGGTTCTCATCTTCAAGATCATCTGGAGAATTTTCGCATCTTGTGCTTCTTGTTTTATTTGATAGTTCTTCGTCGAATCTTACATCAATGCTTTCCATAATCTTATGCAGTATTTTGTTGTAGCACCTGTAACCCTTACTCTTGGATGCATATCATAAAAATATTCCTTCATCTTCTCTTGCATCAAACTTTTTTAGATTTTCATCATTATTTTTTATAAAACAGTTGCTTCCAAAGACTTTAAAGTGCTTGATTGATGCTGGTTTACCATGCCATAATTCGTAAGGAGTCTTGTCACAGTTTGGTCTTAAATGAGCTTTGTTAAGAATGTGAACAACTGTGTGTACTGCTTTTGCCCAGAAGGTTTGGGGAATGTAACTTTCTTGCATCATTGCTCTGGAAATTTGTTGTATTGACCTGTTTTGTCTCTCTGCCACTCCATTCTGTTGAGGTGTACCTGCAATTGTAAACTATTGTTTTATCCCATGCTCATTGCATAGGTCTACAAAATCATAGTCTTTGAATTCACCTCCTCTATATGATTTGATGCACTTTAGCTTGCATCCTGTTTGATTTTCTGCCAATGCCTTGAATATCTTGAATTTCTCTAGTGCTTCAGATTTATATTTGAGAAATTCTACCCACGTCATTCTGGAAAAATCATCCATTATCAACATAAAATAAGATTCTCCACTTGGTGCTTTAGTTCTTGAAAGTCCACACAGGTCCATGTGAACGAGCTGAAGAGGTCTACTTGTAGATAGTTTCTCTTTGGTCTTGAAAGATGTGCGGGTTTGCTTGCCTAGTTGGTAGGATTTACATATGGTATTTGAAGGCTTATTTATGACTGGCATATCTCTGGCTGCATTCTTCTTGCTTAGACTTATGATGTGGTCAAAGTTTAGGTGTCCCAATCTTCTATGCCATAACCATGATTCCTCAAGTTTACCAAGGTGGCATGCTTCATTCTCTTCTTTCACTATGTAGACATTACTTTATGTTCGAACACCTTTGATCAAGGTCTTTCCTATGGTGCTTGATCTTAATTCACAGTCTTATGCTCTAAAAAGAACCTCACAGCCTTTGTTACATATTTGACTGACACTTAGCAGATTGGCTTTTAGCCCATCCACAAATAGTACATCTTGAGCCTTTCCTCTTCCATTTTCCAGACCGACTGAACCTTTCCCTTTGATTTTCCCTGTTTTATCATTGCCGAATGTTACATTCCTAGATTTATTTTCATCAAAGGTTACAAACTTGCTTCTATCTCCAGTCATATGTTTTGAGCATCGACTGTCTAAATACCATTGGCTTTTCAGGTCTTGAGCTATTAGATCCAGGTCACATTTATTCACCTTCTTTTTCCACTGCATGCACCCTTTTTTTTGGTACCTTTTCTGAGATGATGGACCACATTCTCTGAGAGGAAATTGGGAAGACATATGTCCAATTTTATGGCATACAAAGCATTTGATCATATTTTTAACAGGATTATGAGTACGAGTGAACTCTCCATAATTCATAACTCTCCTTGAGCTTTTGAAGATTAGAATTTGTCCATATGTTCTACACTCCTTGGCTTTATGGCTGAACTCCTTACAGTAAAAACAATACCCATAAAAACAATTAGCGTACCTGATGAAGGGTTGTCTTCTCCATTTGTTTGCTTGAGGTAGTCTTTCCACTTTTTGCATCTTTTGTTGGTTGGAATCGATTCTCCTTTTATGACAGTATGCAGCAATATGTCCCGGTTTGTGGCAGGCATAACAAGAGACATTTTCCATAGGGGGGAAGAATCTCCTTTGACATCGTCCAAATTTGATATATTCAAGAGTACATGAGCCTTTTTCAGTTGACTGTTCATTTGTTTCGTTCTTTGTCATTTGAGGTTCCTTCATGTTTCTGTTTACTTCATTGCAGGCTTCTACTTCTGTAGGAACCTTCTGATCTGCTTCATTATCCTTGACAACTTTTACAAAAATGATATTCCTGTTATCTATTTCTTTGAATTTACTTGTTTCTCCTTCATAGCTTATCCCAGTTTTTATCAAAGGATATCTTTGAGCATCTATTATTTTATTCAACTTATCAGAGATTGTCATTTGTGAAGTGTTTATTGAAAATTTCCATTGGGTGTTTTCTAATTTCATCCTCAAATATACTACTTCTTCTTCCAATTTCTCTTGCTTCTGAATTTTATCCTCAATTTGCTTAAGTAGAGTGTCTTCTACCTTCTTGGCTTCTTCAAGCTCTACTTTCAACTGAATGAGGTCTTCTGAATTTTGTTCTTCTCTTACATATTTTAGGAGAATGTCTTTCTATTTTCTGCACTTTAGTTTAAGTCTGTCTATTTCCTCCAGGGCACTTCTTAGCTCCCCCTCAAGATCAACTTCACCTTCTTCCACATATTCTAGAAGGAATCCTTCAAGCTCTTCCTTGGCCATCAATACAAATTCAGAGGTTCCCTCTTCATTGGAGGATTCATCTGAGCATTTAGATGCACTGCTGTCTTGCTGAGCGTAAAATGATTTTCTCCTGTATCTATTCCCTTTCTTCCAGTACTTTGATATGGTTTTCTTTGACTCTTGAGTCTAATTATTTGTCTTCTTATGAGGAAATTTAGAAGCATAGTGTCCAAATCTTCCACAGTTAAAGCATTTAAATGGAAGTTTACCTTTATACTTGCCTGAGCCTCTTTCTAATCGTCTGATAAATTTGGCCTCTTCTTCATCAGAGCATGAGCATGTATCTTATTTTTCCTCTTTTTTCTTCTCTGTCTTGAAGGCTGCCTCCCTCACATTTGACTTCCTCTGTGACAGTCTCATCTCATAGGCTGTTAGGTTTCCAAGTAATTGGTTCATGGTCAAAGTTTCCCAATCAGCTGTTTCTTCTATGGTAGAAACCTTGGGGTTAAAGCTGGATGGTAAAGATCTTAGAATCTTTTGAACAATTACACATTCTTTTATGGTTTCTCCTAGAGCTTTCATGTTATTCACAATTTCTGCAACCCTTAAAAAGAAGTTGGCAATGTCTTCATCATCATTCATTTTTATACTTTCAAACTGAGCTCTATAGACTTGAAGTTTGGTTATCTTCACCTTTTTGTCTCCCTCATGGATGTTTTCTAGTGTATCTCATATTTCTTTGGCAGTCTCTTTGTGCATTACTTTGATAAATTCTGCCTCACATAGTCCATTTAAGTGTGCATTCATAGCTTTTGCATTAGCTACAAAATCTTGTTTGGCATATTTCTCTGAGTCAGTCTCCTTTGGGGCATATCCCAATTCCACAGCAGCCCAAACTTCTATTCCTAGAGACATTATGTACGTCCTCATTCTTCTTTTCCATAAGGAATAATTTGCACCGGTGAACAAAGAGGCTTTATTTGTTAAGCATCCTTCTAGACTAGCCATCCTGGTGACCTAGGATCTCCTTCTAGTTGTTAGACTGATACAGAAGGAACCCGCTCTGATACCAATTGTTGAACCCTTGGTTAAACTGAGAAGGGGGGTGAATCAATTTAATGCAGTCATGTTCTTATTAAACTTTCTTTTATAATCATTCACATCATCATTTTATGATCAACTTACTATAAAATGGAACAACAATATTAATAAGTGAGCAGCAGGTATTAAGCATAATAAATACAGAGTATCAACACATAATCATCATGCATATTGACAACATATATAAGTGGAAACCCATAAAGGGAGAAAACCACATCTTATTATTGTTGTGATGCAAAGGCAATCTCCAACTCCTTCTCACCACTGATTTTATGTAGGC
This sequence comes from Pinus albicaulis, assembly GCA_034641835.2. Taxonomy (NCBI): domain Eukaryota; kingdom Viridiplantae; phylum Streptophyta; class Pinopsida; order Pinales; family Pinaceae; genus Pinus; species Pinus albicaulis. The sequence continues at coordinate 514,687,471 of CM076579.1, read as the reverse complement.
TCCAACCTACAGGAGGCTCCTACCTCAATTCTGCAAGCTACAACTTGCAAGGAAGCTCCAACTCCCATCTATTTTATGCAGGCTCCAACCTACAGGAGGCTTCTACCTCAACCAGCTACAACTGACTTTTATCAAGCTACAACTTGATATGGAAGCACCAACTTCCTCATTCTTTCAAAACAACACCTGCTGATTTACCTGGATATTAGCTCTGTTCTGTACCTTCTTCATTGCTGTCCACCAACCTTCATATCTGCCTATATCATCTCCGAGTCTTCACAGCTTCTCTATCTGCTCCTCCTTCTTCTTTATCCTCTCTGCCTCATTTTTCATTCTCTAAACGCTTTATGCATATCTATGTGATATCATTTATAGGGTTCACCTCATGACTGTTTGTATTCCACAGGGAATTTGAAGTGAACAACCATGACTCTTTGACTTCCACCTTCTCATTTCTTTCCTAGCATATTCAGAAAAACATATAACAATAGATATACATTTCAACATTACAGTGGGATATGTCTTTACCTTCGGAGACTTGCCTTTGCATCACAAATAATATAAAATCAATTAAAACATTTACATTTTCAGTTACAATAAGAATTTCAATTCAATCCATTCAACTCTTGGCTCGCTGTGCGTTTGTCTTTTCCGCAGCTGTCACTGTCTTTTTTGGTTTTTGAATACTCTCCTGTTTTCCATGCATGTAGAATGCATTTCCCAAATTATGTTCCAAATCTGGCAGCTTTATCAAAATTCACAATATTTTAAATTGCAGAAGCTCTTCATATGGTTCAAAACCACTCAACGCATATACAATTCTCTTTTATAAAAACCCAAATAACTCTCGACATATAACAATAGACCCTTTTAACATAGTAAATAGCCTTTCGGGCCCACTTGCCGAACTCTTTCTATTCCCTGATGCGATGAGCCGCCTCTGATGACTTCCGATTGTGATGACACCCTTTGCGATGGTTCCAGTGCGATGAATCACAATCACAAACTTCAATGGCTTGTACCATTTCTCTGCCTTCACGTCGATGCGATGAATCACCGGTCAGATTGCTGCAATTAAGTTTCACCATCGCAATCATAATCACAACATTCAATGGTCCGCTGTGCCTTTGGTCATCTGATTTTTGTCGATGCGATGAGCGAAGGGTCCCACCAGGCAGTACCTTGGCATTTCAACGTTATATGTTATATTTCTCCTTTACCCGTCGAAGCGCTTTAACAAAGGAAAACCTTATACTTTCGGATTTCCTGAATCTCCGTCGATGCGATGGGTTAATGTAGACCCCACTCCAACTTAATATTTATGATCCAATGGTTGCTATTGACCATGATCTAACAGTTGCGATTGGATCGCATCATCGCAATTGCAACATTCAACAACTTGTTCCCTTGCTCTTCTGCTATGCCAATGCGATAAGAGATCGCCGATGCGATAACTCACTATAGATCCAATGGTTTCCATTAATTGGGATCGGACGGTTGTGATTAAATCGCTCAATCACAATCGCAACTTTCAAACTATCGTTCCTTTTTTCTTCCATTCTACCGATGCGATGTGAGATTGCTGATGCGATGAGATCTCCATCGTCGATCTTCTATCTTTGATAAGATCTCCACCGTTGATCTTCAACACTTCCGCTTTATGTGACCACCGTTAGATCTTCACTGATCTTGATCTGATGAATATCGCTTCAAAATATACCTGCTGTTTAACATTTCAAAACTTCCATGCACTTTTCCCTTGCAATCGCCGTTGGATCTTCCCCGCATCAAATCGGACGGCTATCGCGTTACTTCGACCCCTGACCTTTAATTCTAAAAAATTGCGCGAAATGGGTGGTTTTAGTATTGTGATGTGTCATAATATGATACGATCGCATTCCAAATTGAGTAAACCGCTCATGGCCCAAAAGCTGTGCGAAATCAGTGGTATGGTTTCCCAAAAACCACTTTCCTTGCGGGTCCCACTCTAATCCTTTGTTTGTTTAACTGAACCTTAGGAATAACGTTAACGCCTTTGGAAAAGTTTCAGCAATACATCTTTTTAATGAAACTCTTTTGTACCCATTGAACATTATAATAAAGTACTCAAACCTTCTCATCGCATCTCATCACAAATACAAACACTTGCCACTTCTTTTTATGTTTCGCCGATTGCGATATGCAATTGCATTGCATCGCAAACCTATCGCATCACATCGCATCTCATTGCGTCGCATCTTCATTACATCGCATCACATCACATCAAATCTTCATTTCACTGCCTCTGTTTGCTGCCTTCCCTGCCTCTACTTTATCCGCTGCCTCTGTTCCTTGTCTGCCTTGCTGCCTTTGCTACCTTTGCTGCCTCTGTTTCTTGTATAATGCTGCTCCTTTCTGCCTCTCTTTTGCTATCTCTGTTGCCTCATTGCTGGTCCTTCTTTGCTCTTTTGCCTTAGTGATAGTTCAAGTGCTACTCCTGTCTTCTCCTTTTCCATCAATGACAATATTTCCAACATTAAGAATATGGTGGGGTTGCCTAACCCCTTTACCCACTGATCGACCATTCCCACTCGACTGCAACTGCAACCCACTGCCTTGTCACCTCATTTTTTAAGGTGCCCTTGAAAGGGTCAATGCATCAGGCTGAACTGTCAGGTGAGTCCACCTTGTGACTAATGGCAGAGTGTTCGGGCTTACATGTCTGCCACATGACCCGGAACTACGTCATCTCACATGCTTCATTCGAGTACATACAATTCTTGCTGCCCTTTGTGCCTCTGGGGTGGGACCTCAAGTGCAGTGGATTGGTGGGCATCAAATCCGCACGCCCTCGCTTTCGCTTGGTCCACGTGGTTACCGTGCCACGAAATACTATGTTATTCACCCCGAAAACTCCCTTCACCCACTTTCTTGCACCTTTGGGATGGGGACTGTTATGTTGAAATATGTAACTAGGTTCAATCCTCATAATGACATATGTAATAATGATTTTATGTAAAGAAGAAAAATAAAATTATCTTGTTATGTTTGAGGCTTTGGTTTCATTCTTAAGGAATTTTATGTTGTAGGTCAAGCTCCCATTGTGAGCTCCTAGGATTGGTCATTGAGTCATTGTCATGTATTTTGGCCATGTTACATATTGTAAGAAAAAAATATTTGAGTCAATGTCTAGTCAAAGAACTCTCCAAGATCAAGTCACAAAGAAAAAAATCAAGTCGACCTTATCAAAGATCAAGTCGACCTCAAATCATGGATGATGATGTCTATATATTGGAGGAGTTGGCCTCATTTTAAAATCATCAATCAAGCATTCAATAAGTTCGATGAAGGGACAATAAAGTGCCTCATATCCCAACGAAGAAAGGAGAATCATAAAAGAATATAAACCAAATTGTTTGGGCCTGTTCCGGTTCTTCTCTCTCACACATACAAACTCCTGTTAGGGAATGATTTCAGATATAGAAGGACAAAATCACAATCATATGTAGAAGGAGTTCCAAGGGACAAGAGGATTGAAAGTGCAATTTTAGTTGTTGTAGAAGGAGCCTGTGGTCAAGTGAAGGAAAGAGGAGGAAGTTTTCATCTTCTAGGTAACATAAGTAACCTAGGATTTCTGCAGTGGGGTTACATCAGACTTCAGAGGAGCCAAGATAAGGGTCAAGAAGGAGGCATAAATTCTAGCTAATTTCACAAGGAACAATGTGCAAGCCTAGAAAAGGAGGAAAGCCTCATAGATATGCTCTATCAAGCTCATTCATATGGCATATTGGTATTTATAGGTAGGATGAAATGTTGCAGGAAGACGAAATATAGAAGAAGCCGAGAAAAATAGTATAGAAGACAGTTTGACCATTGTTGAATTGAAGAATAAGGAGAGTTGTTATAGGAAATATTGTGACTTGGTCTTGGAGAAGTTCTTGGTGAAGGGTTTTGGTATTGGAGTTCATCAATTGAAGATTCTAGAAGAAGAAGAATTTGATGGGTTTCACTTTCATGTTTAGAGACGTTTTGGCCCTGGCTGATAGCCTATATCTTGTGTCATTTGTATCATTATAGATTATGTTTTGAATAACTGTTTGATGAAGAGAACACAATAATAATCAAGCTAAAAAACAATATAATTAAGAAAGGTAAAAATTATTCACAAGTCGTTATCATTGCTATAGAAATCATTCCATCTCTCTTCCCTAGATTTCTCAACATGGTCTCAAAGCTAAGGTGACAAATCAAGGAAGGGAAACTCAATAAGGGATAATCAAGAACTCAAGGGCATCAAATAATCAACAAGACTTTCTCATCTCCAAGGCATCTCAAGGACCACACCATCACCTTGAAGAAATTCAAACCCCTAGTTCGATTATAAAAAAACATCTACTCTTGAAATATTCTTGGGATCCACACTCAATCATCACGTCAAGGACCCTATCTCTACTCAATAAAGGAAGGATTTTGACTTGAAGCATATTGAAAACTATTCATCGAAGGGAAGCTGGATCAAAGGAGTTGTCATCATAAAATATATCAAGGCAATCTCCCTCTCATTGAAGTACATATTTCATCTCAAAAGAGAATCCTTATCCTTGAAGACGATTATCTAAGAAGCATCAAAGCATCATTAAGAAGTCATCATCAATCATCATCAACAAAAACATCAAGCTGAAAAATTTCATCTTCACTTGACAAGTAAGTATTTCTTTTTATAACTAAATCTAGTAAAATGAATTCATTTTGCAAGGAGAACAACAAGTTGGTTGGGTCATAGAACTTCCTTGCATGGAAAAGGAGGATAGAATTAGTCCTCAAGGAAAATGAAGTTATTGATAATGTCAATGGAAAGGTCTCCAAACGATCTGAAGGGAAAGCACTATCCAAATATACAAAAAAGGATCCAAGAGCTCAAAGGATTATTATAAAGTCCATTAAGGATTCCCTCATACTCTATATAGCAGAATTGGAGACATCAAAAGGTACATATGATAAGCTAGTAAAACTATTTTCTGAAATCACGACAGGAAAAATCATATCACTAAGATCTAAACTATAAAAATTGAAAGCATCAAAGGACGAAGTGATATCTATATGTCTCTCAAAAGCATCTCAAATAAGGAATCAACTTCAAGATATAGGAGAGATGATATTTGATAAAGAAATGATCACCATTGTTCTAAGTGCACTAACTAATGAACAAGGTAACCTTGTATGAAATACCTGTGAGGAGAAGAAAGCTATCCCATTCAAAAATTTGTGGTCCCCATGCAAGATAGAATAAGATAGGTTGAAGGAAAAAAGTAATGAAGAATAAAATGAGCAGGTTCAAACATTTGCTAGAAGAAAAAGGAAGTTTTGGAAGCTTAGTCCTCAGAAAAAGAAGAACATGTCAAAGGTTCAATTCTATAGTTGCCTTGTATATGGGAACTACAAGAGAAATTGTCCCAAGCTCAAAAATGACAAAAACAAAAGAGGAAGGGAAGAAGCCCATGTTGTTGAAGAAGTACAGGGAGCTGAAAATAAGAAATCCAAGAAAGAGAAATTAAAATATCTCTACTATGATTGCGATAGTCTTTCACACCTAGTACTTTTGAAGTTTCTATTTTAAAGTATAGCTATCATGGATGAATCATTAGAAGCATAATAAGATGAATAATGGCATCATAAGAATACAATTGAAGGCAAGATCTCATGAAATCATCACATCTGAAATATAAATCTATAACAATCACATATAGAATGATGTAGCTCTTGGTATCCTCATTTAAAGCATAAGAAATGGAAGAAGAAAATAATATAGTATGGATTTCATCATTCTAAGAGGAGCATTTTCTCAATGAGGATGAGCAAGGTCCTCTAATAGAATCTTCAATGGAAGATTCACCTACTAAAATAAGCAAGTGTCTCGCCAAGAATTCCACCTAGTATGGGATTCATGGAATAATGGTATGATGTCGCAAAAGGCAATGCAGGTCAAGCTGATTGGATTTCTTTCAATCTAGGAAGTTGTTGAAGAAATTATAGATGAACTAAAAGGAATAAAATGAGGTATAAATTCTTCTATTTTATTTAATTAAGTTATGTTATATGGTTTCATATATTATGCTCCACCTCAAGAGCATGATCAAAAGAAAGGATCTCCACCTTTTGAAGGATGCATGAAGGCATGGTTCACACATTGACTAGATGAAATCAACATAATATGTCCTCATATGAAATATGAGGTGGTTGACAAAGTTGAATGAACTATGATTGGAAGTTCCTGAGAAGAAATGTGTAAAGGAAGAAAGAGATCATGAAAAATGCAACTATGGAGAAGGCAACCAACATCCAAGGACTACAAGATTTGACTATGATATCTCCATGAGAAAGATATATGGATTCTGATAAAGTTGGAAAAAGAAAGAGACCCTTGACATTGTATACATTTTTGGAGATGTGTCAATATGTATGAAAGAGATGCAAACAAGGAGATGTCATGATGAAAGAACACATCAAAGGTAATTTTGATTTAATGTTCATTTTCTACAAATATCTGGATGGGATAATGCAAGGCTACCAAGGGAAGAGCTGTAGATGTCATCTACAACTGATATTCATGTGGTAGGATGAAATATCCTGAAGGAAACATGACATGAAGAAGGTAGAAAGGTATGTAGGAAGGCCGTATATGGACTAATGGATCACTTTCTGATGAAATAAGGATGACATGAATGACATGATTCATGAATGAAAGTGATGGATGGTGCGCACCCTACGAAAAATTCCCAAAATATGTGGGCTCCATATCAAAAAAGAAATTCATTAAATCAAAAGAGGAAGTCCTCCAAGCAGTTGGTTGTACCATGATCTCCACCTAGAGAGTTGCTGGAAGCAAGTCCCTGGTCAAGAGGGAGCTTGGTCAAGTCCCTTGCTAAGAGTGAGCTTAGGTACATTCCTTACATAAGAATGGGTACATTCCTTCATTGGAATGGGTATCCTCCCTAATTGATAGGGAGAGATAGACACATCATTATTGTCTTCACCTGGAAATAAATAATGGAGGATTGGGTAAGAATATGGCATCCGATATTCTTTGAGGATATGGTAGGGCATAAAAAATAAGAGTAGTTGTAGAGGACTGATATTCTTTAAGGAATAGGAAACCAATATAAGAATAGTCCTGATGGAACATACTCTAAGAGAACCCGAGTAGGGTATGTTCTAAGAGAGACAATGACGAGGGTGTCTATAAATCATTGGCATCACTAGAATTGTGTTCTAATATTGTGGAGAGATAGAGCAGTTCTTCAAGGCCTTGCTATGTGAAAATTCTGGATGATATGATGCTAAACAAATGGGTTACCAATCCGACTCTTCTTATGAGAATTATTCAGATTGAGAATGTTCAAGTACCTTGTATGGATTATGAATACTTCCCTAGTTAAGAGAGAGTGTTGAAATGTGTAACTAGGTATGGTCTTCATGATGACATATGTAATCATGATTTTATGGAAAGAAGAAAAATAAAATTATCTTGTTATGATTGAGGCATGGGTTTCATGCTCATAATTTTATGTTGTAGGTCAAGCTCCCATTGTGAGCTCCTAGGATTGGTAATTGAGTCATTGTCATGTATTTTAGGCATGTTACATATTGTAAGAAAAAATTATTTAAGTCAATGTCTAGTCAAATAACTCTCCAAGATCAAGTCACAAAGCAAAAACTCAAGTCGACCTTATCAAAGATCAAGTCGGCTTAGGGACAGATTGAAGTCAACCTAAAATCATGGATGAGGATATCTATATATTGGAGGACTCAACCTCATTCTACGATCATCAATCAAGCAATGCAAAAATTCAATCAAGGCATAAGAAATTTTCTCATATCCCAATGAAGAAAGGATAATAATAAAAGAAGATAAACCAATTTGTTTGGGTCTGTTCTTGGTCTTCTCTCTCACACATACATACTACTGCTAGGACATGATTTCAAATATAGAAGGAAAAATTCACAATCATATGTAGAAGGAGTTACAAGGGATAAGATGATTGAAAGTGCAAGCTGAATTGTTGTAGAATGAGCCTGTGTTCAATCGAAGGAAAGACGAGGAAGTTTTGTCCATAATATAGGTCACACAAGTAACTTAGGGTTTCTTCAGTGGGGTTACATCAGACTTCAAAGGATCAAAGATAATGGTCAAGAAGGAGGCATAAATTCTAGATATTTTCACAAGGAACATGGTGCAAGCCTAGCGAAGTAGGAAAGCCTCACATATCTGCTCTATCAATCTCACTCGTGTGACATCTTGGTATTTACAGGTAGGTCGAAAAATTTCAGGAAGCCAAAATATAGAAGCCGAGAACAATAATATAGAAGATTGTGACTTGAAGAAGAAGGATAGATGTTCTAGTAAGTATTGTGACTTTGTCTTGGAGTTCATCATTTGAAGATTCTATAAGAATACGAATTTAATGGGTTTTCCTCTCATGTTTGGAAAGGTTTTGGCCTTGGATGATAGCCTATATCTTGTTTCCTTTGCTTCCAGTGTGTATTATTGTTTGATGAAGAGAACACAATAATAATCAAGCTAAAGAAAAATACAATTAAGAAAGTTAAAAAGTATTCACAAGCTATTATCATTGTTAGAGAAATCATTACATCTCTCTTCTCTAGATTTCTCAACATGCTGTGACACGTCATCCTGACCCCTTCACTACAAGACTGAAGTATATATATATATATATATATGAAAAATGTGAAATCATGTTTTTTCATGTATTTCACATTTTTATGTAGTAGGGTCCATCGAAAGTATGCAACATGGGTACTCCTTGGATGAAATATTAAATTGCACATCCAACGAGTGCTCTCGCTTGAACTTTGAATAAAATCATATGGAGATAAGTTGAAAATAAAAATTAAAAAAGTAGTTTTTAATCTTTTTACCTTTTTACTCCAAAAATGGCGAATCATCCCCCATGGTTGAAATCATCATATTGAATCTATTGGTTCTTATAAAGTTGGTTTTTATTTTTTACATCTTTGTTTTGAGGCCCATTTTTAACCTCAAAAACAATTTAATGACATGCATGTATACAAAATGTACCACAACACATACACCTACACATGGTACATACAACAGATACACATATACAACACAACACACATATCACAATACGACATGTACACAAAAAGATTGAAAATTTAGAGACCACACCATCTCCATCCGCAGACACTAGGCAATAATGCCTCTAATGTCTTTCTCCGCATATCGTAGGTTTTTTTCCCCAAGGAAAAAATATTAATTTCCATTAATAAAACAGTGAAAATTACATGTTGTATCAACTGCATAAAGCATATGCTTGATATCTGGATGGATCAAATCATCTGTCTGATGTGTTCAAAAACAAAAAACTAGATAAGTTCAATACATAATATAAATAAAAGTAGTAATAGGCATGTTGTAAAGCATAATATATAGTAGTGATGGCATAGTAAGCTGCAAAACATCATGGTGTTGGATGTGCGATCACTAGGTGCTCTATGAATGGCCTGTGATAATATTGATAACACTCCTGACCCTGTTGTTCGTGAATCATCCATTGGCCAAAAGGTAGATGCGCGAATTCCTTGGAAAGACTGTCAGAAATTTGGTTCCTTTCCCTGTAATTATGATTACAAACAATATGATCAAATTGTAGTTTAAGTGCTGTAATTTTCTCCAAAATTCCTCTGAGTGCGTGCACGTGACATTGAGATATAACATTAAACCAATTGGTGAAAATTTTGGAGTCTCCAAAAAACTGAATGCGCCCGCACTGCTTCTCATGTGCAAAGATAAGGAGGGTTCTAAGGAAGTTTAGTTCAACAAAATTGTTTGTGCCCCTACCCAGACCCATTTTAAGTTTGAAGTAATGAGCCTATGAGAGATAAAGGATAACACCACCACCACACCCAGCATCTTGGGCAGATCCATCAGAAAATTCCCAAGGATAGGACTTGTCAATAATTTCAGGGATGATGTTCCTCATACGATGAGCTTGTTCACCTTAAGGTATTAAGTTATAAAGATCCTGAATGTGTGAGAAGATGATATGTCAGTCACTAGTGATGTCCTAATTTTTATTTATTGCGGGCTATCCAAATTACCTAAAATATCAATAAAGGAACATTGCACAACTTGTGATCAACTGCATTTTTCCACCAATATTTCCAAGCAGAAATTAAGTTGTCACCTTGCCACCGTAAATTTAGATTGAGTAACAAATATATTTTTTGCCATACATGCTGAGTGATGGGACATAATTAAAAGAGGTGGTTGATGGATTATGGCATGCAATTACATAGGCAGTAGCATGAGGGATCATGAAAGGATCTTCTCATGAGATTGTCTCGGTGGGGACCTTATTGTTTATCAAACACAACATGAACAATTTTTCTTTAGGGGGAGATTTAGCTTCCATAAGGGACACCACCACTAGTCCTTTAATGCAGGTTCTTGATCTGCACATATGTATAGATATCCTTCCTTTGGGCTATAGCGACCATGAGAGGAGATGGCCCAGATCAAATCGTCCTCTTGATATGTTATCATAGTATGGGATTCTGCAAGTGCATTAATATAACTATCCCAATAATGTCGAAACTGAATGGGTATCTTGAGATCAACAACTGATTTCCAAGCTTGATGATATAAAGAATAATTTTCAGCATCTACAATATGTGATAGGTATTTAATTCCAGTGGATTCAAGGTGTTGCCTAAGCTCGAGCGAAAGGAGGTGTGCATTCCCACATCTAGACCAAGCATCACAACTGATACACACATGTTCTCTAGAACCTATATGCCAAGCAAAAACTTGTTTAATAACAAATATGGATTATAATAAAACTCTCCAAATGGTTGAAATGTCATATCTATGCCTGGTAGGGCTGCGTATCCATTCCAAGGTTGATATGGGATATATATATATGTGGTAAACCACCTATTTCCAGACACCGATTGTTGTGAGTAGCTTCCAAGCCATCTTTACAGCAATAGCTTTTGCAAAAAAACTAAGGTTTTTCATACCCCAACCCCCCATTTCTTCGGTTTGGTGAGGTGTTCCCATCTTACCCATGCAAATGTCCTGCTCTCATAGCTTCCTCTCCATATAAATCTGCGACAAATTTGTTGAATTTTGTTTGTGATGCCTTTTGGGATCCAAGCTAATGCCATCCAGTAAATTGGGATGGATTCAAGTACTAATTTGATGAGAAATAGCCTGCCTGCCCTGGATAGCCATCGTTGTTGCCAAATATTCATCTTGGCTTAAATATTTGCAATTAACCAAGTCCAATCAGCAATGTGATAGTTATTGGGCTTTAATTTGTATCCCAAATATTTGATGCCTTCCTCCAATACCAGTTGTCTTAGTGGAAATGTTGAAGAGCATACGCTTGATCATTTAAAGTGAAGTTGATGGTCATGATGGTGGATTTTCCATGATTGGGGACCATACTAGTAGCTTTGCAGAAGGTAGATAAAATGCGAAAAAAGTTTGATGAACCTTTGAAGGAGCCATCAAGAAATATCAATACATCATCGATAAATAAGAGATGGGATAGAGTGGATTCATCAGAGGTTTTAACCCCAATAATATCCCCCAATATCCTAGCTTCAGAGATAAGTCTACTTAGGCCTTCAATGATGAGTAGGAATAGTAGTGGAGATAAAGGACACCCTGTCTAATTCCACACTCTGCATGAAGTTTTTTTGAGGTCGCACCATTTATGAGGATACTATAAGAGACCGAAGTTACACAACACATAATCCAATTGCTAAAGGAGTGAGGAAGGCCAATATGAGTAAGAATGAGGTGAAGATAGGTCCAAAAAGTTTTGTCAAAGCATGTCATAGGTTATACTGCTTTTGTTCCGTTGTTATATCTTTCAATATTCCTTGTTCATCATATAAAATGGGCATAATTTATAAATAATGTTCACATAATGTTAAAATTATAGATTAGTCAGGGCTACTTTCACCCACTTGATTCCTCATACAATGAGAAAACCATGGATCGTGCATGCCATCCACATTTACATAAAAATAATTATAAACCATCGTTCCTCCACAAGAATGACTTTTGACAAAACCTGTCACTCACCATGGAATTTAAAAATGTATATAATATTAATTGATCATGTGAATATTCACATATTCATGTATGTCCATATCAAGGTAAGGTCAGAGAACTTCCCTTGTTATATTCCATGGCTACCATGCCACTACCATCATTTTTTTATTCACCTAGTCATGAGCGTAACATGCCATTGACTTGTGTCAATTGAGACCAAGTTTTAAATAATTCCCTTTCACATTGTTTTTATGTGGAAAATTTCAACCACTTACACATTTGCTTATGTATATTGTGGTGTCCAAGAGTAACTCTCCAATATGTTTCATCATGGGTTTTCTTCCCAGCTTATCTGCCCAACTCTAAGTTCCTCTTTGAATATAAATCATTTTGTTGATCACCATTCATGACCCTTCCACACGGATCTCTTCGAATCTCTTTTTCCAAGCCTTTTGGCTTCCCTTCCATTCTCCATCAATTTGACTCAACCTTGAGCACTGAGAATCTAAATCAAAGACCTTTCATAATATCAATAGAAAAATCAAGAGGAAAAATGAAAGGGAAGACCACAAAGAATAAAATCGATGATTGAAATCATAGAGGAAACCATGCATACAACAACATGGTCATGTAGAAAATTTGAAATTAAAATGATGTTTGTCATGAAAATAATAAATTAAAACCACCACTTATAGGTATTAATCACAAAACAATCTTCAACATTAAGTTTTACCCCCTTGAGTCCAACGTTCATGGCACTTCCAGGAATCATACAATGCACATAGGCATGCATGTACATATGCAATTTGATGTATCAAAATCACTTTAAGGCTTCTTCACAAGGTTCATAACAACCTTAAAGTGTTACATTCCCCAAAATTTCACGTAGGACCTTTTCAACACACACACACACACACACACACACACACACACACACACACACACACACACACAAGTCAAGGAGCTTGAGGGAACCCCCCCTCCTCCTTCTCAGTGTCTTGCATTATTGGTTCGTGTTCCCATGGCCCATATGGGCTATTGTCCTTCTTTTTATTCTTGCGGGGAAAATCCTTTTTCAGATGCCCCTCTCCATAGCACCAACAGGATATTATCCTCTTATCCTTTTCAACATCCCGAGGCCTTTTCCTATTATTACCCCTCCTTCCTTTTTGAGGATTTAGCTGGGTATTTAATTTCCCATAATTTATTTTGCAACACATCATTCCCCCCGACGAATTATAATTGTTTCTTGGTGAGTTTTCTAAGTTAAGCCCTACAATTTTTAGCTCATCTTCTAGGTCCTTGAGCTCGACCTCTAAATTCCTAAAGTTTATTTTAATTTGGTGAAATTTCCTTCCTTCTCATCCTCAATGGACTTAATAATTTCACCATGGCATGATACATATTCCTTTTTTTGCCACTGAGTCTTGCTATGTGCTGCCACACAAGCTCAGTTATTAGTGCATTATTAAATATAAACAAATATACCAGTTTCCTTTCCATGTTGTGTCAAGCACACTGCACTACAATTAAACACATGCCTCAATTCACATATCAACCACATGTCTTAAAATCTAGGACTACAAATATTCCATTAATTTTTTTTTCCTAAGGCCAAAATTTCTACATGCACATGCACATATCAGCTCATTCATAACCATGCTTTCAGAAGATTCCAATTTCTTCGTCAAGTTAGATATAATTGGAAACCATATACTATGTCAAACTAAACACTATTTAATTCATTCATTCTTTGTGCTGAGAGCCAAAACAAAAAATTATATACAACCTTTATACCAAGGTTAGTAACTTGGGAATCCACAATCTTAAGGAATTAACTAGAAACCCTTTTAATACATCAACATAATTGCATGCATAATCATGTCTTTAATTAGATGGAATTTCAGACTTTTATATTATTAGCCTCTTTGTTGATACCCCTATTATTACTTGTTAAAATCAACCTTCAAAAAGTAAGAAGAACATTAGCCTTCATTAACTTAATTCAGTCTCTTTACTAAGACTATCACCACTAATTGAGAAGTCAACCTTTTTTACAATTGATCAAAGTAGTCCCCACCGACGCCATATCCCATAGAGGCCATCAACTCCAATGTTGATCCAAAGGTCCACATTTCTCATGCGCCCGATCAATGAGTTCCATTGTGTTAACATACTCTTAGGTTAACAAGGGTAGGGGTGTCGGAAAGAGTAGTTTTACAAACTCACCCATCACAAAATCAATGACTGAGATTGACTTCAACACCCTCTAACACCTTTTCAAAATCACTACATGGGGTGTCGAAGTAAGTGGTATCCAAGTTTCCAAACCATAGGTGGGTTTTTTTACATGTACATATGACAAGTTTGGGCCCACCTCTTCGGCCTCCTCCCTGGTACCAGCTTGCCTCGTCACCCTGACGCCTTCATCCCAACGTGTGACCCTGCCTGCTCCTCTTTGCACCTCCAATATGGGGCCTTTGGGACACTTCATCTTGGTCCCAACACCCCAGTGTCTCCTTTGCATGATTCTTTACTAACCGTCAGGACCTCATTACCAGGCTTATGTATATGGTGGGGCCGCCCAACCCTTTTCTCATTGGTTCGCCATTCTGACTCGAATGCCACAACAACCCATTGCCTTGTCACCCAAGGTGCCCTTGAAATGCTCTGGGGTCAATGCATCAATCTAAACTTCCACGCGAGTCCACCTTGTGATCTATGATAGAGCTGTTGGGGTTACGTGTCTTCCACACATCCCACACATATGCCATCCCACATGTTTCATCCCGACGCATACAATTCCTACCGCCCTTTTTGCCTCTAGGGTCGTACCTCAGCGGCACGTGGATTGATGGGCCTCAAATGCACATGCCCTCGCTTATTCTTGGTCCATGTGGTTTATGTGCCATGGAATCCTGTGCCAATTCACCTCGACGACTCCCTTCGCCCATTCTCTTGCACCTGCAGGATGGGGAAAACTGGGACATGTCATCCCGGTCCCTTCACTGTAAGATTAACATATAAATATAAATGTACATACATACATACATACATACAAACATAAAAACATACAGATAGACATACATACATACATACATACACACACACACACACACATATATATATCTCTCTCTATATATATAAATATATTACACACACACACACACACACACACACACACACACATATCTATATCTATATCTATATCTATATATGTATGTATGTATGTATGTATAAATCCACCCTTAGAACCAAAACAACATGATAATATAGGGACTAATTGAAATGTTGAATTCAATATTTTCTCTCACAACCCCGCTATGCTCAGAACCATTATTTTATCAGATCAATGATAAATTTAAGGGCCTTAATAAAATAACAATATCACGATGCATGTACCAGTCATTTTGGCTCAACAAATGAGTTGAGGGTTTGATTGTTCAAAAAGGGCTAAAATACCCTCCATAGTGCTTTCTCACACTGCGTAGTCTCAGATAACTAATTTCAAGCCCAACACCAAGACACATTTTAATGGAGACTGCAAAATTCATCCCATATGGCATCATTAGAGTTACAAGTCAGAGGGAAGATTTTATCAATTTTGTTACACAATGATTTGAGTATACATTGATGAAGTTAGCATCAGATCAAAATCACAGTCACTGGGACCTTTTGGCAAGGTTAATTTCCTTTCAGGTTATCACTGAAGTTTATGCATAGTTCCAACATCTTATCATTATAATTAATTTATAGTTAAACACACACACACACACACACAAATATATTAGTGTCTTTAACCAAGGTCCCTTTTTTCCAAGCCAAATTACTTATGATATTTAACCAAAATGGTCACAACATTTCTCATCTATTGATGCCATCATTCAACCAGAAAGGAACATACATTCATTAAAATTTAGGCATGACAAGAACACTTAACTTATATATTTTCTAGGAAATTGAGTATGGGACAAAGACTCTCCCTTGACTTTATAATCATATTACAACATACACAATGCTCATGCAAGCTTGAAACCCTATAGTAATCATAATACTAATGCTAAAAATTTCTATAACAATCAATATTCTTCACGTTCTATTCTAGCACATTCAAGCATTGGCACAACACATTTGTCATTCATGTAAATAAAAATAATACAAATATGACTTCTGCAACAACGCCATCCTCTAACTAGGATTGCAAACATGTTTTATTATCAATAATAAACACAAGAGCACTTATCTTAATAAATGAAAGAATGTTCCAATTGAGAGTGGGACTATAAATCTCCACCCAACCATAGATAGTTATAACCACTGTTACTTGTAGTCGTAACCCCCAAGCCAGATTCCAAATCTTGAGGTGGGGTGCTTCCATAGGGAAAATTTAACAAATGCACAACTGAACCAGAGCACCACCAGGACACCCTGCCTTCGTTCCCAAGGCAAGAAACTGCTCTCTTTGAATTCTTATGCCCAACTAGTTTTCATTAGGGTCATATAGCTAGTTGGTTGCTCTACTTAGATCCCAACAACATAGCTCCAAATCCTACTTTCTTTGCCTCTGCATGCTAATAGGTTTTTTCTCCCCTGCATATTATGCTTTCGTCTCCCTTTTCCCAATCTCGCTCTAGAGCACATGTATCCATACTTGAATGATTTTTCTCCCCCGTTTCCCACGATTTTTTAGCATCCTCCTTGTGAACACCAAAACCAATGCTTCTTCAATGTTTTGTCTTGATCTTGCTTGTTATGGGAGCCAAAGGAAACTTTCCTTTGTTCTTTCTCTTTCAGTTCATTGATGGCACATTCAACCCCATTTACACCCACTTAGCCAACCAAGGATTGATATTTAAAATAATAGTTCCCTCAAGGAATCTCCTACCTTAAGAAATGGAATGTGTGTTCCTCTCTCAACCTTTAATTCATAAAACTATTTACATTACGTTTATGAGTATAGTTAGATACAATACTGCTTATGTAATGTTCTAAAACATAAGACTCAAATCTACTCTACTCATCTATGGAAAGAAATTCATGATTGGGAACATATATCAAATGCATGCATAATGATTTAAAACACATACATGAGGATTTATATATGGGAAAGCAACTACTCAAAACCCCTTCCTATCTGTATTGCATTAGTCAGAAAATAGAGAAGAAATACAATGCTTGCTCAAGCCTGAGCAACCTCTGCACAAGTATAATCTATCTCATTTCTTCACAAGCTAGCTCTGGTCAATACTTAACCAAATTTATGCTTACCCAAGTCCCTATTTCCTTGTGCTGTTTCCTTGGGAATTAGCCCCTATTATTTAGGGAAATTGCCCATCCATAGCTGCACAATCCCTATAGGCCCTTCTCTGACTACATGCACCACCTGTACAACTTGGATAATTATACAACTGATAGTAAACTGCCCTTGAAATCAAATCTCAACTGGTTAACTTAAATTCTCTTCATGCATGAGCTAATTATTAGCTGATTGATTAGTTAATTGGTTGAACACTGAAGCTGCACCCCCCTGCTAGACCTCCTACTAGTTCTTGCAATATTTGGAACTAGTTTAACTGACCTTAACTCAATTTAACTAAATTAAATTGCTACAACTAAAATTAACTCAACCTAGGCTCCTAAAATTTTGGAACCCACTGCACACAACTGAACGTCATGCCCCTAACTCGAATTAACTATTCTAGACTCTTATTTTTGAGGAATAAACTCAAGTAAACTGAAATTCAACTCATTCACTCAAATTCAATGTTCTTAACTGAGTGACAAGAGCCATGTTGCCTCAGTTAAATCCTACAAGTTGTCTATTAATGTGGAATTTTGAATTTCCTCAATTTGAATTAAGGAAAATCAAAATTGAGACTTTATTGCTGCATTTTCAACAATGAGGATAAAAATTTGGCTTGTTACACAACAAAGAGAGGCTTACCATATTAGAAAAGCGACCCATTTTCCACCTATCACATAGTTTAGAGAGTTAAAATTGTTTGGTATTTTTTATATTTTTGGAGAAATCTTTGTAACATAGGGAACAACCTAAGAATATAATGATTCTCACGACTGTCCCTAAATTTTGTGGATAATTTAAGACAACAATCGAGATGTATAAAAAACCAATTCCACTCGAGCCATGATGAGATGGAGATATGGAAAAAGATAATATAGTGATAATCTCTTAATTGTAATACACATTATGAATTCTTAATATAAGCTCATGTCTCATTTCCATCTCATATGCTTCAATGGTGAGTTGATAAATTAGTTTTCTACTAATCTTATAACCAATCCCTCACATAAGGAGGTAGGGATCCCTCCTTAGGCAGGTGTTTCTTGTAAATATATAGTTTAGTTTTCAATGTTTCTTTAAATTTCAATCGACACAGTAACTGTGCTATGTCTCATTCCTTACATTGTTGCAACTCACTGATCAGACAAGAACAATACTTTGCTTTTAGGCTTAAGTTGTTTACTCTATTTCTAGTACTCTATTTGTTTACTCTATTTTACAAGAATTGCAATTGTAATATCTATATATAGTTGGATTTGTTCCAGTATAGTTGTGTTTTGAATCTTCTACAATACAACTTGTGGTTGAATTCATTTATATTGTAGCTTGCTGGCATTGCATCTCATGTGCATTTTTGTTACAAAATTCATCATCTAAAACTTGAGCAATGTTAAATTTTCTTAGGGATAATTGTTCTTTGCTTTAGATAATTGCATTTCATCATTTACATATTGATTTCACCCCACAACTCATAACATTATTCAGATTTACCACATTATTCAACAACATATGAAATTATATAGAAAGAACAATATCATCATCAAAGCAGTGAAACATAAAGGATCAATATAAGAAAACACATTCACACATAGAGGCACTGCGATTAGTAGGAGACCAGGGAAACACCCATTATGAGGAAAACAATTCCAAATTCGTCTTCTTATTATATTTCCATTGAATTATTAAGAAAAATCAACCAAAAAAAATTCATGAGATGAACCCAAAAATGATAATAATAAAAACCCTAATTTAGAAGTTTGTGATCAGCTGTCACTGTCTACCGTTAACTACCGAACTCTGTGGTCAGTTGACGAAATCTGCAGTCAACTATAAAACTCAAACCCTGGTTCCTAACCGCACACATAGAGTTACGTGCGTGCGAATAAAACCCTCCCACCACATGCATGAGCCTGCGTGCCTGTGGTTGCGACAAATTTTCCTAAAGTATGCATGCAGTTGGAAACCAAAACCCTAAACACACGTGCAAGATTTAACCCTATAATCTCGGACTTGTATGAACCAATCTCCATGACCCAACCTCATACTTGTGTGAGCCAAATCCAAATAATGAAGAATGATCATGATGATGTCCAAAAAAGGGTCACTTGACTTGTATTTATAGCCATTCAAGGGTGTCCAATTTCTCTTTTGGGCTAACCTGAATTTTGGTGCACATGTTGAATTTTTTTCAAAATACACTTTCCCTTGTCTAAATTGAGTGCTTCAATAGTCAAAATTGGTCCTCTCAAAAAGAGGAATCTATTCCCATGATTGGAATTTTCCACTCAACTAAAAAATTAACACTTCCCCTCAGATAGTGAGAAATTCCAACAATATCACATAATCATTGCAATTATCTTGTCATAAAATCACATCCCATCTCAAGTATCTCGTCATCAAATATCGTCATTAATCATATTTTCTCATCTTTGCTTATCCCTACCTATTTCTTGATTGCCTTTGCTCATATTTTGGAACATTTTCGAATCTAAAAGAAGAAGAATTTGACATCAGAGTGTAGCCCTTGCTACCACCCTGTATCCTTCAAGGAGCCATTGCTACCACCCAGAATCATCACCAGTGGGGAACCCAATGCTACAACATGGGAAACATCGAAGAGCTTATCATCAGGAATCCCAACTCAACTTGGAACCACATCAGGGAGCACATCTCAACTCAGAATCCAATGATAATGTGGAAGGTCCTATTGGACATTATCACCTCATGTATATGAAAATGGGGAAGGTCCTATAAGACACTCTCACCCCAAGTCATCTCATCGAGCAATAGATGAGATACAAATTACCAAGCAAGGATCACAACCATCCCATTGCACAAACAATGGGTGAGATACTACTTTCTATACGAGGTAAGGATCACAACCATCTGATTTCTTTCTAATCTTCCTAGCAATGAACCTCAAGAGTCATGTGGTAGAACACCTACATCATAATCAACTTGGGTCGTACACCTCCAAGAACTCTCTCAACCCATTTTCTAGAAGGAGAGTTCTATTCCAAAAAAGCCCAACTTGTGGGTATGATGCTAACTCAGGTATACTCTACATAGACAAAGATATGGGAGAAACATATTCGACCCTATGGGAAAAAAATAGGGGCGATACCATATTTTCCAGAGATATCTCAATCCAGGGATTCCTCCATCTCAATTCCTCACCCTGTGAGCTCAGATAGGGGGAAAGAGATGGATTAGTGTTCTCAATCAATCTTACTCTATGTAGATAAAAAAACATATCATTGTGCTCATATATGTTACTAGCTTAAACAACTCACTAAAGAGTTCAATCATCATTTCTCAATAAGAACAGTCTCCTCTGCATACAAGAAATAAAATAAAATATTATATTAGAACAAATATAGATCATAAAAAGGATACCTTATTTACCCTCCCTCTCACAGAGGTAGTAAACACAAGCCTAAGCTTGTATTGTACAACAAAACTGTCTCAATATATCTTAATCCCATATATATATGAGATTCCCTTCCAATTGGATCCCACTATTTATCATCACAATGTATCATTGTCACATCTTGAACCTATTTTAAAGTAGCTTTCCAAAAAAATTCTTCAACCTGCCTCATAACTAGCAATTATAGAAACATCGTATTCAATTTCTTCCGTGCTTAATGCTACGAAATTTTCATCTAAAGTATCATGAAAAATATCATACTAAGGCAACACCCATATGTGCTCATCTCATCAATAACGATCCCAGACAACATCAATACATCCATGTAGTCACATATATTAGACCAGAATTGATCGTCCCATGCATATATCTTAAAGTGTGCTTGGTGGCTACCCAATGTGTATGAAGTGGCTTAATCATGAATTGACTCAGATTCTATGTAAAACTGTAATATCCCAAAATTGGGATTTTCTACAACAAATGGAATATCTTAAGATATTCCAAATTTGGAGCTTCAGAAAACCATGAGCATGGCAATATATATCAGCTCATCAGATGTAAAATAACATCTCACCAGCAGATGAAAGAACCTCAGCAATTATATGGCCTATATCCTCCTTCCCAAGTGGGGAAATGAAGTGATATAGGGCATAAAACAGTTGTCTTCAGAAAATAACATAATAACAGTGGACACTGGGACTTGGATCCCTTATTTTAGAACATATAAAACCCACTTGCAGAATTGGAGGTGAAACAAATGAATCTAGCTACCATAAATAGATCTCCCCAGCTCAAGATAGCTTAAAAACACCCCGATCCCAGGACTTCTCTACAACAGAATTTCTGAAGACCGTGAGAGCATAATTCCCATGAGGGTTTCTATAGAAAATGATGAAATAAGACTGATATGGAGATTATATTAATAAAATATCAAATAAATGGAGGTTTAACCTCTTTTACACAAAGCCGGCAAGGGTTTCCGACATTATACATGTATAAAAAGTAGCACTGCAGAAAATAACACAGTTTACTGCAAATTTGTATTAAACATGGCTAAATATAACATACAATAGCTGAATAATATAGAAAATGGACCTAGGCCCTCTTTATTAGATCTACCGGAGGGAAATAACACCTCCTCCTCAAACACTAGCACAAAATCCAGGGGTGCAACCCTGTTGCTGCTGCACCTGCATAAAAGACACAATTTATGAAGATGACTACACTGTAGAATTTTCTGGCTAAATGGCCCTAAGACAGATGATGGATTGAAGCTCATAACTGTCTACTCAACTTAGTGTTCCTAAATTGATGTCATAAATTGTCAACTAGGGCTAGTAAAATGTTGAAGTGAAGTGCACCATATGTGCCTAGATATCTTCTTCCTACTTCGTTGTGCTTAGTGTTTTTCTAGTGTTTTTGGTTTTGTGTTTTTATACTAAGGGGAAAAGAACTGAATTTCTAGCAAAGAGAAGTTACTTATCACACTAAAACAAAATAAAATCTACTCTAAACTATGAATGGCACCTAAGAACATAAAATGCTAATCCACAGATTGTAAAGTTGATAAGAAAAATAACTCATAACATTAAACTTAGTCCAATTCATTTTATTAGAGGTGTGTTGGAACAAAATGAGAAAAGGATTAGTTTGATGTAATGAGGTTCTCTTTAGTAAACAACAACTTAAAATATCACAGAGAAAATCTCATCTGTTGTTAGAAATTTGTTGGAACATTTTGAGAAAAGATTATCTGCAACATATTAAGGAACCCTATGCTAAAATAACTTATGAAACTAGAATTAACTCATTTTGCAACTCAAAATGTTACTGTTAAGCCTCGTTCAAAGGTTAGAGATCTCTTGGAACAACTTGGGAAAAAGGCTGTTTGTAAAATTATGAGAAATTGTAGAACAATCAAGAGCTCAAAATGATATAACTAATTCTTGTTCATATGATAATGATGTGTTAGAAGAAGTTAAGAACAAGAGCAGCTTATAAAATAATGAGGGTCTTTTAAGTATAATTAACAGGACTGAAATGCAATTAACTAATAGAACTGAAATGCAATGAACAAAACTGAACTAAAATGAAATTAACTCAAGAGTACTACAGCTATATCTCATTCACGCATTAGTGATATATTGGAATAGCTCAAGAGAACAATATTGACTGTAATATTCGATGTAAGTAAATGACATAAGTATGATGCAAGAGGATAAACTCAGAAAACTGCCTAAGTTAAGAACAAAACAGAGTTAAAGGTCACTTATCTAGAAAATATGCACAAAGCCTTTTGGACAGTAGGGGCTCTCTACCATCAGATTGGCACACGAATCCTTAACTCCTTAATGTTGCTTCAGGTCATGCATCAAAGTTATACTTCTTTCATTAAAGGAAAAACGCTCAGAAATAGAGTATCACAGTCTTTGAGAACTAACAACAAAACATCAACTAACTGTTTCTCGATTCCCCGAGTTATTTTTATAAGCAAATACATAACTGTCATTGAGTAGAAATAGGCATAGGCATCTTTTATAATCAAAATCGAACTAGAACTCCTGTTTAGGACTCGTATTTTGCTGAAGACACCTGCAGAGTCCTTATCCTTGTAGAAGTCCGCTTCTTGGTTTTGGCTTTTTCCACATGCATAACCACTTTCAGATTTTTTCTCAGCCTTCATGGAGGACAAGGAATGATGTAGGAGAGTTATGGAATTTAGCCATATGCATCTTTCCCTCAAATGACACTTGTAACCTGTGTAAACATAAAGATGGCTACAGAATATGTGACTAGCTACAGAATGACTGCATTCTGTAGCTAAGTCTGCTAAAAAATCACTATGACAACAAAACCACAAATGTATAATAAGTCAGTCATTGCATGCATTCTTAAAGTGATTTTAATCATTCCTATTGATCTTTTAAGCCTATAGCTAATAAAGGACAAATGGAATGAAGTGAAATTTGATGAAAGGAAAGGAAATTTTTAGGGCTCAACAATAACCTTCCCTTTAGATCCCTTAAGCAAGTTGATCCAAAGAATAGGATGGAATTCACGCACGGGAATTCTTTGCACTAAGAAATGCTGCAACCAAAGCTAAACAGCTGAAGCATGCAAGTAGTCAAAAGACCAAAGATAACTGAATAATAAATGATCTCCTTGCTGATATGCCCTCCTTTTTATCCTTGGTGAGCCTCCTCACCCCGAACCCCACACATTGTTGAGGTGACTTCCTAGTGAAGATTCCTCTTTCAAAACTGTGCTGTCCTTGTTGGCTTCCCTCCTCTTCTAGCAACGTTGTTGACTTGGTCAACTGGAACTAGTTCACCTGTATTGCTTCCTTTCACATTGAGGGGTCTTCAATCCAGATCTTCTTATGTGTGTCTATCTGATCCTTGTTCACATTGAGCTAGTTTACTTGGGTGATCTCTTCCTTTTCAAGAATGCATGTTGAATTAGTCAAACTTGACTCTGTCCATATCTATTTTTCCCTTGTTCATACTTGAAAGTGTAAAATCTAGCTCCTAAGGTAATCTCCTTTCTCATTAAGGTGGAATTTATTCATATTTTTATTTTTCATGGGCCTCCTTACCCATTTATTCCTCTCCTAAGTGAAAACAACAAAGTTTAATATTCCAAATTGCTGTGTGCAAATTTTGGAATATTACAGTCCTCCCCTCTCAAATGTTGCTTGTCCTCAAGCAACTGCAAAGATAGGTCTGAAGAACCTCCTCTTCTCCCCCTGTAACATCCTCATATGATAAAACTCCCCAAAGATCAAGGTGCTGTTCCATCAACACATCTCCAAGCTGCCCCTCCCAAGTGTATACGTTGTCCTCTGGTGAACATTCCAAGTAGCTGACATCATGTGATAGTGAAACATCCATGGAGGAAAAAATGGGCTGTCTGAAGGACCTCTTGAGGCATGAGGGCTGATATAGATTGGGATTCATCATCCCCATTTTAATCTCCCCTCCCCAAGCTATCAAACAAACAAAATGAGTCACCCTCCCGGATGGCAACTCATGAAGGATCTCTTCCACCTTGGGCTCATGTAGAATAGGTGGGCTGAAAATCTGAACATGGTAGACAGGATAGCCTACCCCATGCTGTCTTTCTCTCCACTCATGATAAGTGTAGAGTGCATGCTGATCATGGGTTGCAAACAAGTTGCCCTTAAGTGGCAATAGAAATATTGAATGTTCAAAGATCCCCTCTCCAAAACTATGGATCATGCTGGCCCAAACCATCCCATTCAAAGTGAATGGCACATCACTACCATATGCCATCCAAATAAGAAAGTTGCTGAAGGTAATGTGCAAGTGAGGATGATACACATGGTCTCCTTGGGTGGATATAGCGCGGTATTTCCAACTGCTGATTTAGAACATCATGTGGCAAGCTATTTTCCCATGAGCTACCAGCTGTATATGTTTGCTAATCTACTATAAGATAGCAAGCAGCATTGTATATCAGCTGTGCATAAAAAAACAACAATACACTTGCCCAAAGTCATGTGGAAATGGGTTATCAACCTTACAAAATTTGGCCCTAAAGTGACCATGAAACCCATAAATAATCTTGCTCTCTTGTGGAGCAATGCACTGTTTACACATGGTGAGAAAATACAAATACTCAATGGAGTAATCAACAAGTACATAAATGTATTTATTACCATGCATGGTGAGTAGGCTGAAAGTGAGGTCCATGTATAAGTTCCCCCATGAGGATATCCCCATAAAAGTCTGCAAGAATAAAGGATACATAGACTCCTCGGAATACTCCATCAATAAGAACACACTCCCATGTGATAACACTGTAGGCCTTAGTAATAAGGCTCCATGACTCCTCCCTTTGAAATTCCATATGCCAAAGCCATCCACCATCATGCTGCTATGTGAGAAGATCTTCTTCCCACATGGAAGCCCCTCATAATCCTCCAATGCTGGAGGGTAGCCTCCTTGCACCATGAATGTGCCTTCCTTCTCTCCGGAAATATCATGAAAAGTATGGGAAAATTTCTGCCCATACTCTCCCAAGTGTAACCACAACAACAACACATCTTGCTACTTTCTCATCTCTCCCTCATACAAGCCATAGAATAAGATCATGATGGTTATCTTGTATGATGCCCCATACAAACAAATTTTCTGCTGTTCTATCATATGGGTGCAATGCCATGCCTCCATCCACCACATACCCTCTGACAAAGAGTATGGTCCAAGATGGCCAAACTCTCTCAAGAGTAGCCAGCGCAGCTTTGCTTCTTGCTGCCTTGTGTCATAGATCTGCAAGTGGCTCACCAAATTCTTGCCCTCCATCCACCTCCATTCATCCAAGTGTGGATGCCTCCCATCAAGCTTCATCTTGACATTCTTCCAATGTGGGCTACCATGCTTCACAACTAGTTCCTCTTCTTTGCATGTCATGAAGTGTTGGAATGCATTTTCTTGGAGATCCCTTAGTGAAGATATCATGTCCATAATCATCTTGAATCCATCAAGATCCCATTGTGATAAAGGCAAATCCTCCTCACTGCTATTGTTTGGCAGCATTGATAGTCTCTCCAATGATATAGTTGCTACCTCATATCCCATCTCAAAGATGAATCTATGTCCTTTTGTATGGTAGACATAGTTCATGACATCCTACAAAAGGCTACACTCAAACCTCAAGGATTGTGTGAAACTCAACAGTGATACATGAGGTTGATGGTTCATCTTTCCCTTGAACCATTCAAGCTTGCACAACGCAGTGCAATCCTGCTGCTCTATCTCAACAATAATGTTTGACCCTGGGTCATATGAAGACAAATTCCCACAATTTTAGAAGGATTTGCTGCAATAAATAAAAGTGGAAATCTTCCCATACCTTGGTGAGTTGCGGGAACCTCTTATAGGGTTTCAAGGGCTCCTCCCTCCAATGTAATGGCTGCCCTAACTGTTGATGTAGGTGGCTGCTCCTCCATGAGTGTGACAACGTTAGTACTAGGCTCCTCAAGTGGAGAAGAGGAATCCTCCTCCTTTGATATCCTACTGTCAAACCTCCTGATTACTCCTTGAGTGAAATCTGAAAAAGTAGACACCCTTGCATGATTGACATGGCTGAACCACCAAGATCTTGCCTTGCCCTCCAAGTGCAGTGCCGAGATCTCCACAACCTCTTTTTCCACTAATGGGTGTAGTAGGAAAAATGCCTCTAGTTTCATCACCCAAGTATTTGTTGCATAATTGAGTGATCCATCAAATGTAGACAACAATAATCTATTTCCTCTTATCATTCTCTCACTACAGGGTCTTATTTCTTCTCTCAGTTGAATAAAATGAGGAAAATCTAGGGTCTCTTTGAAAGCCCTAGGTTGGCACTTGTATTATGCCAAATACCCACTCAGGATCTCATGTTCTAAGTGGTATTCTTACTCTCCACTTCCTATATGAGAATATAAAGTGCATGCATCTTCTTCTTCCTCCTGAAACCTACTAGAGGTCTCACTGCAACTTTATCCTCCTTGAAACCCTCTTGAAGTTTCAATGAATTTCTCTTCTTTCTTCTTAGATCTGAAAATGGATGAGAGTAATCTCATCCTCTCCATAATTTTGTTCTCCTCTCCTTCTTATCTTCTGATTGGATCTGAAATCCACAGGCTGAGCCAAGATGGCAGCTCTGATACCACTGTAATATCCCAAAATTGGGATTTTCTACAACAAATGGAATATCTTAAGATATTCCAAAGTTGGAGCTTCATCAAACCATGAGCATGGAAATATATATCAGCTCATCAGATTTAAAATAACATCTCACCAGCAGATGAAAGAACCTCAACAAGTATATGGCCTATATCCTCCTTCCAAAGTGGGGAAATGCAGTGATATAGGGCATAAAACAAATGTCTTCAGAAAATAACGCAATAAAATTGGACACTGGGACTTGGATCCCTTATTTTAGACCATATAAAACCCACTTGAAGAATTGGAGGTGAAACAAATTAATCTAGCTACCATAAACAGATCTCCCCAGCTCAAGATAGCTTAAAAACACCTCGATCCCATGACTTCTCAACAACAGAATTTCTGAAGACTGTGAGAGCATAATTCCCATGAGGTTTTATATAGAAAATGATGAAATAAGACTGATCTAGAGATTATATTAATCAAAAAGTAGAGAAATTTAGGTTTAACCTCTTTTACACAAAGAATAAGACACCCGGCCAGGGTTTTGGGCATTATACATGTATAAAAAGCAACACTGCAGAAAATAACGCAGTTTACTACAACTCTGTATTAAGCATGGCTGGATATAACATAAAATAGATGAATAATATAGAAAATTTCCCTAGGCCCTCTTTATTAGATCTACAGGAGGGAAATAACACTTCCTCCTCAAACACTAGCATAAAACCCAGGGGTGCAACCCTGCTGCTGCTGCACGTGCATAAAAGACACATTTTCTGAAGATGACTGCGCTGTAGAAGTTGCTGGCTGAATGGCCCTAAGCCAGATGATGGAATTGAAGCTCATAACCTTCCCTTTAGATCCCTTAAGCAAGCTGATCCAAAGAATAGGATGGAATTCCCGCACGGGAATTATTTGCACTAAGCAGCGCTGCAACCACAACTAAATAGCTGAAGCATGCAAGTAGTCAAAATACCAAAGATATCTGAATAATGAATGATCTCCTTGCTACTATGCCCTCCTTTTTATCCTTGGTGAGCCTCCTCACCCCGGACCCCACACATTGATGAGGTGACTTCCTAGTGAAAATTCCTCTTTCAAAACTGCGCTGTCCTTGTTGGCTTCCCTCCTCTTCTAGCAATGCTGTTGACTTGGTCAATTGGAACTAGTTCACCTGTATTGCTTCCTTTCACACTGAGGGGTCTTCAATCCAGCTCTTCTTATGTGTGTCTAGCTGATCCTTGTTCACATTGAGATAGTTTACTTGGGTGATCTCTTCCTCCTCAAGAATGCATGTTGACTTAGTCAAACTTGACTCTGTCCATATCTATTTTTCCCTTATTCATACCTAAAAGTGTAAAATCCAACTCCTAAGGTAATCTCCTTTCTCATTAAGGTGGAATTTATTCATATTTTTATTGTTCATGGGCCTCCTTACCCATTTATTCCTCTCCTAAGTGAAAACAACAAAGTCTAATATTCCAAATTGCTGTGTGCAAATTTTGGAATATTACAAAAACACAGACACACAGACACACACACACACACACACACACGAATGGGTGTTCACATGGAACAACAATGCTTTAATCAACTATTGGTTTCCAAGTTAGGTTCAACAATATCTCTTCATAACTTCTTGAAATTTAATTGGAATGTCCAAGGATTTGCATTTCCACTTTCCAATAACTCTTTAATAGCTTCACAATATAGATTTTATTTTCTAACTTCAAAATGTAGTTCATCATGCCAAGATTATTGATTTCTAACTTCAGAGTAAAACTCCCTCTTACTTTGATCATCAGAGGCTCATTTCTTGTCAAAAATAGACCATTAGCATATAAAAAAATAAAAATCAAAGGCATACCTTGGACCACTTTGGAGTATATTTTCATATCTACACATCTTCTTGGAATCACTTCGTAATTGTCAATGTACACATACCAGGCTCGGGAAGCTTGCTTCATACAATGATTTCTAAAAACATAAAACTTGATCGAACTGATATGCCCAACCTTAAATAAATCAATACTGTTCATTCAATTCAACTAAGTCTAGTTGTCAAGCCTTAGATGCCAAATAAAAACTAATATCATTCATAAAAGTTTCTACCAATATTACTGTGACAAATTCTTCGGACCAGGTGTCAGGTAGAGCTAACATCCAAATACCAAGCTATGGCTTTATATATTGTCATGTTAAGAAATTTTTATTAAGCAATATCAATTTCCATTAGGTCATCCACATAATCATAATATGAATTATTTTTTTCATTGTACATCAAGAATAAGTCATATAAGTTTCATCCAGTCATTGTGAGATCACTGCATATTGAATCACAATTGTTTACACTTCAACCAATGTTCCAAAGCCAATGATGCCAATACATAATCACTAAAGAATACAAATATTGGTTATTAAAAGTCACTATGCCCACATAACACTGCTATAAAGGCAAATATCGGTTATCAATTCAAAACCATAATTTTTTTATCATTGTGAATCCAATCAATCCATAAGCCAAAGTATGTCTATGAGCTATTAAGAATCATGCCAAAACTCGAATACTGCTAATATATACTAAACTAATAAGCCAAATATTGTCAAACCCTTGGAAATATTATCAATTATTATCATATACTAGCTTCAATGATTAAATCAAAATAACATTCTTGATTTGCATATTCCAGTCCCTTGCAAACATAAGTTTAGTAAACAAATTCACATTCTCTATAGTAGGTCAAACATTCAAACTTCCTTGCTCATAGATATTTGTATTATCTTCTCCATATCTGTAGGACTATCATACTCTAGGTGTGCTCTTGGTTTTATGCATAGGGATTTAGTTTTTGTGTCCTAGATGCACAACCACAACCATAGGCCTTCTTATATGCAGTTGGGAGGCTTATAACCACACTCTTAAGCCTTTCTCCTAGTGGTTGGGGCTTAGATTAGGAGAAACTGTCTCTTCTCATACCATAACTTGATATAGACCAACAAGATCATATATTTGTCTATTTATGTCAAAAAATATTATTTCAACAATAAAGAATCTTCTATACATTTAATGCAAATGATTATAGGTGTAGGGTTCTTTTGGATAGTTTCTCCCTCTAAATGGGAAACCACTCTAGTCATCATCATTCAAAACATCAACCTCTTTATCATTATACTGTCATGCATCCAAAGAAATATTAGATCATGAAATCAAGCTATATCAGGTTCTAAAACATATATTCATAATGGTCATAACATGTTAGCATCAACTACTTCGTCATCACATATGAACATGACATCTTTCATCAAGGGATAGATTCATATGATTAGGGAAGCTGGAAGGTGTATCATCATACTTCAAATATTATAATCACTACATCAATTCTTTATCATATTACTCAACCACCAAGTCAGGGCATCCAAATTTATCGCATTGTCCAATTTAATAAGCTTATCAAAACCTAAACAAGGTCAACAGGAAGATCCTAAATATGAATCTTATTGCTACATTTTCATTATTAAGGTTACCATGCTTATCAAAACTCATTTCATCATTTACATATTGAATTCACCCCACAACTCATAAAATTATTCAGATTTACCAAATTATTCAACAACATATGCAATTATATATAAATAACAATATCATCATCAATGCGGTGAAACATAAAGGATCAATAGAAGAAAAAACATTCACACATAGAGGCACTGGGATTAGTCAGAGACCAGAGAAAAACCCACTATGAGGAAAACCCTTTCAAATTCTTCTTCTTATTATATTTTCATTGAATGATTCAACAAAAGAGAGTACAATGAGATGAACCCAACAATGCTAATAATCAAAACCCTGATTTAGAAGCCTGTGATCAACTGTCACTATCTCACTACAAGGAAAAGACCCTCTAGCAAAGGTTATAAAGGAGGTTTTTAGTGTTATAAAATTGGCCAAAATTGTCAAAAAAACATTTCCACAACATCTATTTTTGGTAACAGAAGTTTTGACTGAGCTTCTAACAGAACTTCAACACAACTAAAAAAAACTGGGCGGCCGGAGGTTTTTGTTATCGGTGCGCGATTCATGTGTGAACGCACCAATGTGTTTTAACTGGTACACATCGATGTTGTAAACGTACCAAGCACCAGGATGGAAAATAGATTTCTGAAGCCCTAGGGTGTTTAGCAACATCCCGGTGCATGTAACCAATAAATACGCATCGAGCCGATAGAAGGTGCATGCACTGGTATATTCAGATTATAGTTGTAAAGCACTTAGGCATTTAATGCAAACAATATTGGTGCGTTACAAATTTGAATGCACTGATGCGTTATGAATATGAATGCACTGGTGCATGCACCTTCTATTCGCTCGATGCATATGGGTTGTGTACATGCCCCGGGCCGTTAGGTGTAAAAACGCACTGGCGTGTTAAAGGCGAACCATACCGGTGCATGCAACGCCTATCCACCCAGGTTGTAGTCATCGATAAAGTGCACCCGACGTTCTAATTGGTATTGTTATTTGGTGCGGTGCTCATAGGTTGTAGCAACACACCGGTGCGTAGTATCATACACATGCACCAATGTTCATTTTCTATTTTTTAGAAACATTGATCCGTGACAGTGCAATTATTGTGATTTTAAAAAAATCATATTCATCAAAAGTTGACACATATCTTTTTTTTCCAAGGAAAAAGTTGTAACTTTATTAATTAAAACAAAATTACATGTTACACGTGTTGGTAATTGTCAATCATGACAAAACAAGTAGGATTCAAGTAAAAACTATAGTACATGCAGAGAAAATCTAAGATTTTCTCACTTTTTTCTTTTCAACCTTTAGCCAACCACCTTGTGTTGGCATGGCTGATATAAGGGCGAGTTGATTTTCCTCTGTGAGTGCTCCATTGTCCTTATATGAGTCTGATGTATCTGATGTGTGTTGTCTTTTATTTTCCCCACTGTTTGGTTCTCCTGGATCCATTGTCGGCTGTACTGTGGCGGTGATGTCAAATAGATTCTACATTTCTTGTTCTTGTGCACCCGGAGGGGTAGCTGTCTGTTTGCTCTCTTTTGGGATGGGGGCTTCCTCTTCTTCGTTTATCTCCTGCTCTGGTTTATCTGATGGAAAATGCCATCCTTTAGTAGCCTTCCCTGTCTTCTTCTTTTTCCTGTTATCTCTTTTGGCCTCTGGGCATGTGTTTTGTAAATGTCCAGTATTCCTGCATACTCTGCATATGAATGCTGTGTTTTCATAATCTAAATGTTGCATCCATCTTTGCTGTTTGTGAAGCAGATGAATGCTCTCCGGTAGACCTTTTCTAAGGTCCACTTCCACACAGATACGTGCAAAAGTGTAGATGCACTCCTCTAGACGTTGAGTATCTGTTTTTATATATCTGCCAAGAATGTTCCCAATGCCTGCTAGCACACTTTCCTGCCAAAAATGAAGTGGGAGGTTGTATAGCCAGACCCAAACCAACATTCTGGTAACTTCCATTGTGTTTACATCAAAATCGGGGAACCATGGAGTTATGAACAGTCCGGTAGTGCCCCTGAACCATGGTCCATACCTCAAGATGGTATCTCTGGCTTCCGATGATGTGAACTTGACTATGAAGAAGCCTTCAGAACAGGGATGGATTTCACAGTGCATGGTCCAGTTGGTGAAAATCCAATGAAAAATATCCATAGGTTTAGGCTAAAAGTAGTTGAATCTGCATATTATTGCTTGGGATTCATAAATGGTTCGATGCTCGTCTATCTTTGGAACATCTATTTTTAATTCAGGCACACAACTTTGTTGCTTCACAATGTATGACTTAGGGCAACTCTCTGTTGGTTCGGTTGCTGTTGTTGCACTGTTTTTCCCATGCAGAATATTCCTATATGAGGGTCCTATTGGATTTACTGGTTTGGAAGTGCTGGCTCCTCTAGTGGGACCAAGGGGTCTGTTCTGATCTGCTTTGCCTCCCCTCAGTTGAAGGTTGAGGAAGATGGTAGCTCCAGAACCAATGGAGTATGCCTTGAAAACATAGAGATCTTGTAAGGATTTCCCTCCATAAATTAATGACTGATAATGACAAGGGTAGCCAGACCCAACCCTGATAATTTGCTTCAATTTTGAAACCCTGTAATTTTCCTGTATCCAAACTAAAACACTATTCCCCCCTGGAAGCTTTATGAAAATATGGAAAGGGTCAGAGTTTACCTTATTTTCTATTTCTGAGGTAGCTTTGTGGTATCCTTTGTCCTGTTGTTCTAGCAGCATGGGCGATAAACAATGGGTGTCTAGCATACTGAATCTCGGAGCAGGAGTGTCGAGTGTACCACCACCGCCAAGCCCAGGAGAGAGCTCAGTAATCGGCAGAGTACACAACCGCCAAACCCCGCAGAGAAATGTCAGCGCAGGTCTGGTACCAGACATCCCAGTCGATACATAATGGGCAAGGAACAAGAACCCGATGCTATGAAAAACCCCTAGAGTTCGGCAATGGAGATGAGACTATGCCTCGCTGCAGAGACAAAGGCCGAGATAGTTGTCGGTGTGTTCAGGGTCGCCCCTTGATATTGTATAGTGAAACCGGTACCAATGAGAGCACCCATTCAATGCATGTGGGCCAAGGGCCGCATATATCTATTTATTCGCCGCACCCAGAAGCCAAACAAGGGACTCCACCTCCTTGACAACCCCCATGCGCGTCAAGATGCCGATACAGGGAACCCTAAGCTTGCCGTCGACCTCCATTTTCCCCCACCAATTAAAACTATGTTATTGACATGGACATTGAAATATTTTCAAGTCGACACATATTGTATAATAGTATTCATATCAAATAAATTTTCATTAGTTCATTTTAATGTGATGTTTGGATGAATTTTTTATATCATCAGATTTCACATCTCTTCATTATAATATTTAATCATCCATATATTTAATCAGTGATGTAACATTTCACAATGACAATAGAAAACACAATAGAATAAATTAAAACGTATATATATATATATATATATATATATATATATATATGAATAAGACACTCTTTTTCATACAAAATGTGATAGTTATTGGTACCCCTTTGTCTTTAAATTGGGACACTATGTCCATTACATTAAACAAAATGTCTGGTTTCACAGACAAATATTTCAAAAAATACAACAACTTGCTTTGATAACCAAACATATTGATCATCATTCTTCACTGGAACTGTTGTCACTGCTCGAGCTACCTCCATGACATGGTTTATTTGGAGGAATGTCTTGTTCATTGTGTTGATTGTTTTCTTCTTCTTCAAGTTCCATCTACAAACATAAAAATAAAGTGTAATGAGTGTATCTACATTGGGGAGAAAAATGAAAATTGCAATATTAAATAATATACATCATTGTAAATTGAAAAAAAATGTACCATAACAATAATTGACTCATGAACTATACACATTATTTCAAAACCAAATTTCACGCCTTCTTTCAACAATTCTTTTGTTGGTGCAGTTCCATAATTTGTTTCCTGCAAGTTTTATACCCAATAAAAAATCATAGATTTATTATTATTATTATTATTGTTTATATTAATTATAGACATAGCTAAGTAAAACAAGATATATACTTACAAATTCACAATTAATTTCTGATATGCCAACATATACTGATAACCCATATTTAACCCAATGACAATCAATTCTTTTGATGGTTCTTCTTTGTATGTTAGCACCTGTTTGAGGACATTCAATGATGATTGTTGTAAAACAACTTAAAATATACAAAAATGAAATATATTTAAGTTGTTATAAGGAAGTAACAATTACTCACAAACTTAGATATCAACCCTTTTCTTCCTTTTCGTCTTTTTTTAATGCTAAATTATTTATTTATTGTACCTAATCGAAAAATTCAATGATTACATATTGCATTTGAAGCACTTTGTTGTTGATATGGCTTGTGCGATGAAATTATGTCCATTTCTTTGACCATCTCCTTTTACATCTTTTTGGACATTCCTACTGGCATATTTATGATATCAACTCGTTCATCCTTTGAGATTTTCATAATCTTCCTGAAAAAGTAACATGACAATAAACTATTTAATTTTTATATTGATAGTTGAAAACTAAATATAAAAAATGTGATATTTATAAATGATTGCTTTGTAGTAATACATATAATTATAGAAAAACATTTAAAGGAATATTACTTTTTCAATCCTTCTTTTTTGTTGTAGTACATTTTTGCTATTAAAAGTATGACATGTCTCATTAACCAATTCTCTGGAAAATCTTCCTGTAGTTTAAATAAAATTTGGTTCTTGGAATCATTGGATTGATTTTTGTATTGTAAGTGGAAATAACGTCTATACATTCATTCCACTAGATCCCTCAATTTTTTGTAAAAGTTTTCCCCCCTTTCGTTAACCTCCAGTACCACCCCAGATGAGCTAAGGAGCAATTCATTTTCATTTACATGTTCTATTTTTTTCTTTTCTTAGAACAACCTTCATTTTATTTGTTGTTGGTCCCTATAGAACATTAAAAATATATGAATAATAGATTGTTTGAAACATGTTATCTAATATTTTTAAGTATATTATTAATGAAAATTAAAAAAAGAAACTCATATTAGATCGATAGTATTTTTTCATTCACTTGATTCATCATTCTGCAATTTTTCCATCAAGTTTTTACACTCTTATGGTCTTAGATCATAAAGAATCTTATCAAGCTTCGTCATTTTGTGGCTCTGCATGATACACACTAAACAATACATATTAGTTAAACTTACATATAGTTCAAAAATAATAATTTTTGTAAAGAATTTACAAAGAAATTTCCTTTTTTGATTTTCTGGATGTGCTATCAGTATTTTTGCTACTTGAATTCTTTTTTTGTTTTTTTAACAAATTTGGTTACTGTTTATATTCCAAAAAATGTGAGGAATGAAATCCACATTACATCCAAGTTGTGAAGTAGAATGTCAAGGAGGGGTGATGTGGAAAAAACTGAACCTTCTGCATGATGACTATTGCTACTAGCTGCACATCTGATTCTTTGTAAATCCTAACAAACCGAAATAACATAACTGTAAATTTAAAAGACATGATATTAGATGTGATAGATGGAGGATTGGAGACTAGTTCCTGCTACCTTTTCGAGCATTTGAATTGTCTGTGGTGCCATGGTTGCTGTCCGGGTTGGCATTGGGAACATTGTTGGAGCTTGAAATCTGTACAGTTCGTTTGTCCACCATATAGCACAGGATCTCCAGGGATTCTTCAATGTGTGCGCAATGATTTTTAGCTCCCCTCAGCTGCTTTGTGATGGATTGTGCTTGGTGTTGGAGGAAGCTGGTGTCTGCCTGGTGTTTGTCCTACATTATATTCAACTGTGCTTTTATAAAATCCATCTCCGCTTGCAGGTTGGAGTAGTGGAAGTAGTTATCGTTCCTCATATTGGTTGAAGAGGGGAAGGGAAAGAACACAACTGTATAAATATGGGGTCGAGGAGATAGAGAAGGCACTGATAGACAATGAGTATTGGAAGCCCAGGGATTGAGGGACAAAGAGCTTTGGGGAAAATGAGAGGCTGAATGAGCACAACGCAACAATGGATGGTGATCTGCGAGAGAGGGGGAAGTAGGATAAATAGGAAAGGAGGGAATGGAAGGAGGGTCGAGGATGAGGGAAGGGCAAGAATCATAGTGGGACAAGTTCACAGGATAATTGCAAGGGAGGGAATGGTCATGGAAGACCTGCAAGAACAAAATCTAGGAGGCACAAAAGATCATGATGGCAGACATCACACAGTGGGGAGAATTCATGGAATAGGGGAGTAGGTGGTACTATCTTGGGAAAAGAGTTTACTAGGGGGTATGTGCCATTCCTTATTGGCCAGTGAGTCATCTATCTTGTTGTTGGACCTGAGGATGTGATAGAAAGAAATATCTCTAATTTACTTACTCAGATTACAACACCTGATGATCAGTCTGTTGAGGGCAATGTTGGGAGAAAAAGTTGAGTTCAACATCATGTTGATAACTATTGCTGAGTACCCGTAAATCATAGCCTTTTTATCTTTAACCTTTTAATAATTTGAAGGCCTTGCAAAAAGGTGTATGCTTCTGCTCTATTGTTTGACAGTCGACCCAATCCCCATTCGAAGGTGGCAACGTTGCTTCCCTGCTCATCCACAATGTGACCTCCAGCTCCTACTATTCCAGGATTTGACTTTGAAGCTCCGTCAAAGAAGAGTGTGGGCCTTTTGATCCCATCGAGCCATTCAATGAACTCCGTTTCTTTAAGACTTATTTTCCACTGATCTTTGTGCAAAGGTTGAAGAATGAGAGGTTTCTTACACTTCGGGAGGATGTCGAGCACTCTTCCAAAGAGAAGTCTTTCCTCGACCTGCAAGTCATTGATGTTGAGTTGATTGTTATTTTTGGCTAGGATGGTCTCTACAATCAGGCTCCATGTCTTGCTCTGCACTTTCCTAATGCATGGTTCGTGATCTTGGAAGGTAACTTTGTTCCACATGAGCCATATGTTCCAGAGGAGAATGTATGGTAGAGTGTCCCAAATTATTTTGGCAACACTCTTCCTATTTTTTCCCTAGGGGTAGATCCTTTTCCAATTGGCAATCAAATACGAAACTAAGGTGTTAGAAATATCAATTTGAAGGGGATCAGAGAGGGAGTTCCAACAATTTTTTGCAAAGGAGCATTCGATGAAGAGATGTTGTATTGTCTCCTCGGCAATGGAGCATAAGGGGGCATCTAGAGGATCCTTGAATGCCTCTTTTTTTTTTCTTTAGATTTTCAGATATCAAAATATTTCCCTTGAATAGGGTCCAAATGAAGATTTTGATTTTGGGGAGAGCTTCAGATTTTCAATCCTGCTTCTAGGTTTCCCATGGAGGAGTGGGAAAGTGCTCATTGTGAAGAACCTCGTATCCTACTTTTATGGTGTAAGCAGAGCCAGAGGGGTCCCATCTATAGATATCCTCTTTATATTTTATAAGAGGGGCAGCTCCATGAAGCATTCCCTCCAGATCAACTTTATCATTAAGGAGGTGGGGCAGCAGATTTGGAAACATCCAACCCAGCCATTTTCTATTACTCCCTTCCCAACTGGAGATTTGATCCAAGGTGTTAATACCAAGCTCTCTAAGTTGCATTGATGTGCAAAATTCTCAGATTGTTTAAGAGAGGAGGCTTACCTACTATTTTTTCATTCCAAATGTTTATGCTGTGGCCTCCTTATGGAACTTTGGAGGTGTTGTTGCGAAGAAAGGGGATGGATTTTTTGCAGAGA
This sequence comes from Pinus albicaulis, assembly GCA_034641835.2. Lineage (NCBI taxonomy): Eukaryota > Viridiplantae > Streptophyta > Pinopsida > Pinales > Pinaceae > Pinus > Pinus albicaulis. The sequence goes on along the minus strand of CM076579.1, from coordinate 514,648,681 downwards.
GCCCAAATACGAGAGAAAGGCCTATTAGGGATGAGTTGATCTAATATATTTTTCCTTGAAGTGGAGAGATATTTCCTTTCCAGCACTTGCTTCCACCACATTTGCTGCCCAGTAATTAAACGCCACACTATTTTTCCTTTGAATGCAATGTTCAGAAGTTTAGGGATGCGAATAGAAAAACCACCATTTTCATACTTATTTGTTACCTGCCTCCATTTTACCAGGTTGAACTTCTTTTTCTCACTTTTTCCACCTTGCCATAAGAATTGTCTTAAAATTTCTTCCATTTTATTCTGAATACTGATAGGGGCTTGGAGTAGAGAGAAGTGGTAAAGGGGCAGAGCAGAGAGGACAACCTTTAAGAGGACCACGCACCCAGCCAGATTGAGCCAAGAGGCTCCCCATCATTGGACTTTCTTTTTCATCTTATCTATGGTGATTCTTTATACCTCTGTTCCTAAAGGGCCACTGCTGATAGGCATCCCTAGGTAGTTAAAATGGTTCCAACTCCATCTGTAAGGAACCTCGAATATTTAGGCAATGCTATGTATGGTATTCATAGTTGAATTCCATCCGTAAATGCAACTTTTGTGATAATTGATTTGACCTCGTGAATAGCACATAAATTTGTCAAGAAGTGTTTTAAATCTCCTGGTTATTATGCAAGTAGCTCCTCCCATCAGTAGGGTGTCATCAAAAAAATGTGAGTGCTTGATGTTTTTGACTCCATTCCTAAATTTGATACCTATAATTAAGCCCGCTCCGCGATTGTAGTCCACTGCCTGACTCAAGGATTCTGCCATGAGAATGAAAAGGAAGGGGGATAAGGGGAAACCTTGTATTAAGTCTCTTGTGGATTGGAAATAATGTCCAGGTCTTCCATTGACTAGAGAGGAGATCCAAGGATTGGATATGAAGGCCTGGATGAAAGAGATGAATTCTTCACAGTAGTCATTTTTCCTTTGGACAGAGTAAAGGAAGGAGTGCCTAACTTTGTCGAAGGCATTGAAAAGGCCTAGTTTCAAAACAAATCCCTTCTCTGATATCATCATGATGGACTGTATCACTTATTGGACCAACAAGATGGAGTCAGTGATTTGCCTATTTTCTATGAACCCGTCTTGATTTTCAGAGATAATATTGGGGAGGTAAATTTTGATGTGGGAGGCGAGGACTTTGGTGATTATTTTATATGAGGAGTTGCAAAGGGATATTGGCCTAAATTATTTGGAGAAGGTGGATGGTCAGGACTCTTTAGGGATGAGGGCTAGAAAAGTTGAGTTTGTGAAGCCCCCAATATTTTTTTTCCTTTGAGCCCATCAGATAATTTTGATGAGGTACTTTTAAATTACTTCCCAGAAGGTCTGATAGAGCCTAATGGAGAATCCATTCGGGAAAGGTGCTTTGTCAGGTTGAGGTTCCAGATTTCCTTGATAATTTCATCTTCTTCAATGTCCCTGGTTAGGGAGGTATTTATCTCCTTAGTGATCATTTTAGGAGTGTGGACCAAGAGATCAACATACTCCTTTGCCTCCACAATTTCTGTTAGGAGACTTTTATAATGGAGGTGGGTTGCTGATTTTATTGCAACTTTCTCGGTGTACATGTTTCCTTCATCATCGGATATGGATGTGATGATATTTTTGGATATTATGACAATGGCCTGCTTGTGAAAGAATGAGGTATTTTTATCCCCAACCTGAAGCCAGATATTCCTGGATTTAATTCTCCATTTTTCTTCTTTCTTTCTATTTGTGTTATATAATTCCCAATATCATTAGAAATAAATATCTACACTAAAATCGATGCATCTAGTGCAAATAATCAAATAGGATTATAAATCACCATCTCTACTTAAATCAATCCATCTAGTGTAAGAAATATTCTTCCCTCTCTCCACCCTCCATCCATATCTATATCCCCCTCCATCTCTTGTTTTTTGTCTCTCTATCTCACCCCCCTAAACACACATGCTCTCGCACTCCATATATATCATTCTCTTTGTCAATCACCCCCTCTCCCCATCTCTCTCTTCTTCCCTCTCTTCACCTTCCATCTATATCTCTATCTTCCCCTTCTCTCCCTCTCCCCCACTAATATCTCTCTTTCCTCCTTTTTTCCTCTCTCCCTCTCTCTCCATTTTCCTTATCATTCACTCTCTCTCTCTAGAAACCAACATCTACACTGAAATCAATGCATTTACTCAAAGAAATCAAATAGGATTAGAAATCGCCATCTACACTGAAATCAATGCATTTAGTGCAAATAATCAAATAGGATTAGAAATCATCTACATTGAAATTAAGTCATCTAGTGCAAGTAATCAAATATAATTATAAATCGACATCTAAATTGAAATCAACACATTCAGTGCAAGCAATCAAATTGTATTATAAATCACCACCTACACTGAAATCAATGCATCTAGTGCAAGTAATCAAATATCATTAGAAATAAATATCTACATTAAAATCGATGCATCTAGTGCAAATAATCAAATAGGATTAGAAATCACCATCTCCACTTATATCAATCCATCTAGTGCAAGAAATATTCCTCCCTCTCTCCACCCTCCATCCATATCTATATCCCCCTCCATCTATTCTTTTTTGTCTCTCTATCTCACCCCCCCTAAACACACACGCTCTCGCACTCCATATATATCAATCTCTTTGTCAATCACCCCCTCTCCCCATCTCTCTTCTTCCCTCTCTTCACCTTCCATCTATATCTCTATCTTCCACTTCTCTCCCTCTCCCCCGCTAATATCTCTCTTTCCTCCTTTTGTCCTCTTTCCCTCTCTCTCCATCTTCCTTATCACTCACTCTCTCTCTCTCTAGAAACCAACATCTACACTGAAATCAATGCATTTACTCAAAGAAATCAAATAGGATTAGAAATAATCATCTACACCGAAATCAATGCATTTAGTGCAAACAATCAAATAGGATTAGAAATCATCTACATTGAAATCAATTCATATAGTGCAAGTAATCAAATATAATTATAAATCGACATCTAAATTGAAATCAACAAATTCAGTGCAAGCAATCAAATTGTATTAGAAATCACCACCTACACTGAAATCAATGCATCTAGTGCAAGCAATCAAATATAATTATAAATAAATATATACACTAAAATCAATGCATATAGTGAAAATAATCAAATAGGATTATAAATCACCATCTCCACTTATAGCAATCCATCTAGTGTGAGAAATATTCTTCCCTCTCTCCACCCTCCATCCATCTCGATATCCCCCTCCATCTCTTCTTTTCTGTCTCTCTATCTCACCCCCCTAAACACACACGCTCTCGCACTCCATAGATATCAATCTCTTTTTCAATCCCCTCCTCTCCCCATATCTCTCTTCTTCCCTCTCTTCACCTTCCATATATATCTCTATCTTCCCTTCTCTCCCTCTCCCCTGCTAATATCTCTCTTTCCTCCTTTTTTCCTCTCTCCCTCTCTCTCCAGCTTCCTTATCACTCACTCACTCTCTCTCTCTCTCCACCTTTCTCTCTCTATGTATTTCTTCTTACCTCCCTCTCCCTCCCCCTCCAAGTTAATCTCTCTTTCCCTCCCTTTCTCCACTCTCTCACATCCTCTCTCTTTTTTCCTCTCTTTCCCTTTCTCTCCCATCTCTCTCTCCCTCTCTCTCTCTCTTCACCCACCAACTATGTTACTATATCCCTCCCTCTCTCCTTATATCTCCTTCTCCCCCCCGTATCTCCATCTCTCCTTATTTGTCTCTTTATCTTAGCCCCAAACATACACGCTCTCTTTATGTCTCTCCCTTGTCACTCCTTATCTCTCTCCACTTATCACTCTCTATTTTTTATTTCCTACATCTCTTCCCCTCCAAATCCATCTCTCTATCGATCCCTCTCTCCTCCTCTCTCTCATCCTTCCTCTCTCTCTCTCTCTCTCTCCTAAATCCCTCTCTCTTCCCTCCAATACTCTCTCTTTCCCCATCACTCTCCTGCTCTCTCTCCATTTCTATCCTACCTCCCTCTCTCTTCTACCTCCAATCCTCTCTCTTCCCCCATCTCTCACACACACACACACACACACACACACACACACATCCTCTCTCTTCCCCCATCTCCCTTTCTTTCTCTCTCCCTTTCCGCCCCTCTCTCTCTCCAACTACATTACTATATCCCTCCCTCTCACCTTCTCTCTTCTTCTCTCCCCCCTTCTTTCCATACATCTTACTTTGTCTCTTTATCTCACCGCTAAATATACACACTCTCTCTCCATATCTCCCTTACCACTCTCTCTCTCTCCACTTCTCTCTTTCTATTTCTTCTTAGTTATGTAATCTAATGAACATAAATATTCGTAAATATAAAGAAAATTATGGAGTAAATATGAAAAGATGTTTATTTACTTACCATACCTCTAGTTTATTTATATTTTTATTTATTTACCATACCTGTTTTATTTACTGTTGACACCTAATCCTATGGGATGGGTGTGGATATGTATTTTTTGTATAATAAATAATAGTAGGAAATAAGGAAGGCCAAGAGTCATTGGGAGATGAATCCCAATAGCATCACCTCCATGTATAAATCCATATGCATTCTTCAGCTAATACACATTCTGATTTTGAGGAGTTACCTCTTGGTTTGACATGGTATCAGAGCCAGCTCCACTATTGGCATTTCTGCCTGTGGTGTAACTCCCTCTCCTTTGCTCAGTCAATTTTTTATTAATAGTTTTCTGCTGCTCTTAATTGCTAGACTGCTATTCTGCATTTTTTTTCTCTATATAGCCCTGACATTTGCAGCTCCAGCTCCTGCAGCTCCAGCTCCTGAAGACTGCAGGCTCCTCTGTCATTCTGCAAATTGCAGGCTCTGTCATTCTGCAAAATTCCATTTCAAAATTTTTTTGTAACGGCCTTTTGGGCCTCCTCCATTCTCCATCGACTCACCTCCCATCCCTCAACTCTGCGCCCTCTCCCTCACTGGTCTACGCCTTATCTTCCCCACTCCCTGCGCTCTACAATGTCTAGCGCATGCCTCTTCCCTCATACGCTCCCCCTCTACGTGCACTTGCAAAACACCATTCCTCTGTCCATTTTATACGCTGGTTTATAATATAACGCCCTCTCATCATTCATCTCCACGCTGTCTGTAATATATATACCGCCCTGGTGTATACGCTCCATTCAATACACATTCACAATGCCCTTCACAACGCCGCTTCATCCCTCTGTCAATATATATACAAGCGCTGTCTGAAACAAAGTTATACAGAGCTGGTCGACACCACCCATGGCCCAACAGTCACTCTGTCATATATTACAACACAACATATGTATTACCATTCCGCGCAGTCAACCTTTATATACCGCCTTTGTAACACCAACTCCACGTGTTTGTAATACCATAACCATTTCACAATACCGCTCTGTCATTACGCTGGAATATCATTACGCCCTTTCAAATTATAATACGCTGGTTTGACATGTAATACGCTGTGTTTTATATGCAATACCACTCCTCCTCTATCCATAACATCGCTCCTCTATCCTTAATACCGCCCCTCCTTTATAATATTACCCATTTTTTAATACGCCCAATCCAGCTTTTAAATTTCGCCCCCTCCCATCCTTCAATACCATTCCTCCCTTTATAATACCATTCCGCCATTCATATAAATTTTTTCTCCAAACAAAACAAAAAAAAATATACATATATTTTTTTTTGTGCAGAATTCAGTTTATAGCAAAGAGTTTTTTGTCCATTTAAATTCTGTCTTCAGCAAGAATTTTTGTGTAGAATTTAGTTTCCAGCAAAGAATTTTTTAAACTCAGAGTATTTTTCCAGCAAGAGTTTTTGCTCCTTTAATTGAAAAATTTCAAGAGTTGAAAGTTTTTATAGCAGAAATTTTTCCTCTTCAGAAGATTTTTTTTCCAGCAATCTAATGCATTCTCTCATCTCAATTGTTGGGGTGGTTCTCTCTGGCAAAGATAACTACCTTGAATGGTATCGGAAGGTTAAACACACACTCATTTTTAATGAGCTGTGGAAAGGAATCTGTGAAGGACAAGAAGAAAATCCACCAGCAAAGCCCACTTCAGACAAAGAGCTTGCCATTTGGGAAAATAAGAACTGCAAGGCCTATGCCTTGATTGCAGCCTCCGTAAGTGAAGAGGTGAGTCGCCATATTTCATAATTCTCAAATGCCTATGAAGCCTTGAAGAAGCTAAAAGAACTCTATGACTCACATTCAGAATTAGAAAATGTTCAATTGATGATTAAGCTGTTCAGTCTTGAAATGAAGAATGATGATCCCCTTGCTTTAGCTTCAGAAGTAAGATCTATAATGCATGACATTGAAAATACTGGTGTAAAAATGGACATACCTCTCATAGCATATGTTAAGGCATTATATCCGACTTACTCACATTATCTTGAGTCTTTGCAAGCAAGTGGAAACTTTCAACATATCACCTTTGATACACTTGAGAAAAAGTTTGCAGAAAGAGAAAAAGCTTTTGGGAAGATGATAGTCCCTTCATCTTCCGAAGAGGCTGCATACTTGGCACATAGAGAAAAGAGTCATGCTCCAGATTCATCCAGAGGAAGAGGTGGCAGAAGAGGAAGAGGAAGAAGAAAATTCACAGAAAGGGGGGGCAGACAAGCTGACAAATTCAATCTTCATTGCACACGTTGCAATAGAGATGGACATGATGCATCCAAATGCAGAACACCATGGGACAAAATAGAGCAGCAAAGAAATCAAGACAAAGGTAAAAATAATGACAAAGACAAAGGTAAAGCACCTGAATCTGCTCACTATGTTCTAGCACATTGTAACAATGGAGTAACTGAAAACCTATTTGATGTTTCATTTACTTCATGGAGAGATGATTGGTTGCTAGATTCAGGAGCAACATGTCACATGACATTTAGAAAATATTTTTTTGAATAATTCACTGACAAAGTTGATGGAGCAGTATATTTCACAGATAAATCCAAACTCAAGCCATCAGGGCTTGGCACAGTCAGGCTTAAACTGCCTGGTCTTCCTGATCATATCCTACATGAGGTTATATACCTCCCTGAGTTGAAGAGAAACTTGCTGTCCCTGGTCGAAATCCGGCAGCAAGGACACTCAATTCACTTGTTTGATGGCAAGGCAGAGGTCAGAAAAGCATCAGATCACTCACTTGTCATGGAGGGAATAGAAGAAGGGAGACTCTTGAAGCTGAAAGGTTCATCTGCTCATACTCAAAACTTTGCATTCAGTTCACATCATGATGAAGGTACATTCCCATCAAGTCTTTTATGGCATGCTAGATTTGGACACTTAAACTATGAAAGCCTTCGTTTGTTGAAGAAAAATGGTGTTAATGGACTTCCTACAATTCCTAGGAAACCTAAGGAATGTGATGCTTGTATTCTAGGAAAGCATAGCAAACAGCCATTTCATGATTCACACTCCAGAGCACATAGAAAACTTGAGCTTGTTCATTCAGATTTATGTGGCCCTATGCCTATTGCTTCTGCAAATGGAAACAAATACATGATGACATTTATTGATGACTACACGAGAATGTGTTGGATTTACTTACTGAAGAATAAGTCTGATGCTTTTCAAACTTTCAAGAATTTTCATGCATGGATTGAAAATGATGCACAAACACATATTGACTCTCTACGTACTGATAATGGAAAAGAATACACTTCAAACGAATTTGAAAATTATCTTCGTCAACATGGAATCAAACATCAAACAACTGTGTCATATAATCCACAACAGAACGGTGTAGCTGAAAGAATGAACAGAACTATTTTAAATATGGTCCGCTCCATGTTATTTTTCAAGAATGTAAAATTGATGTTTTGGGCTGATGCAGTTCTATGTGCTGTTTACATAAAGAATAGGTGTCATTCAAGTTCAATTAGAAACAAAACTCCTTTTGAAATGTGGCATGGCCACATTCCTTCGATAAAGCATTTCAGGGTCTTTGGGTCCACCTGTTATGCCTTGATACCCAAGGGTTAAAGGAACAAACTTGGTTCTAGAAGTAGAAAATGTATCTTCTTGGGGTACTCCAATACCTCCAAAGGATATCGTCTCTATGATGAAGCAAATAAGAAGTTTGTGATAGCAAGAGATGTCATATTTCTTGAATCTTCCAAGAGTGACAAGGTTGTTGAGCGGCAACTTGATCGCCTGGATATATTCACACATGCAAAGTCTTTCCAAGAATTTGATAATGTGATTCCACATCTTGAAGGGGGGATTCCGATATTGAATCAAACTGTGGAATCATATCCTGAAGCACTCTCACCCCCACATGAAGAAACAACCACGGATGACACATTGGATGATGTGATTGACAGAATTGGGAGATTTAATCTTGAATCAATCCCAACTCAGTCAAATGACCAGCCTGGGCCTTCTCAGAAAGGTCCTCCCAAATGGCTGACAAAGACACTGGAGAATGTTCATCCTGATGAGGTTGGAAAAACAGGAACAATAAGTTCCACTCAACAAATCGAAGGTGATGTAGATAATTATGATTCCCCTGTTGATATGGATATTGCTTATAACTGTGAATTGAGTTTGTCTACAGATCATGAACCAACTTCCTTCAAAGAAGCTGCTTCTCATGATGAATGGAAAGAAGCGATGTAGAAGGAGTATGATGCCTTGATAAAGAATGGCACTTGGAAGCTGGTTGATCCGCCTTTGGGAACGAAACCAATTGGCTGTAAGTGGGTCTACAAGAACAAGTACAAAGCAAACGACTCACTTGACAAGCACAAGGCCAGGCTTGTGGCAAAAGGATTCGCACAAAAAGAAGAAGTCGATTATGAAGAAACTTTTGCTCCCACAGCAAAATGGACCACCATCCGGACTCTATTTGCCTTAGCAGCTCAGAATGGATGGAAAGTCCATCAGATGGATGTAAAAATAACCTTCTTGAATGGAGATCTAAAGGAGAAAGTTTATATGTCCCAGCCAGAAGGATTTGTGATAAAGGGTCAAGAACACAAAGTTTGCAAACTTGTAAAATCCTTGTATGGCCTCAAGCAAGCACCACGAGCCTGGTATGAGAAATTGACCGAGCTTCTTCTGAAACTTGACTTCAAACATTTTGATCTTGATGATGCAACTTTGTTTGTTAAGAAAGTTGGAAAAACAGTTGTATATCTTGTGGTATATGTAGATGATCTTTTGATAACAGGAAACAATGAGAGCTATATTGCATCCATGAAGAAAGAGTTGAAGAAAGGTTTTGAAATGATTGATTTGGGTCATGTCATTACTATTTTGGTATTGAAGTAATTCAACATCCTAAATTCATATTTCTTTCTCAAAAGAAGTACATTGGAGATCTCTTGAACAAATTTGGCATGAATGACTGTAATCCCTTAACCACTCCAATGGAACAAAACTTGAAGCTCACATCTATTGAAGGGAAGGAATTTGAGGATGCAACTAAGTATAGACAGCTTGTAGGAAGTCTTATCTATCTGACCACCACCAGACCTGACATCTCATTTGCTGTTGGAATCCTCTCGAGGTTCATGCAAAAACCTTGTGAAGGACATTGGTCTGCTGCAAAAAGAGTGCTAAGGTACTTGAAGGGGACTCAAGACTTTGGACTCAAATATACACAGGTAGGCGACTTCAACTTGACCGGATACTCTGATTCAGACTTTGATGGCGACAAAGAAACAGGGGTGTCTACTACAAGTTACACCATGAGTCTTGGATCAGGAGCTGTCTCATGGAGATCACGCAAACAGTCAGTTCCAGCAGATTCCACGACCGAGGCAGAATATGTGGCAGCAGCTGAAGCAACAAAATAAATTGTGTGGCTCCGGAAGATCCTGGAAGATTTGCAGATGAAACAAATGTATTCCACTCCACTCATGATCGACAACACTTCTGCAATAAAGTTGGCCAAGAACCCAAAGTTCCATGATCGAACAAAGCACATCAATACAAAGTACCATCTAATTCGACATCATGTCCAGGCCAAAACCATCCATCTACATCATTGTTCCACAAATGAGCAAACTGCTGACATCTTCACCAAAGCACTTGGAAGAGAAAAGTTTGAAAAGTTTAGATCGATGCTTGGGCTCACCAACATCCCTTCGGATTAAAGGGGGAAATGTTGACACCTAATCCTATGGGATGGGTGTGGATATGTATTTTTGTATAATAAATAATAGTAGGAAATAAGGAAGGCCAAGAGTCATTGGGAGATGAATCCCAATAGCCTCACCTCCATGTATAAATCCATATGCATTCTTCAGCTAATACACATTCTGATTTTGAGGAGTTACCTCCTGGTTTGACATTTACTATGGTATTTGGCCCATAGGCTTGTTATATAATTAGAGTTTTATTTATAATCCTATTTGATATATTGTTATTTATTTACCTTACCTCTTTATACCTCTTTTATATTTATTTATTTACCATACCTCTTTATATCTATTTTATATTTATTTATTTATCATACCTCTTTATACCTCTTTTATATTTATTTATTTACCATACTTATTATACAAATATGGTATTTGGCCCATGGTATCAATATTAATTTGTTTCATGGTATTCGTCCTAGAGGCTTCATCTAAATAAAACCTATTTTTTAAGTTTTTTTTAAATATAAAAAGTTTTATGGAGTAAATATAAAAATAATTTTTATTTATTTACCATACATCTAGTTTATATATATTTTTATTTATTTACCATAGCTCTGGAGTAAGTATAAAAATAGGTTTTATTTATTTATACCTCATGTTTATTTACATTTATATTTATTTAAATTTTAAAATATTGCAACTTTGATGGGGAAATATTTATGTCTTTAAATATTTTAATTTATCCATACAATATGGGTTTTCTTTTTAAAGATTCATTTTACAAATATTTAATTAAAAGAAATATTAAAAGATTTTGGATTTTGATTGTTTGTGTTGAATTAACTCTTTTCCTTTGATTTAGGAAATGGTATTGAATTTAGTAATGATTGAATATGTTTAAAATTTTATTTAATTTGGAAATTCAATGTTGTAAATTTTTTTGTTAAAGTTAAATTTATGATCCATTCAAATTCACCTATATAATTGACTATCCATTCAAATTATATAAATAATACATAGTTGTATTTTAGTAGTTAATCTCAGCCCATTAATAAGTTAAAAAATTTATATATAATATAAATATTCAAGTTATATAAGATTCAAGATTAGGTTAATGCTTTGGCCGACATTAGAAAAAGTAAAATTTATTATTTTTTGAGAACGTGACATACCCGACATCGAGGTCATACTAGGCTGTAGATTGCACCTCTCGGCGCAATGAAATTCTATCCAATCTACTAACTTTATTCCTCTTTTAGAGCCTAAGATACGACTCAATTCTAGAGTCCTATCTTTGCTAACAATATTCTATTTCTAAGTGTCTCTAATATTTATTAAATATTCTAATTTAATAAATATTTTTATCCTAACTTTTCATTATTATATTTGGATCATCTAAAATTCCCCCCTATGATCCAAAGATACATTACAACATATACCAAGTTCACCTCTGAACTTAGTAAATTTTATTCTGCCAAGAGGTTTGGTGAAGATATCAGAGGTCTGATCTTCTGAAGGACAATAAATCGGCTTGATGAAATCCTTTGCAATGAGTGATCTGATATGATGATACTTGGTGTCCACATGCTTTCTCTTTGAATGAAAAACTAGATTATTAGCAAGCTTTATTACTGACTGATTGACGATGAATAACGAAGTAGCTTCTGCTGGAGGAATTCCCAAGTCCTGTAAAACTCTACGCAGCCAAACAATCTCACATGCTGCTTCCCATGTTGATATGTATTTTGCTTCTGTTGAAGAAGTGGCCACTGTAGCTTGCTTCTTGCAACTCCAAGAAATTGCAGCTGACCCCATGTTCATTAAATAACTTGAGGTTGATGCCCTATCATCAATACTTCCAACAAAGTCGACATCTGAAAATCCACCAAGTACAAAATTTTTAGTCTTTTTGTAAAGAAGACCAAAATCTTTTGTTCCTTGGATATAATGAAGAAATATTTTGGCTGCATTCTAGTGGATGTCTCGTGGTTCCTGCATAAAGCGGGAAAGAATACTAACGACGTAAGAAAGATCTGGTCGAGTAGTTGTCAGATCTGGTGGAGGGATTCACTTAGTATGATATGCTCTCATGGAATAAGTGTGGCTAAAGAGAAAATCCTCATATGCTGCATGTAGTAGCTTCTCCTTGAGCTTAGAGGCTCTAGTCAAGAAGATCCTAATTTGATAGTAGATGACCCCATCTCTCACTGAATATCTCTCATCTGATAATTGGCCATCAAGTATCTTGCATGTAAAGAAATCCTTGGAGTATTCCACCAACAGCTGGGATCTCCAATAAGGATCTATAATCCATAATGACATCGCTGCTGATTTATCATGTAAAGCACTTATCATGTGGCTGCCCTCTTCTTTGACATATCCCATGCTAAAGTCACATACCGGGATGCTATTGTCCTACCTCTACTGCTCCTCCTGTAGTTTCTCATGCTGAAGTAAAGGTTGAAGTTTTTGGAGGTTAGCGTTCCATGGGAAGCTATTACCCATCCAAAAATTTCTGAGTTTGGCCAATGTACACATGAGTGGCCACCAACCTCTACCATATGTGGAATATTTATCCCTAAGTGGAAGTATCTTCTGACTCTCCAAAGCCATGGAGTGGTCTCCTTGCACAATGATGGTGCCATCCTCCATCCCTACAACATCCTCTCTCAGTGCAAGATGTGGGGTGAGAGTGGGTAATACTGATATTGGGAGAATGTATCCCTCCTCCTTGAGCCTACCCAAGACTCTCTGTGCTGTGTCAAGTCCTCCCAAGGTTCCCACTCCTTTTAGATCTATGAGTGTTAGACGGAAAAATCCCTCTTGCAGACAAGAGCGATCTCCCTAGTATCCTAAGGATATCTAGAAACAAACAGATAGATGTAGACAATTTTCTCTAGACCATTATGCTTAAGAATTATTAATTAACTATGGAGAGATGCTCCTACCTGAAGTCCAACACTTATTCAATCTTCAATCCAGACGTTCCAGAAGATATCGATCCAATGTATAAGATCTGCAATCAAAGAAAAGCGAAAGGGATCAAAAGCATATGCAATATATGATAATTCAAAAGAAATAATCTATCTTAGTGATCAAGGAATCCAAGAATTAAATTATTCAAAATATAGATGAACAACTCAATGAGAAAATAGAATCCATTTGTATTAACTTTGAATAAAAAGAAGAAACCTTACAACCTTGATGCCTTGACGTTTGTACAGGTTCTTCCAGGGTCCCGAACAACCGTTTTCCTTAGTTTGACAAGACTCCAACTCTCTGAATCAGCATAAGAATATGGCTATGAGTATGTAATCTCTCTCATGCCAATGATGCCAAATGTGGAGAGTATAATTTCTTTAGCAATTCTCTTCTATCAGCTAAGAAGTAAGTACCCTTGAGACTGAAACATGGTCTCAATTTATAGCACAAGGGAGGTAGTTTTAGCTCCAATAAGGAAGGGATAAAGCCCTCTAATCATGGGATTTTAGCTCCAAAAACCAAGGGATAGCTCCATTTATGAAGGGATAAAGGTTCATGAATGGAAGGGGCGAAGCTCGACTAGATAACGCTTCTAGAAGGCCCCAAATGGGAGAATATTTGACCAGCTGGGCTTCTAGAACTTACTTTTATTATTATTTTACCTTTTACAGGGTTCCGCAGTTTTAATGAGCAGAACGTGTGGGATGCGTTGTAGGTTTTATAGAAATAAACCGTGATACCGCAAGAAATGACTAGGAAAAGTGCGGAGTTATGCTTTTTAGGGTTTTAATAAGATTTTTCCCAATTTCAAGACTTGATTTAGGAACTTTATGATTTTGGACCTCTAAGGGAACAATAAATAGGTAAAGATGAACCTATATAGACAACTAAATGTCATGATGAAAAATTTTAGTGTAACAGATTGCCCCCTAAAGTGCGAAGTTTGAAGAGTTCTGAAGAATTCTGAGGAGTGAAGTGATTTATCATTCCGAGGATCGAGCTGCAGGCACACTGGTTGAAACCCTAAAAAAACATTCAATGCAAGCATATATTTATGTATATCATCGCTGAGGTAGGCATTCCCATACTTAGATCAAAACTAACTACATGTTATGATATATAAATGATTTTAGAATTATATTAATAGTAGACACAGCATGGACGCAACCATCTGTCATGAGTAGTCTACTGTATCATGAATAATAAAATTCCTCACAGCCTAGATGGTAGAAACTAGATCTAGGGTCTTGATTTCTGCTTCTCGAACTAGTACGATTCTATCCATGCGATTGATTGTGTCGAAGTCGAACATGGTAGAAACCTCTTGATTACCAGTCAATGATATGAACTGTTAACAAATGTGAGAGAAACAACCAATAATGAAAATGGCCCTCAAAGTAATTAGTACAATCTATGAAATGTGAATGAATGATTTGGAGTTGAACACTTCACATAATCATTCGATCAAAGGTCAATGATGCAACCTATCGTCGAAGGTGAGAAACCTGCCATTAGGGCATGTAGATCCCAAGGTACTGATAGGATTCTAGATCAAATTTATAGATGATGAGTTGTCATCGATAGAAAGTGACCCGTCGTAGGAAATCCCACGACACGAAACCATTAGATCAAGTTTTGAAGAAATTTTAGCAAGGAATGACTCAGGGATGGTCAACGCGAATGGAGACAATTGTTTGCAATGAATGGTTTATTAAACTGATCTCTTGAACAAATAAAAACACCGTAGATGGTGACGATTGACCTAAAGCTAATACCCAGAAACCGGTTGAAGACTTTCAATGTGGTTCGATTAACTGTTTGGCCAAAGAATTTTCCCAACCCAAATATGAATGTGACAAAAGTGTCATGTTCAAGAGTGGTATACAAAATTTTGAAACGAAGTGTGACAACTGGATTCATCTTCTCTCTTTTTGCCCCACCATTTCTGGCAAGTACCTCTTTATTTTTGACAAGCTTGAGGAGGATAACCTTTGCTTGTTATATAAGCTCATCCTTCGGATGAGTCCAAATTAGTATTAAAATCGAACCCTAAGGAGGAGTGGTTCGTTCCTGTTTATAATTGACAGGTCCTTTACTGTTAAGTTTTAACGAGTCCAGTATAGGTGAAAATCGATGTTTTTCAATTTTAAGGAGTTAGAAGAAAAACTTAAGAAAACTCCGTGGGTGTAATTTTTCGTAAATTTAGTCTCTCAAGCCCGAAAAAGGATAAAATAATGCAGGAGAGAGCTCTATTGACCATGATTAGCCAATGCCTACCTTTTTCGTAAATAGTCCATTTCAGTCTGGAAAAGGGGTAAACTTATACTGAAGGGATGACTGTTCATTTCCTTTAACGAGTTCGAATAGTCAAGTACTCAGCAATCTTTTCATTTTTAGAGATTCTGAAAAGGGCTTAAAAAGAGAACTCTAGGGTTTCGCTTTTTCATAATTTTCAAGAGCTCAAAAAAGTGATAAAAGTGTACTCATCATCAAAATAATCCTTTTCACCTGACAATCCTGTTTTCTGCACATAAACTCAAAAAATTAAACATATCTGTTTCCAATAAGTAAAAACTTTCGAAAAATAAATTTTTAAAGTGGAAAATAAATAAAATAATATTTTATTTATTCAAAAAATCTTATAAAAAGTAGTTCAACAAAGTTAATTTCACCTTTTGTGTTCAGAGTTGAAAATTGAGAGCTCTGGGCAAAAAGAACATTCCGGAGGTGATAACGGGAGAACTAGCCACTCAAATCGAAATCCGTCGAATCCAAGTAATCCACAACACTCTTCTCTTCATTTTCATCCATTTACATTCTCTTTTTTAGTTTTTAAATTCATTTTTTTTGGGGAAAAAAGGTTCAAAATTTCACTCACGGGGGTCCGCGGGTCAGCCATTGGTTACCTGTGGACCCCAATAATTTTCCTAAAGGAAAATTATCAGGCTACCATGGTTTTTATGAAGGGCACGTGCGGGGGTCCGCACTGTTCCTATACAAAAACTGCGGAGGTGCCGTAAGAAAATGAAATTTGATACATTCTCTCAAAAATGGATAAATTTTTTCACTGTAATAGCTTCTAACCATTAAATGCGTCCATTTGCAGGGCATTGCAAAATGTTGGAGTGGCGAGAATGCAAGCACGAAGAGGTAGATGATGCGGCAATGAACAATCCAAACACAATGTGTATTTTGAGAAATTGCGGATTATACAAATTCTGGGCCATTCAGGGCATGAGGGTACAGGTAGAGCTAATGACCTGACTAGTGAATAAATGGGATGTTCATGCACAATGTTTTATCATTGGAGATCACAAGCTAGAAATTGAGCTTGAATACATTCACTTCCTCACTAGTTTATCAAAAAGAGGTGAACCTATCTCTTTGTTCAGAGCTAGGCAAGGCGGCCTGCGTATCACTAGCTACAAACAAGAATTCTGTAATGAAGAAGCTGATCTCAAAGACAACCGGATAGACATAAAAAATATCATAAGTCTTGATCTAAAATTCATTGCATTCACCATTACTAGATTATGTGGAAGTGCGGCTCCACATGTGGTTACCAAGTCATAAATGCAGACAGCTGTTGAATGTTATAGAGGTACAATCTTCAATTGGTGTGAAGGGGTGTTGACCAATATGAAGGGTCAACTGACCAGAGAGAAGAGCTCAAAGTTGAAAAACTTTGAATATGGAGCGATCTTAGTATCTTTCGATTTGGAGAGGATTCCGTCCCTTGCCCCTTAGTTAATCTCTGTTGACCATGGTGAACCTAGAGAACCTCGTATGGTACGATGGGTGGAATTGATGGCTCGCCATGGTGGCGACGATTGCATGGTAGTTTTATTTACTCCAGCATATTTTCGTTGGTTAGAGAACCAAATCTTTGCTATCGAGGATTTCCTGTATGCAGGCATAGACTTTCAAGGAGACCCCGAGATGTCCTTACCTCCAAGGACACAATGAGATGAATAAGGTAAATGAATTATTTTTTTGTGTTTTAAATCTAATTTTTATTTTGTTTTTCAATCGTCCAATAGTAATAAAAAAAAATTTTAAATGCAGATGTTGGTCCACGAATACTAGCCAATCTCCGCCACTTCGAGAGGAAGCGACAAACCCTATTGCACCGCCAGAGAACCAGGCAGAAAAGATTGTCATTGACTTAGAGCATAACCTGGAAAGGTTGACTAGAGACATCCCAGAAACAACGATGGATGATATTCCTCTCCATATCCAAAGGCATGTCGCTGGTGTTCCTGGCCAGTTTTGGAGATACCTGCATAGAGTGGCGCGGGCGATAGTATATTATCATGATCATCACCACAGATAGTGGATGATCATCACAGACTATTGTCTTTTTTTTTTTTTTGTATCACTATCTTTCAGACCATAAGGTGTTTTAAACCTATGGTCCTAGACGATGTAATATTTTTTGAAACATAAACTCTATCTATGATATGACTACTTTTGCCGGCTATCTTGTTCAACACATGTCGAATGTTGTTTTAATTTAATTTTTTAATGTTTCAAATGTCTATTTATAACATTATTAGCTAATGCATTAGCCAATGTATTTAATATTCTTGGAATGTGTTGATATTCAGTGTAATCAAACTGCCTTTCCAAGAGACGAACCTTCAAAAATAATCTCAGTAACACTGGATTTTTAATAGTGTATACTATGTTTAAATGTAATACAATGAGTTCTGAATCTAACCTAATGATCATATGCCAAATGCCAAATGAAATGACATCAGATAAGAACTCAATCACTGTGCTATATTCTACAACATTATTCATTGTTTGACCAAGGCTTACCCCATGCATAGAAACTAACTCATCGATGGGTGAATAGATAACCCAGGCTGCAGAAGAGATATTTCGTGTACTATGACCGGCACCATCAGCAAAACCAATGTACGCTTGAAGGGACATTGACATCTGCAATATCAAGAGTAATAAAGATAAGCAAGAATAGTAGTCAACGCAAACTTAAACTAGACACACTCATATAATCTAAAGCAGCTAATCTTAGAAAAATAACTAATGTACAGGTATGATCTTCACACAAAAATCAAGCATAATATCTCTTCAGATAAAGTCCATTTCTGGGTTTATCTAAAGAGACCCCGTCATAATCAATCAATTCGTAAGCCCCTATTGCAAGCACTCGCTTGACAATATAAGGACCATGCCACATGGGTTCAAATTTCCCAGCTCCTATTTTATCTTTATATTGGTCATATACCAATACTAGGTCACCTTCTGAAAATACACGAGGTGTAACATTTCGGTCGTACTGAGCTTTAACGTGTTTTTTTATGAGCTTTGGCTGCTAATCCAATGGTGCGCCAAGTCTCATCTAATTGTGCTAAGTAAAAAAATATTTTTCCTCTTTAGAAGTGGCTGGTAGTAACCCTGTGGCTAATTGGAGTGATGGTATTTTGCATTCAATCGGTAACACAGCTTCTAAACCATAGACTAGTTGAAAAGGAGTTAACCCTGTTGCAGTTTTTGCTGAGGTTCGGTATGCCCAAAGTGCTGAGAAAGAATAGTATTCCATTTCAATTTATGAATTCCAATTATCCTTTCAATCATAGTGGTTAAAAATTTATTAACGGCTTCAACCTGACCATTAGCCTGCAGATAATATGGAGTAGAGTTATCATGCTGAAGACCAAGCTGGTCGGAAAGTCCGGTCATCATGATGTTTTGAAAATGACTCCCATAATCAGTAATGATAGCTTGGGGTACACCGAATCGAGAAATCACGTGATTGAATACAAATGTAGCTACAATTCTTCCATCGGCCGCAAATGTAGGCATCACCTCGGCCCATTTTATAAAATAATCTACTGCGAGAATAATATAGCCATGCCCCCCGGGTGAGTGAGGGTTACATGTAATGAAATCAATGCCCCATTTTGCAAAATGACCTACAACAACTATGGGGTGAAGAGGAGCTGGTGGTGCACGCATCTTTCGATAAAAAATCTGACAATTATGGCATTTTCGGACCACGAGAATGAAATCTTTAAATAATGACGACAAAAAATAACCAGCGTGTAATATATTTTGGGCTGTGGCATACCCAGACATATGATCACCACATCCTCCAGAATGGCAGTCATTCAAAACTCGTTCAACCTCTTCATGTGTTAAACATTGTCGAAATATAGAATCTGCACCACGACGATAAAGCATGTCCCCAACAATATTGTATTGCTGAGATTGGTAATGGATCTTTCGTCGATGTGAACGCAAAAGTTTAGGCTGAAAATTTTGGGTTTGGAGATAAATGATGATATCACCATACCAAGGATCTAACGTACTGATAAGAAACAGAGATTCATCAGCGATCAGATGCTCTACCACAGTTTCTGTCTCAGTATTCGGGAAGTCACACATAAGTTTGGAAAACACCAGTGATTTCTTTGATTTGGATTTTTCAAATTCTAAATAAAACTCTTGAAGGATAACTATCCATTTAGAGTATTTACCCCCGAGCAGTTGTTTAGTCAGAATATACATCATCTAGTTGCAATTAGAGAGCACAATTGTTTTTCGTAACAAAATGTAATGACGAAAACGTTGGACAACTTGAACTATTGCCAAGGCCAATTTCTCCACATGTGAGTATTTAATTTGTGTTGGATTGATATTCCAACTGAGATAGTAAATCACATGTTCGTTGTGGAATTCATCCTCCTGAACTACTTCCAATAGTGGAATCAGAGGCTACTAAGTATAAAAATTAATCCTACCTGTAATTTGGTGGATGCAATAACGATGCATGAGTTAACACATGTTTTAAAGCATCAAAATATTGATCATCAATCTCATCCCAAATAAAAGGAACATTCTGTTTCAACAGCCTTGTAAAACCTTTGGTTAACTCAGCATAGTTCTGGATAAATCTAAACATAAATTTTGCTTTCCCTTGCAAAATTTTGAGTTGGCTAAGTGTGGAAGGAGGAGGTAAATTGATAATATCCTCAACCTTCGAAGGGTCGACACGAATGCCTTCTTGCGAAACCACAGATCTCAGTAATCTACCATATTGTACGCAAAAAACACACTTGTGGGGATTCAAGCGAATCTTATAATACCTACATCTCATAAAAATCGCTTGTAAATGGGTAGGATGATCTTCCCTGTGCAGTGAATGAGTAGGTAAATCATCGAGATAAGGTTGCACAATGTGTTTAATGTCATGAAAAGCATATGACATTTCCCTTTGAAAAGTTTCCCCAGCATTCTTCAATCCCAAAGGTAATTTACAGTAAGCAAATGTTCCCCAAGGACAAATGAATGCTATTTTTGGTTGATCGACAGGGAGTATGTTGATCTGATCGTATCTGGAAAATCCATCCATAAATGAATACATTTCATTTCCAGCACAATCGTCAATAATTTGGTCAATATAAGGAGTTGGATAATTGTCTTTTGGACAAGCTTTGTTAATATCCCTATAGTCGACACATAATCGTATTGTTCCTTGTTTTTTCATAAAAGAAACGATATTAGATACCCAATCTATTAAAGGAATTGGATAAATAAAACCTGCTTTTAATAATTTCTCAACTTCAGCATTAATAGTAGCAACTTTTCATGGATGAATTGGACGTAATTTCTACCTGACAGGTTTAGCATCTGGGTAAGTCTTTATTTCATGAATGACAATGTTGGGATCAATTCTTGGCATTTCTTCATAAGAACAGGCAAATATGTCACATAATTCTTGAAATAGGGCTTTATATGTAGAAAATTCATCTGACGTATACAACGCACCTATATGAATGTTTTCAATAATTTATGGTTTAATGTATATGTCAATGGGAACCGTAGAATAAATATTTCTCAAATTAATTTCAGAATCCGAATTTGTAATCGATATTGGACTTTGAGGTTCGTTGACATAATCTATTGGAAAAATAGATGAAAAGTTATTTTAAAATCTATCAGGCTCAGGTAAAAATGATGATCTATGATGGAGATCATCCCATGGTAATTCATCTGCAGACAGAAATTCACGAATGCTTTCATCAGTATGAAACACTTGTTGAAAAGGATCCGGAATTGATGTCATAGCTGAGCTTGATGATGAAAATGATTCTTCCTTGATCACATTCATTGGATCATCATTAGTTGATAAAGAATTGGAAAATGACTGTACTTCTTGATATGCTATCTCAAAAGGACTTAAAGGCATCACACCATTGAATGAATCCAGGTCTGATTCTAAAGGCACTACCCAAGGATCATCAAATGGAATAGTGCTTGATGTAATCATATTGATATTAGCAATAGTATGCAATACGTTAGGCGGAGGCATAGAAAAAGTTCCCATTAAAGTGGAATCCTTGATTAAACCTACTCCTACATCCTCATAAGGGATAGTTGATTTTCCAACGTGCTAAATACTATTCGTAGAAGCTGGGTTAAACGACGAATATGAGAGCTGATTGATTTTCACAATATTTCCTTGATGAGGAAACATGATTAATTGAAAGATAGATGACACGAAAACAATCATAGCATAAGACCAACTCCGACCCAGAAGAAGGTTGTAATCTAGAGGGGCATCAACTACCTCCACATCTAAATTAACGGTTTTACCTTCGACCTCTATAGGTAAATCCTACAAAATTCCAAATGGATGGAATCTTCTTCCATTAAAAGCTTTAAGGATTGACGGTGATTGGTTAAGGGTTGGAGAACCAAGTGATTTCCAATAGTTTAACGACATGATACACGTAGATGCTCCTTCATCAATAATAGTACGAAATCAACCTCTGTTTTTGACTAGTACTAGGATCTAAAAAGCCATTTGATGAGGGAGACGAGGTGTAAAATTTTCTAAATCGAAGACCATGACGTTCGAATCCTGAAGATCTACAACTCCAATTGCTGATAGGAGTAACTTCCTTTGTGCTGGGCATGATTGCAGCACTTCTAAGGCCGTCATTGCTAAAGGAGATATCGCTAAAGCCTCTACAATGTTGTAATTCTAAGCAGCTCTCGCATGTGGATTGAAAACTGAATTACGAAGTACACCTTTAGTAGGCGGTTTGATTACTAAATTAGGATTAGGTTTCTCAATATGAAGTGGATCAGATACCAAAGGAGATGTAGCTGGTGTAGAATAAGAATTTTCTACTTCTTTACCAACAATGAGATTTTTACTACCATAATCTTGCGATCGAGTGGCAACCATTACTTGAGACATCATCAAAATATCTGCTGATGTATTAGAAGAAGATCCAATCATTTTTCTATCTTGAACAGGAAAAGGATCCTTCAAGACAGCAGGGGTAGATGAACCTTTGACGAACTTAGATACCTCAGCCCTATGTGGACATTCTTTGGTGAAATGATCCTCTTCATAGATAAGACAAGGATAACGAGGTTTCCGTGTATTGTCAGTCGGTGCATTTTTATTAGTTTTTTCCTTGGGAGATGAAGTCTGTTATTTTTATTTTCCCCTTTCTTCTTGTTACTAGATTTTGACTTTGTAGTAGATGAATCTACAATGTGAATATCGGCAAAAGTTTCCAGGGAAGATTCTCCTTTAAGTGAATCAGTTAAAGTTATTATGGGAGAAGTAACCTTTGAATATTTCTTCTTACTCTTGATTGTGCTAACTGAACCGATTACACCGTCAGCGGCATGAGACCCTGAAGGAGTTGCTGTTATCTGAACAGGACGTGGTAAATCAGGAATTTTCTCATACAAAGTACCTGATTGGGTATATACCAAGTCAAGATACTGAGCTTGAGCGATGACTTGTTCTTCCGTAACAACCCCTCCTTTAGCTACATCTTTAGTGATTTTCGGTAGCAATGATTTGATAAACCATTCTGCCAATATTTGATCCGGGATAAAAAATTTCACCAAATGTCTTCTACATCTCCATTCATGTATATGATCTAATATGTATGTATACGTGGATTGTTTTAGTGAAGTTAATAATTCCGTGTCGTTTTCGTATCTGACTGGAAACTGAAAATGAGTTAAGAAAGAGGTTGCTAGAGCATTGAAATTGTTAAAAGAGCCTCGTGGCAGTTCAATGTACCATTTGGCATCTACTCCTATTAACGTTCTTTGAAAAATTAAAGTCGAATAGAATCGTTGATTAATGAGTTGGATGCACACCAAAGGTGGTAATTCATGACATGGTTGGAAGGGTCCTCTCCTGGTTTTCCTTCAAAATTTGGGATACCACTAGAAAAATTATGCGACATTGGCAGCCAATACAAATGATAATAGATGGGATCATTCATAAGGAACTTTAAATCAAGTAAGTCTAAAGTTTATATGAATGGTAACTGACAGTTAGGGTCTTGTGAAACTATACCAGTTCCAGGAGGAGGATATATAGGATATACTGGAATATCCTGTGCATTGGGAATCGGTATGCCCACTGGATAACCAGGATTAACCGGACCATATTGGGGTTGAGTAGGCGTTTGATACGTATACCCAGGGTATGGTTGATAAAATGGATTTTGCGCTACAGGTCCATATTGATAAGACCCTTGGTAAGGTTGATAAGTAAACTGAGGTTGAATTGTTATAACCATACTTGTACCAGGTTGTCCTGCATGCATCTGAATAGTAGTCTTGGGTGCAGGTCCAGACTGTGGAACATAAACTTGAGGAATTGGTATTGATACCTGAGGGGATGTAGAAACAGGAGCTGCAGATACTCCAGGAATAGGTGTGGTAGGATGAACAAAAGTTGGCACAAAAGTTTGGGTTGGAGTTCTAGGTGTACTCGAACTGGGCTGCCGAACACTACCTGAATAGTAGGTTGAATAGGTTGGACAGATTGGAAGGGTTGTACAGGTTGGATAGGTTGAACAGGTTTTTGAATGTGAGTATAACCAATCAGTTTTCCAGGTTGATAATAAGGTACTTTCATATTAGGTTGCAAATTCTGTTGAGCTTGAGATGGATCCCACACTGTATTAGGTCCGGGATACGAAGGTCCCATAGAAGGTTGTGGACAAGAAGGACCATAACTAGGCTGATAATTTAGAACATAAGTTGGATAATTTATTGAATAATTCCCACCTCCAGGATACAATTGCTGTTACGGGTAAAGTTGTTGCCCTAAAGGAGGTTGTGGACCCTGAGTTGGATACTAACCTTGAGGTGGATATTGACCTTGAGGCATGTATTGACCTTAAGGCATGTATTTACCTTGAGGTTGATATTGACCTTGAGGCATGTACTGACCTTGAGGTTGCCCCCCCAGGCTGTAAATTAATAACTTGAGGTTGCCCCCCAAGCTGTAAATTACTACCTTGAGGGTCAGGGTTTGGAATGTTTCCAGACATCATATAAATTTGTTCCACATTTACAGTTCCGACATTTGATTCATGTAGTTCAGATGTACGTTTATCAGGAAAAGGAGATGCCCTTGAGAAATTACCAAAGATCAACTGGTATCCTACAATAACTGAAGGACCACCATACAAATATGTTTCTGGAGATTCAGAACACATGGATGACTCACCAGGCATGTTTAAAGGAGATCTATAAACCCTTGGTGTAGAAGGAAATGGAATTCAGGGCGGCGAATAATTGAGACCAAATTTTTTTAGAAAGTTTGTCAATGAAGAATACCAAGCGTCTTGTCTAAAAGGACTGTAAAAAATTGATTCACGTTCTCTAAGATCTAAAGTTTCCTGAGGCGAAGGAAGAACTGCTTCTTCTTTAGTGTCAGTAACTTCTTTAATGCTAATGAGACTAGGAGGAAGATCTTTTGTGATCCAAGTCTTCACTCTCGGCGAATCAATATTACCAGGGGTTGGAGTAACAAACTCTAAAGTAGGTTCAGACGTAGCAGGTTCAGTTTCTGGCTCAGAAATTTCAAGTTCAGTAGATGATAATTCACTTGTTGTAGAAGCAAGTCCAACTAATTCGGAAATTGAAATTTTCTAAGGAGTAAAATCTGTTGTTTGCGGTTGATCTAATTTATAATCAGGATGAATAATAATGGATGTTTCTTCTTGTTCTGTTGATCCAGTTCCCGATGTTTGTCCTCTTTCAGATCTAAGTCTTTCTAATTGAATTGGTGTATATTTAGGGGGTTTCCCTTGCATTCTACGTGATTGTCTTGGTAATTCAGCCACGATTAAAACTTTTAATCACCCGCAATAAAAGAAAATTTCAATAAAAGTCCTAAAGTCTCTAAGGAAACAACCAGATGAATCACACACCTATAAAAATCTAAGAGATCAATCCACACACAAACAATATATTCCCGCACTAAAAACACTAGTTGGTGATGAAATCCAACATCGTAGAATTCTAATGCAGAAATGGTTGTTGGAAAAGTCACCCCGACAACTTGCTTAATGAAACAGTCTAGTGCAAGTTTCTCCACTTAAACCATCTTGAGTGACGATAACTCTTCGGAGAGTCCAAGTGAGTCTAGCCAACGTCTACTCTAGGTACAGTGGGACCTTCCCTCCACCGTCACTTTGGGAAAGAATCCTAAAGTTTATGGCCACTAAGGTCACCAACGGGAACACATATACCTGAGGAAATAGTCTACAATACGATATACATGCAAGGGTAGAGTAACAAGCTCAATCCCCTTGAAGGCTCCTTGACATAATCCAAGGCTTACCGACAAGTGACCCCAGGCTCCTCGACAATGTTCTATCCGAGTTTTACTGTTTATACTATGTGCACATATTCTATTGTTCCCAATGAGATAGGTATGATTACCTCACTAGTTCGGATATTATCTCATGCTTGAATCCTTTAGGAGGAGCTTCCCAGAGCATACATGCTACAATTGGATTTTCCTACCACAAGATCGACTACTTGTTTGTTTTTATTGCCTTGGAAAGTTAACTAAAACCTATTCCAAGACACTAGCCTAAGCTATGTTGGTGAAAATATTCCTAGAAAATATTAAATTTCTAGATTGATTTTAATTAAACGTTACTTTTAATTAGCAGTTTCTTAGGAAAAGAGGTATGGAAATGAAACTTTGGTGATGTTTAATGACCCGACTCAAAATACACTACAATGCATCTATATGAGAAACAACTCATTTATTTTCAATAAAATCTAGCTAGAGGAAAGAGTTGAGAGATTTCAATAATTTTCAAAATATCAATTCTTTCTTTCCTACATGAGAAACTTTGAAAAGAAGATAATTCAGAGAACTCAATTTCAAAAAGATCTTTGCTCAAAATGAAATTCCCTATATTATTTAGATCAGAAACAAAAAATCAAACTCCTTCCAAAAGAAAACTAAAAATCTTAAAACTATAAAATTCAAAACTAAAAGAAATCTCTAATGTTGAACTCTATCTAAAAGTTGAAGGATGTCTTAGCTCAGTTTATAATCTAACCAAGACCTTTCTGCTTATTTCAGCAAGAAAATAAAGCATCCAATAACAGTTTCAAAATGAAATTCAGACCTTATCAATCCAAAAGGTTTTCTAAGTTTGCTAATGAAAACAAAATCAAATTTTCATAAGAGTAATAATTGCATCAAGTTCAATGGCTCAACAGAAAAACAATGACATACCAAGTAGTTGAGGTATACAGAAATTTATGATTTAGAGCAATGAGAGGACAAGGCAAACATTTACTCATAAAAGAAAACTAGCTGAAAAAATCACTTTAAAAATAGAATTGCTAAAAGAAACTTTCCACAAAGGTCTTTGACAGTCAAGATAAGTTGGGATAACAACAAAGAATCAAGTAATGGGATTCCAGAAAACATAATTTCTACTTTTTCTAAAATTTTCCAGAAGTCCACAGTTTTTAATGGAATAAGGTGCGGTACCTTACTATATTGCACTAAAAGATGCGGATTCTACCGCTCCGTTTAAAAAAAAAAATACAGATTTACAGTTAGGGATCCTATTGAGTTTTCTAACCAATCTAGTTTTGAGCTAATCTAAGTCAAAGAAATCTCAAAAATAAAATTTAAAATGAAAAAGAAAACTAAGTTTAGATTCTCCCCAGTGGAGTAGCCATTTTGTTAGACGAACAAATCCCTCTTGCAGACAAGAGCGATCTCCCTAGCATCCTAAGGATATCTAGAAAAAAATAGACAGATGTAGACCATTTTCTCTAGACCATTATGCTTAAGAATTATTAATTAAATATGGATAGATGCTCCTACTTGAAGTCCAATGCTTATTTGATCTTCAATCTAGTCATTCCAGAAGATATCGATCCAGCGTATAAGATCTGCAATCAAAGACAAGTGAAAGGGATCAAAAGCATCTGCAAGATATGATGATTCAAAAGCAATAATATATCTTAGTGATCAAGGAATCCAAGAATTAAATTATTCAAAAGATAGACGAACAACTCAATGAGAAAATAGAATCCATTTGTATTATCTTTGAATAAAAAGAAGAAACCTTACAACCTTGATGCCTTGGTGTTTGTATAGGTTCTTCCGGGGTCCCGAACATCCATTTTTCTTAGTTTGACAAGACTCCAACTCTCTGAATCAACATAAAACTATGGCTATGAGTATGTAATCTCTCTCATTCCAATGATGCCAAATGTGGAGAGTATAATTTCTTCAACAATTCTCTTCTACCAGCTAAGAAGTAAGTACCCTTGAGACTGAAACATGGTCTCAATTTATAGCAGAAGGGAGGTAGTTTCAGCTCCAATAAGGAAGGGATAAAGCCCTCTCATCATGGGATTTTAGCTCCAAAAACCAAGGGATAGCTCCATTTATGAAGGGATAAAGGTTCATGAATGGAAGGGGTGAAGCTCGACCAGATAACACTTCTAGAAGGCCCCAACTAGGAGAATATTCGACCAGCTGGGCTTCTAGAACTTACTTTTCTTTTTATTTTACCTTTTACAGGGGTCCACAGTTTTAATGAGTAGAACATGCGGGATGTGCTGTATGTTTTATAGAAATAAACCGTGATAACGCAGGAAATGACTAGGAAAAGTGCGGAGTTAGGCTTTTTAGTGTTTTAATTGAAGCTTTTTCCCAATTTCAAGACTTGATTTAGGAACTTTATGATTTTGGACCTCTAAGGGAGCAATAAATAGGTAAAGATGAACCCATATATACAACTAAATGTCATGGTGAAAAATTTTAGTGTAACAATGAGTGGTGCACCTGTTGTGAGACATTTCTCATCAATTCCTGATCAGGTGGCCTCCCAGGTGGAATGCCTCTAAACAATAATATATCATGGGCCAAAGTCATCTGCATAACTGATTGGACTGTTAGGTCCTTTCTTCCATTGCCCAAATCCAGCTCTATTTTCTGGAAGCTGTCTAAGAGGGATAAGTGTGCATGCCCCTAATCATCTGATGTTTCCACTCTTTCTATCCATCCACTCCATCTGCAAAGTCTCCCAATATGTGGTGACCTTCCCCAAAGTAATCAACCACTTCATACCCAATATCATATTGGTGTCAGGTATGTCAACCAAAAATAAGTGATCAGTCAATGTATAAGTCACCATGGTGACAGATAAAGATGGAACATAATGCATGCACTTCATATTTCTAGCTCCTAGGACCAAAAATGAAAATCCCTCAAAATCATCAGTGGTTATTGCCCTCCTCTGCACTAACTGGGCATCAATAAAGTTGTGGGTAGCCCCAATGTCAATCAACACTGAAACCCTTTGATCCTAAATGGAACCATGAAATCTCAAGGTCAAGTACTTGGGTACTCCTCTCAATTATGCAAGGGCCCCTCCATTTGGAGAAAATGCTCCATTCCCACCTCCTGGTGGCGGTGGATCCTCTCCTGCTATCCCAACGCTGTGACCTCCTTCTAATTCCTCTTCTTCTTCCTCCTCATCATTAGAAAATACCTCTATATAGTGTGGCTTCCCTGCTGCACATCTATGTCCGGGTGCCCATGATTCTTGGCATGTGAAGCAAAGCTTCCTTCTCCTCAAGTCTCTTCAGACTTCATCACTAAGAGGTACTTTGTTTTGGCTCTCTTTTGAAGGATGTGCCTTCTCATCTTTCCATTTGATGGAAAAGTGGGATTTTGCTGAAATGTTGCCTTTTCTCTTAGCAAGGCATCTTGTAGATCTCTAGCCCTTTCAATGACATCTTGAAGGGTATTGGGTTTGGTTGATTTAACCAACCCATGTAGAGGTTCTGCTAGCCCATCAATAAACATATAGACCCTCCTAGCTGCAGATAAATTAGGAACCATAACAAAAAGTTTTAGAAATTCATAAATGTAAGTTTATAGATTACCTGATTGTTTGAGATTAGCTAGCCTAATGAAAGGTGCCTCTGGGTCTCTTCGATCAAACCTCTCCACCAACCTCCTTGTGAACTCTGAATATGCAGTCACTTTGGCATGCCCCAATGTAGAAAGACCATGAAACAACTAATCATGTGCTTCACCCTCAAGGTGCAGCGCTGCTATTTTGATGGCTTTCATCTCTGGTACTTATTTCAAATGGAAGTAGATGTATAGATTTTCTACCCATTATTTGGCAATGCATTTGGATGACCCATCAAAAGTGGGTAAGAAAAATATGCCCATAGTCTAGTGAAAATCATGGTTTTGTATGAATCTTCCACCTCTATTGTGATGCAAGGGTCTCCTATTTTCATTTAACTAACAAAAATATTGGAAGCTCAAATGATATTTGAATCTATGAGATTGAGACTCATACTCAAGAAAGTAGTCTTCAAGAGTTTCTTGTTCTTAAAAACCTCCATTTTCAGCTGCTAAAAATGTAGGCATTGTAGAGCGCTGGGAAACCTACTGCTTCACTGATTGATCATTCCAGTGATGTGAAATGCCAGAGCCTTATCCATGTAGAAACCCTTTAGGGGATTCTTTGTGTCTATCCATCCTCATCTCCTTGATTTCTCTTGCAATATCTTGCATCGTTTGAAGAAGAAGCTTGGGATAATCCTTCTCCTCATCTCCTCCTGATAAGGGAGTTTTTCCCTTGTCTTCTCTATCATCTATATAATCATATCTCCAGTTTCTTCTGAGATACCTCTTTTCTCTGTCTGTGAGAGGATATCCTTCTTCTAATGACATATTGGCTTAAATGCATAGGCCAAGCCAAGATTATGCTTTGATACCACTGTAATATTCCAAAATAGGAAAAGCAGCCATATTGAACACAATAATGGAAAGTAGCAGTGAAGATCAATGCATAAACATAGTGTAGAAATTATATACACTAAGCATGCATACATCCATATTCCCCTGTTCTCACAATATTTAAATTCTTGCAAAATACAAAATCATTCCATTGTTAATCTTTTGCGGAAAATTAATTGCAAACACATGCGAAGCATAAATAAAAACAATCGCACATAACACAGTTGTTTAACAAGAAATCCCGAAGCTGAAAACCCCAACCATCATATATTATGTATCATGGAGATCATGTAACAATCTCATACAAAGCTTAGTACATCAAGCTCCCAGTACAATCAATCGTCACACACTAATCAAAATAAATCTGCAAATCCATGCATCGATTTCTTGCCACCTGGTAGCCTGCCTCCACTGCGCAATCCTTGCTAAAGAATAGCTCCGAATGAATTCAAATTACCCTTTCCTTGACTGCACAATCCTCATTGGAAACTCCAATGTGTGTGTGGTGCAATCAATGCATCACAACAGACCATCTTTCCCTTTCACCTATCTCTCCACTGGGTCTCCACTGGAACTGACATGCACTGTAGTTAACTGCTGTATTGTTTAGTTGATTAGTGAGTTATTATTTGTGAATTAATTAACTAATTAATTCACTCCACTCTCACTAGTGTATCATTCAGTTAGACTAGATACAACTAGCTCAATTGAGTTTAACTCCATTAACTGAGTTAAACTGAATAAAAACTCCATGAACTACTCTTCCATCTCTATCATAACTTTGCCACTTCAGTTATAACTGAGTCCTCCATGCATGAACCACCAATAAACCCTAGGAATTGCATAAATCTTTCAGCCCAATGATTTGAGAAATCTGTATACTGAAATTAAGTGCTCCAAGAGAATAAGTTGTTGTTTATTGTCGGATTATTATTAAGACCTAATAATAATTGACACTTCTATTTTTAGATTGAAGATCTTTAAATAGACTTTGCCCAATATTATAAAAATATAATTTCATCTATTTTTCCAACTTGACCAACCATCCAAAAATAACATCTTGCAACTTCTGAAATATGATCACAATGTCTAAAAATAGACATAGTCTAAAAATAGGCTTGCGCCAAAAATAGCCTGCGGGCCCACTTAGTGAAGGCGACTCTTTTAACTAAGCTCATCATCTTGTTGAATCTCAACACTCCCTCTTAACAAGATAGGGATTATCCTTCACCTCAATCCTGCCCTGTCATTGATGAATTTTCTCTTATGTTACCTTCGTCAAAATATCTGCATCATGATCTTCCGTAGGAATGTACTGAAGCAACATGATCTTCCGCTGCACACAATCTATGATATGATGATATTGGATATCAATATGTTTATATCTATCATGAAACACAGGATTAACTAAGAGTTTAATGAAACTCTGATTATCACAATGTATCACTGTAGGATCTAAATGTGAATTGAACAAACCAACCAGGATCTTCCTCATCCAGATAGCCTCACATGCAGCTTGAATTGCTGCCATGTATTCTAATTCTACTGAACTGAGTGCCATAGATATTTGTTTACTGCTATACCAAGAAACTGTCGTAGATCCGATACTGAAAATCCCTCCTGATGTGCTCTTTCTATCTGTTGGGCTGCCTGCCCAATCTGCATCTGTGAAGCCATGCAACTTTAGCTCATCCGTCTGTATGTACCATAATCCATACTCAGATGTGCCCCTGAGATACCTTAGGACATGTTTTCCTGCCTTCCAAAAGAGCTTGGTAGGCTTAACCATTGCTTGTGAAAGCTGGTTCACCGCATAGCATATGTCCAATCTTGTATTAACTAAATACATGAGCGAACCCACCAATTGTCGATAAACAGTGGCATCCACTGACTCTGCTGATGTAGCATCCTCTTTCTTTCAATTTTCTAGAAGAGGAGTGTCGATAGGCTTGCAGCCTTGCATGTGAAACTTCTCCAGTATCTCCTAGGCACACTTTCCTTGAGACACATACAGTTCACCTTCCCAGTTTGCCATATTTCCACCACTTTGAAATAATGAAGGAAACAGAATCCTTCATCTCAAACTCCTTTGCAATATCTGCCTTGCATGAGTGTATCAACTGCTCACCACCCATTAGTATTAAATCATCAACATAGAGAACAATTATTAAAAGCTTACCCTCCACCACAATTTGGTACAGGTTTGCATCCGCCTCACTCTTGGTGAAGCCAAGTCCAGTGAAATAGTTGTCGATCCGAGTGTACCAAGCACATGGTGCTTGCTTCAGCCCATACAATGCTCTTTTGAGCCTGCACACATGCGACTCGCTGCTGAAGATCTCAAATCCTTCAGGCTGCTCAATGTACACCTCTTCCTCAATGATCCCATTAAGGAACATAGTCTTCACATCCATCTGATGAATGTGCCAACCCATCTGCGCTGAGAGAGCAAGGATGGTCTGTATGGAAGAATACCGTGCGACAGGTGCAAAGGTTTCTTCATAGTCAATCCCCTCGATCTGTGAGAAGCCCCAAGCAACAAATCTTGCCTTATACTTCTCGACGCTCCCATCAGCAGCGTGCTTTACCTTGTAGATCCATCTTGATCCTACAACTGATTTTCCCACCGACCTTGGAACAATCTCCCAAGCACTGTTTCTGACAATGGAGTCATACTCCTCCACCATGGCATCTACCCATGTGGGCTCATGCACTGCTTCTTCAAAAGAAGATGGCTCTGTCACGATACACTTGCTCATAAGAGCCATGTATCCAGTAAATCGGTCAGGTGATTGTCTCTGTCTACGTTGTGATGTAGGGACTCCTACATTCTGTGCCACATCAAGCTTCAGTCTCTCAGCTTCTGTGGTCCACTTTCTGCCTTGTCTGATGTTTGGTTCTGCATGAGTGGACTCCTCCACTCCATGAATCTCCTCCTGTGGCTGATCCACATCTAGAGTCTCATCTTTGGGAACAAGAAGTTCCTCCTTTGCATGCAAGTGTAGCTCCCTCTCAAGCGACAACTTCATGGCTCTCACCTCATTGAATTTTATATCCCGTTGCACCACAGTCATCCAACTGTCTGGAAAATACACATGATAATTATGGGGTGTTTCTGTGTACCCCACAAATATCCCAACTTCTACAGTTGGCTCTAGCTTCTTCCTGGTGTCCTTTGTCACATGAATGTAAACAGATGAGCCAAAAATATTCAAATGATAAATATCAGGCTTCTTACCAGTAAAATATTCTTTAGGTGTACTCATGCCAAGTACTCTAGGTTTTGCACATAAACTGCAGTGTTGCATGCTTTCGCCCACAAGTGCATTGGTAGGCCCTAGTCATGTAGCATCGCTCGTGCATCACCCATGATCGTTTTGTTCTTCCTCTCCGCAAACCCATTCTGCTGTGGGTTATGAGGCACTATGAGTTCTCTTCAAATTCCTTCTTTTCTACAGAAGTATTTGAATTCACCCAAGATGTATTCACCATCATTATCACTCCGTAGAGCTTTCACTTGCTTCCCTGACTCCTTCTCCACCAATGCTTTAAACTCATAGAACTTTGAGAATGTTTCTCTCTTCTTCTGCATGAAGAATATCCAACATCTACGAGAATAGTCATCAAAAAATATAACATAATACCTGTGTTTTTCTATTGAAGCAACCAAGAAAGGTCCAGACACGTCTGTGTGAATTCTCTCCAGGATCACTGAAGCATGGTTCTCCTTCGCATGAAAGGTGGTCTTCAAAAACTTACCCATAGTACATCCATTGCACTGATCTGACTACGCAATTGTACCCTTGGGAAGTCCAGTAGAAATTTGCTGCAAAATCTTCAAAGTGCCATGGTGAAGATGGCCCAAGCTCTTGTGCCATAATTCACCCTCATCCCGGCTCACCACTTCTTCTGCTTTGCCCAACATTGCAACGCAGCCATCTACCTCCAGCTTGTAGAGATTCTTAACTCGAATCTCTATCCTCTTGGTTTGACCTGTTTTTTTATGTCGAAGGAAGGCTTTTCCCT
This sequence comes from Pinus albicaulis, assembly GCA_034641835.2. Classification (NCBI taxonomy): domain Eukaryota; kingdom Viridiplantae; phylum Streptophyta; class Pinopsida; order Pinales; family Pinaceae; genus Pinus; species Pinus albicaulis. The sequence goes on along the minus strand of CM076579.1, from coordinate 514,614,436 downwards.
CACTGAAAACAACATCATAACCTTTGTCTTCCAACATTGCAACCGAGACCAAGTTCTTATTCAGACCTGGAACATGCATAACATCATTCAACAAGAATGGATTATCGGAATCCCTCTCAAAGGTAATGGTCCCAATTCCGATCGCACTGTATCGAACATCGTCGCCCATCTCTATATGCATCTGGAGGTCCTTCTCCTCCAAGTCACCAAAAAAATCCTTATCTCCCGTCATATGGAAAGATGCACCACTATCAAGATACCACATCGATCCCATATTGCTTGAAACCAAGCATGCGATGAAAGAGAAATCAAGTTCAAATTGCGAGGCTAAGGCCTCTCTAGCTGCAGCTCCAACAACCTTCTTGTTCTTCTTCTTCTGTGAGCAGTTAGGAGCGAAATACTCATGTTCGTGACAGTGAAAACACTTCACTTTGGACAAATCCTGCTTCTTGCCTTTAGCTTCAGATTTTGAAGGAAATTTATTCCCCTTCCCTTTCCTTGTTTTGGTAGCCAAAGCGCAATTCTCTTCATCTTCATTCTTCAATGAAGAGCCATCCCTGGTACCCCGCCTTATCTCCTCCTACATAAGATCTGACCAAAGTCACTCAAATCCCGACAGTTTCTCCCGTCCATTGATAGAGTCTTCATAGCTATGCCAACTCTTCGGAAGCCCAAGGAGAGCCAAGCTCACCAAGTCTTCATCATCAACAGTAATCGCCACACTTCCCAGTTCATCCCTACAGTGGACAAACTTCATGAGATATTTTGGAATACTGTTGCCCTTCTCCATTTTTATTTTTCTGAGCTTGTCTTTTAGCGCCAACTTCCTCTGGTCGCTGCTAATTTGGAAAAAATATGTCAAAGCCTTCCACCTTAAGAATGGAGTGGCTTTCCCGTGAAGGCTGGACATAATATGGTACTTCACACCTTCCAACATAATTCTTCTTGTCTTTGCTATCTTCTTTTTCCATGCATCAAGTAATGCATCATCGCTAGATCCCGGCTTAGGAACATCGCTATCGATGAACTCCTTTAGTCCATTATCCTCTAGCACTGCCTCCATCCTATCCTTCTAGGCTATGTAATTTGAGCTCCTATCAAGGGCATACTACAATCGCAACCCATTGAAAAACATTTCAATGTATACTCAACTTCTGCACCAAGAATTTTCTGAAGCAAATTCGAATTGTCCACCAACACAAAATCAAAAACTATTCACAATTGCAATCTTCAAGAATTAACACTGCTCCGATACCATGTAGAAATTATATACACTAAGCATGCATACATCCATATTCCCCTGATCTCACAATATTTAACTTCTTGCAAAATACAGAATCATTCCACTGTTAATCTTTTGCGGAAAATTAATTGCAAACACATGTGAAGTATAAATAAAAACAATCGCACATAACACAGTTGTTTAGTAGGAAAGCATGAAGCTGAAAACCCAAAATATCATATATTATGTATCACGGAGATCATGTAACAACCTCATACAAAGCTTAGTACATCAAGCTCTCAGTACAATCAATCATCACACACTAATCAGAAGAAATATGCAAATCCATGCACCAATTTCTTGCCACCTACTAGCCTGCCTCCACTACGCAATCCCTACTGAAGAATAGGTCTGAATTAATTTGAATTACCCTTGCCTTGACTGCTCAATCCTCATTGGCAACTCCAATGTGTGTGTGGTGCAATCAATGCATCACTATAGTCATAACAGATAGTCCATCTTGCCCTTTCACCTATCTCTCCACTGGAAATGACATGCACTGTAGTTAATTACTGTATTTTTCATTTGATTAGTGAGTTATTATTTGTGAATTAATTAACTAATTAATTCACTCCACTCTTACTAGTGTATCATTCAGTTAGACTAGATACAACTAGCTCAACTGAGTTTAACTCCATTAACTGAGTTAAACTGAATAAAAACTCCATGAACTACTCTTCCAACTCTGTCATAACTTTTCCACTTTAGTTCTAACTGAGTCCTCCATGCATGAAGCAAATCAGTAAAAAATAGTGAGGCACAAATCATATGATATAAGAAAACAATCCTCCCATAAACAAACACTCTCAAAAGTGAGATGCTGCTACTATACAAAATACCAACGATCTGCTACAATGCAGTCCTAATGAGAATAACTGCTACTAAAATCATACAATGATATATAACAACTGATATATGCCTCAAAATATACTACACATAAAGATCAAGGCTCTATATCACTTTTCCTAGACAACCCTAGAGGGTTTCCAGAAATATACCAAAAATATAAATGGTGAACTACAACCCTAGGGCTGAAGATTCACTGCAGAAAAATAGCTGGGAAGATATGGCTGAAGTTGATGTAGAAATAGGTGGCTCCCCTCCAATAGATTCTTTGGGTGAAAGGCTGATCCCTCCACTGAATATCTAACTCCCCAAATCATGCAGTAAAACCTCCCCTGCAACTGATCTCTGAAATAACATAGTCAATGATTGAAACTGCACTGTAGGGGATGGTAATAGCTTAGTCTGGTGCAAAAATATGTAATGATGCCCAAGGACCTTCCTTTCTGGCCTCCCAATGGAAAGGCTACCTCTCCACTGAAATACAATCTCAGAAATTGGCCCTGCAAATCCTCCACAACTTCTGCTCTGCAACAGAACACAATCCTAGAAGAAACTGCACTGTATAATAAGAATGAAGCTTTGACCTGATGTCAGAATGTGGAAATGTAGCTCAATCACCTCTCCTGAGTGGGCACTCAAAATCCCCTGAGGAAGAGGGTGGGATTCCCTCTCGGGAACACCCTTGTGCTAAACAACATTGCAGTCTCCGCTAAACAGCCGAAGAGAGCAACAAGTCATACAGACCATAAACGAAATAATAATCAATCATGCTTTCTATGGTTTCCATCCCCTTTGTTATACTATTTGTGAGCCTTCTTACCTTGGGACCACTCATTAAATCCACTATTTCCATGCATGTAATCTCCCTCCAAAACTGCGCTATCCCTCAATGAATGTCCACTACCTCTATACCAACGCTGTTGATTTTGTCAAAGTTGACCAAATCCACATGCTCCATCCCCTATTCACACATAAGGGAGCTTAATCTAGCTGCTAAGATGACCCCTATTCACATTAGGAGTGATTTTATTCCTACTAAGGAGATTTATGGGTCTCCCTACTATCTTATTCTTCTAACTAAGAAGAGAAAACATAATTCAATATTCCAACTAGCTAAAAGCTAATTGGGAATATTATAGTGAAAGAGATCCAGCGATACCGTCGACGACGTGAGATGCCCCTGATGCGTTGGCACCACCATGTCTAGGAATATCCGGTAAAATAGTATAAACATAACTAGATTGGGTGTAGATCAAGTCATATTTCAATGCAATTTGGAGAGCTTCTTCCTCTTTCTGAGGAAAGTGAGATGCGACATATTTACCAATAGAAGGCAAAAGCGTTATGAGAAACCAATCTATATAGACATGGTCATTGAATGTGGGAGCTCATCATAAGCTCCTCCTTATACGCCATTCTTGTACATGGTCAGAAAGATGGGTGGAAAATTTTTGACAGAATGCGGTCAACAACTCTGTACCAATATCATATCGGAGAGGTAGCTGGAAGTAGGACAAAAAAACTTTAGCAAGAGTCATAAAAGTGGAGTGTGAGGCAGAGGCCTGGTCCACATACCACTTTTCAGTGTCTCCAATGAGCGTACGCTGGAATAAATGAAGATGGATGGAGTGATTAGTGATAAAATCAGATGAACATCACATGTGAAAGGAGCAGACGTGATTAGTAGGGTCATCTCTAGTGTTTCCTTCAAACTTAGGGATGTTTGAAGGAAGCTTAGTTGGCATAACAGACCAACCTGGATAATGGTGTATATGGTCGTTAATTAACTGGATGAAATAGAGGAGGCTTAAACCTACCATAAAAGGTAGCAAAGGAGTAGCCGGAACGATTCCGGTAGTGGTTTCACTAGTAGCAGCTCTAGAGTTAGGGCTGAGGCTACCACTAGCTTAAGGAATAGCACCTACGTTGGCGCCTGACAGGGTGAAAGAATGAGGTGGAGGAGAACCAGGTTCAGAATTGGAGTGAGGGCCCGATGGACCAGAATCAGAGCAGTATGGGGACTCGGTAGAGGACTAACTCAGAATTGTCTCTTTGGAGTAAATTTTCCTATAAAAAACTGAGGATGAAGGCCTAGGAGTCGTCGGGATAAGTGCCTTGGGGGCGTAATGATGGAAAGACACATATACCCAAATAATATGGAAGAGTAATAAACAAAGGATCAAAGGGGTAGATAAATTAATTATGATGTTTGTGTCTTGGCTCGACGGTATAAACAAAATGCTCTTCGCTTTGTGTGTGTGTGTGCAATCCATGTGTTAATTTTAATTAAGCTGAGACGATTGTCTATAAATAAAAAAAAATTGCTGTATAACTGTAAATAAAACTGAAACGACAGTAAAATAAACAATTAAAGATGCATAAATTCAACCCAAACAACTGTTCTAAGAGGCGGGCGAAATTGACTCAAAACACACGAAATGACCAAAATATATAAGGTCTAAGGGATAGGGATCTAATGACTCATATATGTTGGAAAAAGTGCATAAAACCACAAGAAACCAGAGGGAAAATTGCTGCAAAATGGGAGGCGAAGGGTTAAAAACCTAAGGGAAACAAGGGGAACCATAAGGGAGAGACCAAACAAAACCCAAGGGGGGGTTTTGGATGGAATAATAACTGATCTAAAAGGAGTTGAAATAAGGATAGATCAGACCCTAAAAAATGGCTGAAAGTGCTGAAAAATATCATAATACCTACTCAGCGAAACCCATCCTAAAAAGGTGGAAGTGTACTAAAACCCTAAGGGGCTTGGTCCTAATTCAAAGAGAAAAAATGAGCATATCCAAGCCTAAATATGGGCTGAGACAGAGGTCAGACAACCCTAAACAGTGCTTGCAGCAAACCCTGACTGTAACAGAAAAAATCCTGGAAAAAATTACAGGTCGCAAGTACAGACCTGTAGGCTGTTGAAATCGTAGTTTTGGGCCCAACAGGTGCGACCTGAGCCTGAACTCACAGGTTTTGGGCTGAAAAGTGTGAGCTACAGTTTTGGGAGTCTCGGGTGGCAAGTTGCAGAAAAATTTTCCGTCTTTGGCATGACTGATACCTGTTACCTGCGAAAAACACCCAGAAATACTCAGAAGTTAGAATTTTTACTGTTTTAGGGCATAAAAGGTAAAATAACATTAAGAGACTAAAAATAGCTAAAGAAAACCCTAGTTACTGAAGTAACTGGTCATGTTGGAATCTAAATAAAACCCAGTGGATTCGCCAATTGTTAGAATGAATTCTTAAAGCAAGTGTATGAAAAGAGATCACTTTAGTTGCACATGACAAACAACCATAACAACATGCATGGTTGTCTAAATTCCTTGGATATTCAATAGATAGTCGAAACAAATGCAATAGAAACCTGAATCTATGCAGTAAAAGTAACTAAACAGTAAACAATAAAATGAAATAAGAGTTTCTCCAAATATCCAATAGACAATACAAGATATATAAATAATTTTATATTATGTTAACACCTAGGAAGGGAACAAAGTATGATGTTACTAGTTCCCCTCAATGGGATGGGTTCTTGGCTGTCCTCAATGCTTCAAATCCAAAGTTTCTCTCTCTCGATGGTGTAGAAAACTCAAGATGTATTGAACTCAATGGGAGCTCAAGAAGCAAAAAAGTAATAAAAGTGATCAAAGTATGACAATGATAAGAGGATCAAAGTACAACCATGATAAAATGATCAAAGGTAAATAATTAATGGAAAACCATCCTATTTATAACAAAATATTGAGCTATCCTTGAGAATGGTGCATAATAAAATATTATTAACCAAGATCTAGATCTAACTGCTTGGAATATTTTATTATATTTTGTTGGAGGGAAAATGAATTTAAATTGGTCAAATCCCTTTATTTAGAAATAATAAACAAATAAATGATTTATTTATCATTTCAAGGAAGGGGTTAAGGAAAAATTTAACAAATAATGATTTATTTTATCATTCCTAAATGATTCAGTCAAATTTAACAAGGAATATTAATTAAATAATGATTTAATTAATTATTCCTAGAGAATAATAAGATAAATAATGATTTATCTAATTATTTCTCATTAATTGGGTTAAATATGACCAGGAATATTATTTAAAAAGTGGTTTAATTAATTATTCCTAGAGGAAAATCAAATAAATAAGGATTTATTTAATTATTCCTCATGGGGTTTCCTATTTGGACTAGAAATAACTTAATAAACTATGGTTTATTAAATGATTTATTATAATGAAATCAATTTTACCATGGTAAAATTGGTCTTACATGGTGTATTTCAATCCATCTAATTGTAAATGGTGAGATGACCAAAAAATGGTGTAATAGGCCCTATACCGAGACACACTCTTCAGGATTTACAATATATCCCAACCTAGGATTCCTAGGCATAGTGGAGAGAAATCCACTTGTATGCTTTACGATATAACCCACCATTCACCGGTCGAGGTTTCCTAGGCCCACCGATGCAACACACTATCTGACTTTACCACAACCCAGTACGGTTCAGGGGTTACTAGGCCATGTGTTCTATCAATTCGGAGAACCACCTCACTCAACTTCGAATCCATCCAAAAATCCATCTCAGCCAAAACATGAGAATTCCATCCGAACCATGACTATCCTGAAATGGAAAGGTTAGGTTGAAAACACTTTCACACCTGGAAAAACCCATTCCATGACAGAAAATAACCACATGAAATACAATGCATGCCAAATATAGAAAGGAAATCACACATGCAAATCGATACCTGAAAAGAATCCTGCTATAGTTGCTTCATCCTGTTCCTCCTTTCTTGCTTCTTCCTTCCTTTTTCCTTCTTTGTCTTTCTTGATCCAATGCCAAAGTTCTCCAAGAAAAATCTAAGTGTCCAAGAGTGAGAGAGAGAGAGAATAATGGGAGAGCTCCAAAAATGAACTGAAAAAAGTTACTAACTGATCCTCAGAAGCATTTTTATCAATTTGGCCTCTATTTTCTTTATTTTCCATTATTTTCCTTCATTTTCCTCCTCACATGTAACCTATGACCTTTCACCTCCCTTTTCTCCTAATTTCCATTATTTTCATAAATAAATATGCCAAGAATGCCATTTTTCCTTTGCCTTTTCTAATTTCCTTAGCCATAGTAACCAAAATGAACACCCACTAGGATATTTTTCCCAACATTTAGCTTGGAATAAGTGTTCCATCAACCATGGTTATTATTTTTGCCTTTATTAACTTTTATTACATGAAATTTTCACTAGGGATTTTACAGAACCCTCCCCCTTCAGGTACACTGTCCTCGATGCTCAACCACACATATACCTTAACAAAAATGCTGAAAAGAAAACATACTGCCCATAGACATTTATAACACAACTCGATGCAATATTTACAATGATCACCCTGCTGAAAAGCAAACCAACGTGACAACATAGAAACATGACAACTATAATGACATGACACCCATACCGCTTATTGGAGCTTTATAACATATCTCATGGTGGTATTTACATCCATATACATATGTATGAATATCAAAACATCACACCAAAACATACACCAAAACATATACCAAGCAACATACCAAAACTGCTTTGCCTCAATTGGAAAAAAATGAAGGATACATAGTCCGCATCTGATCCGCCATCTCCCATGTAGCTTCATTGGGTCCAAAGTGCTTCCATTGCACTTTAACTTTCTTTATTGCTCGGTTCCAGAGCATGATCACTTTCTCTACAATATACACTGAGGTTCCAGCTAGAATTATCCATATGGCTCCACCTGCAATATAGAACAATCAATCACATGATCAACATATTTAACATACTTCTTAAGCTATGATATATGGAAAAAATCATGGACTTCCAATGTCGGAGGTAGTGTAAGTCGATAGGCTACTAGCCTAATCCTCAAAATAATCCTGAAGGTCCACAAAAACTTGGTTCCAGCTTGGCACATGATCCAATCCGCAAGGATCTCTTCTTGGGCTTGATGTGAAAGTACACCTATTCCCCAACCTGAAACCCCTTAAACAACCTGTTCCAATGTGCATAACTCTTCTACCTATCCTACACTGCTTTCAAATTCCTCTTGATTACCTACATTTCCTGTTCCATATTTGCTAACATGTTTGGTCCAATCAATACCCTGGTCACTAGATCACTCCAACTGATGGGATTATTAAATTATTCCCATACAATGCCTCAAATAGACTCATCTTCAAGGGTTTTTGATACTCGTTGTTGTAGGTGAACTATATGAATGGAATATACTCTTCCCACTTTCACTGCTGATGCATCACATAAATCCTCAACATACATCCAATATCCTGTTGACCCTCTCAGTATGTATGCGGATGAGAAGTTGTGCTAAAGGCCAAATCGGTGCCCAAACCTGCAAACAACTCCTTTCACAACTTGGAATTGAACTTTGCATCCCTGTCTGACACAATATTATTTGGAACACCGTGTAATCTTATCACATCTATGATGAACACCTATGCCACATCGCTAGCTAAATATGTAGTATTCACTAGAATGAAGTGTGCAACCTTTTTCAACCTATCCACCACAACCATGATGGAATCATGCTGTCTAGATGTCCTGGGAAAACCTGTGTTGAAATCCATGGAAATGACCTCCCATTTCCACTCTAAAATCATAATCGGCTGTAGTAGCCCGCTTGGATGCCTACACTTTGCGTTAACCATTTGAAAATCCAAACACCTAGCCATAAACTCTGCCACATCCTTCTTGAAATTTGGCCAATAATAGAAACTCTTCACTGCAGTCAGTGTATTCTGATAGCTTTGGTGACCTGAATACGGTTTCACATGAAACTCCCCCAAGATCACATTCTTGAGCTCACTACTATCTGGAACATATATCCTATCTCTAAACCTGACCAAGCCATCTGCTTTGAGAGGGTAATCCACATCTTATACACCTATGCCTGTACCACTACCTGTACCTGTACCTATTCTCTGCTGCAACCTGTGCACAATCTCCCTATAGCTATCATCTTGGCGACCTGCTTGCAAGATCTTATCCTGTAAATATATTCCATAGGAGCTCATAACCGCTATATGATTTTCCTGTATCCTCCTGCTAAGAGCATCTATGACCTTATTCCCCTTTCCTTTGATGTACTTGATCTCAAAGTCAAACTCACTGATCGTGGCCAACCATATAGCTTGCCTGGCGTTCAGGTTTGATTGGTCAAACATATATCTCAACCTACTATGATCACTCATTAACACAAACCTCTTGCAAAGAAGATAATTCCTCCACATATTCAATGAATGTATGGTCGCTGCTAGCTCAAGATCTTGAGTCGGGTGGTTCTGCTCATGCTCATTCAATTTTCATGACTCATAACATACCACATGTCCTTCCCTCCACCAAGTCCTCTCTTGCAAGCATCTGTACATACTACAAACTACTTGTCCAGATCTGTAATCTTTAACATTGGAGCATATGTCAAAAACTACTTAAGCTGATAAAAAATGGCCTCACACTCCTCTATCCATTCAAAATTCTTACCTTTCCTCTACAATGATGTAATATGATAAGCAATCTATGAGAAGTTCCTGATGAAACTCCTGTAATAACCTGCCAATCCCATGAAGGATCTCACCTCATCTAAATTTTTAGGAGCTACCCACTCCACGATGGCCCTTATATTTTCTGAATATACTACAATGCCATCCTTGGAGACAACATGCCCCAAGTAATGTATCTCAGTCTAGAAGAAATTTCACTTCCTTAACTTAACATACAAATGATTCTCTCTCAACAATCTCAACACTGCTGCCAAATGCTCGACATGCTCTTCCTCATTTTTAGAATATACCAATATGTCATAAATGAACACAATAACAAACTTGTCCAAATAAGGATGCAACACACTGTTCATCAAACACATAAATGTAACTGGAACATTAGTCAAAATGAATGGAGATACAACAAACTCGTAATGCCCATACTTGGTCCTGAATTTGGTCTTGTAGATGTCCTCTTCTTTGATGCGTACTTGATGGTATCCTGATCTCAAGTCAATCTTGGAGAACAATGTTGCTCCCTTCAACTGATCAAACAATTCATCAATCATCAAAACATATACATGTTCTTGATGGTCACTTTGTTCAACTGCCTATATTCAATGCACAATATGAGAGTGCCATTCTTCTTCTTCAGAAACAATACTAGTGCACCCCATGGTGATACACTCGACCTAATGTATCCTTTGTCAAGCATCTCTTTCATCTGCAATTTTAACTCTACCAACTCAAGTGTGTTCATCCTATAATATTCTTTTGATGCTGGAGCCGCCCCTTGTACCAACTCAATAGAAAATTCTACCTCCCTGTGAAGTGGAAAAATATGAAATATCTACAGGAAATACATCTTGAAACTACTGTAGAAATGGGTACCTACTCAAAATTTCTACATCTTCAACTTCCTTACCTTTTTCACTAGAAATATTTACTGCAAATAACACACACCATTTCCTGCGACTACGCTTGGCCTGCATGGCTGTCACCATCATAACTGATGTGGATTTATTCTTTCCCTGTAAGACTCTTGGTTCCCCATTTTCATTCAAGCACTCAATGGATTTTTCATAAAAATCCACCTTGGTCTTGTGAAGGTATAACGAGTCCATACCCAATAGCATACTGTATGACCCCAATGGAAATATGTTCACGTGAGTTGCTATAGGCATACCATTTAACTCAAATGCACAAGCTATTACCCAATAATGAACTCTTTTCTTTTTACTTGTAGCCAACTGCAATAACCAAGATTCTACATGAATTTATTTATTCAAACCACACTTATCCACCAAGTTAGGACTAAAATAACTATAATTAGATCTAGGGTCAATCAAAATAGAAATAAATTGATCACAAAGCTTACCATCCATATCATTGATAAATGCCTGGTGATCTTCCTGCCCGTTGTCCACGATTGCATAAATACGATGGATTCTCTGCCCAACATCCCCAATAGTCTGCGCCTCATGCACACTATATATCTAAGGCCTTCCACCATGATTTTGTGTACAATATCTCTTAAGGTGTTCTTTACCACATGTCCAATACTCCAACCATCCAGTGCCATCACCTCTATGCTGCTGCTGTGATCCATGTCCCTGTCTAGCCGCATTGAAACTCTTTTGAGGTGTGACATTTTATTTCTCTTATGTATTATGAGGCCTTGTTATTTTCGGCTACCATTTACCCTTATATTTATCCTTGCCTTTCCATCCTTGTTGAGATTCATTCTTACAATTTTATTGTTCATAACAATGCTTCAATTTCTAGATAACTTCCTTAAGTGACCAAGGCTCATCATACTCAATTTGATCTCTAAATGCTAATAGAAAATCAATGGAAAATTGCTAAACTTTAGCCTCATCATCTTCAAGTTACGATACATACCTCAATAGCTCCAGGACTTTAGTCATTTACTCATCATCTATCATTGATCCCATATTTAGCTCTTAGAATACTTTGACCTTACTGTCGTAGTACATTTCTGACAAGTATTTCTTCTTGAAAATCCTCTCGAACTCATGCCAACTCAAGTCATTTGTCCTAATGTTTGTGACCCATTTCACATCTTCCCACCAAATGTTTACTTTACCTTTCAAGCTGAAAATAACAATTCTGGCCTTCATGTTTTCTATGTACTCATGCAACTCAAATAATTTGTTCATCCCAAGTATCCAAGCCTCTGCATATTTTGGTTTCTTCAAGTATCCATCAAAAGTAGGTGGATTTTATTTCTTAAATTCATCCGACAAGTATCCCCTATCACTCCTCCTGTAAGGATGATAACGATGGCGATCATGATGTCTATCCGAACTAGAACTAGAATAATACCTGTATTCATCACCCTTCCTATCCGAAGTATCTAACAATATTCCATATCTCATTGTGTTATATCTATATGACCCATGTCTACGAGGAGAACTACTTCCATATGCCCCATTAGTTCTATCCTCCTACCCATGGATGATTCGAAGTGGCCCTTGTTGCTAAAATTCTGACAAGCTCTGAAGAAGTATTGCATTAACCTCTGCTTGTTCTATTGTACTTGTATGATTCTGTCATTGTCTACCTTACATCTCCTTATTTCTTCCTTAAATCTTCTCAATGTGTCTGCCAAATCATAAGAGTTCCCACCACGATGCTCATCTGATTCATAGGGAGAGTATTTGTATTCTACCATCTTGCTATTCATTTTGATCTCTTTCCTGCAAGGCATACTATGTCAGCTAAACCAAATCACAATAAACCAACGTACCTTAGCATAAATCGGGGAGGATACCTCATCTGAGAGATCATCCAAATTAGCGTAATACATGTACAAAAATAATCATAACATATAAAAATATAACAAATAAATGTACCAACATATACACATCAATCTAGTTAGAGTCCAGTCATCACTGCATGACCATATCACTACACATACTATGACCTCATGCATGAAAACATAAACCATACAAATGTACACTATCGACATGTAATAATTGAAAACACATCAATGCATAAACAATCATACACTCATGACGACACACTTCACAAAAGAAACATCCTCTTTCACATGGTGACATCACTACAACTATGACCGACACCATGAATGTGCAACAAGCATATAGAGCATAAGGATGATTAACACACATGAAATCGACATGAATGCATGACCACACACACCACCCATTCATTTCAAGGGGTGAACCATCCTATGATACCACTATGTAGCACCCTCATACCACATCTACCCAAGTAATTGGAAAACTGGGGTAAAAATGTGATGAAGAGTTACCTTAAGGAAGTGGAATCAATGAAAACACATCACAAAAACCTTCCACATCAACAAAAAGACTCCAAGAAGCCAACCCAAGCACTTAGGCATCCATACCCTCAGTCCCATTGAGGTTTTATGCCTTCAAACCCCTGGATTCTCCCACAATATAGGCATGGGTGCATCTGGGAGGCTCTGGATGCCCCCCCAACATATGCGTGTGTGTGCCTAGGGAATTTTCCCCATTGACCCATGCCAATGTCCCCAAAATTTGAGCCACTTTTTCAGGCCCAGAGCCCAAGTCACTGCCCATAACTTAATGAAAAGCTCAAAAATGAAATAAAACAGTGAAACAATGATGTATTTGCAAAAACAATGACAAGGCCTAGATTGGACCCCTACTAGCCATGACAGGAATTTTGTCAAACATGTCGCAAATATGTAATATAAAGGTGTAAACAACAGATCTAAGCATAGGGGTCTCATACTTATCTGAGAATCAATAAGATTAATTTCTCCCTTACATCATTAGCTGCACTATCATCTATTAGGTCATAGATACACTATTATTCATTTACAAATAAAAACACTAGGAGAGCCATACACCATCAATGTAAAAAAACATGCTTATAACCAACATAATAACAACAAAAATATAAACGATACATCATCCATAGAATCCACATATAACCCAATATATTTACACATAAGATGTCAAGGGGAGAACCTCTTATCAATGAATGCAAGAACCAACCCGGGATGAGACTTCCACGTTCCACCCGACCATAGATTGGATGAGCCAAATATCTCTTCAGCCAATCACTCCTATGCCATATTCCAAGCATGAACATGGTCCTCAAACCGAAAGAAACAACCAAGGCATCGTGAGGCTAGACCACCTCACCCTCATCAATAGAAATTAGGCTTTACCATAATCCACACTGGATCACTAGGCCAAAACAATAAACATGTCCTAATAGGCTTTACCATGATCACCACCTGATCACTTGGAAAAAATAAGCATGGATGCCACTGGATTTATCCACATACACCATGAGGAATTTTCTTGTCTCCTAGTCTCTCAGGCTTTACTGAAATCTATAGCTCGATCTAGGGATTACTAGGTCCTAAACCGAGACACACTCTCCAGGATTTACCGTTTATCCTAACCCATGATTCCTAGGCCTAATGGAGAAAAAAAAACCTATAGGATTTAATTTATATCTCCCCATTCAGCAGTCGAGGATTCCTAGGCCCACCGAGGCAACACACTGTCTGAATTTACCACAACCCATAGTCTGGTTCAGGGGTTACTAGGACACACGTTCTATCAATTCAGAGATCTAGCTCACACAACTTCGAAACCATCTGATAATCTAGATCAAACAAAATATGAGAACTCCATCACACCATGGTTATCCGAAAATGGAAAGGCTAGGATGAAAACACTATCACACCTGGAAAAACCCATGTCATGATGTTGGGATGTGTTTGGTGCATGTATGTACGAAATCACACCAACTTAAGGGGTGTGGTCTACCCACTTAAGTTATTGGTAACAGGTAGAAAAAGAAGTGGAGTCAAGAAAGTTAATGGAACAAGCTAGAATCATAAGCATACTAGATAGATAAATAGCATGCATATGTAAACTAAAACTAAACTAAAAAATAAAACAAATAAACACAAGCTTTGAAAAGAGTCAAACGAAAACTATAATACAAACGGTGGCTCTAAGCCCCTCTTATTGAGAAATGGTAGTAATAAGAGTGAAACTTTACCCTCTTGCCAAAGGGCCCCTAGAACATGGGTTCTAAGTCCCATGCAAGGATGTTTTTATCCCAAGTTTGCCTCGGTGCAGTCTCCCTCTCTCTCTATTGTTGATGGATTGAACTTGTTGAATGGCCAACAATTGAGTCCCCTCTATCTTTAGCTCCGAATCACACACTGCTGGTATTGCTTGGGAAATTCTGGCCAACATAACAATGTGTTACCCATTCTTCATCTCATGGTGGCCTTATATAGGAGATTTCAAATCCTCCTTCCCTCTCTTGGTAAATTGTGGATGGTGACCCAAGAGAGGGGTATGATTCCTTTGTGTGCCCCAATTGTTCCATTGTGTGCTCAATTCGTGTCTAAGGAGGCATTGGTGGCTGTCCTTAGGCGACTTCAAGTGAGGAATCACTTGTCCTTTGCTTTTTGTGGTCCCGGAAAGATACATTTTTCCATTCCCAAGATTGCGCTCATTTCTGGCCATAAGGCGCGCAAAGGCACTCTTCATGAAGGATAATGCACGCAAAAGCGTTTAGGACTTGTTCAAATTTGATTTTTCCTCAGGCCTTAGAGATTTTTAAATACTTTCTAGATTCTGTAATGTCTTCCAGCCCTGAAAATCCTTCTGCTTGACATTAGATAATGTCATCCTCTACTGTATGATTTTCCAGTGTTAATAGTTGCCCCCTAATGTGTGAGGTCTAGGAAGAACTATATAGCTGAAATACATTATAGTTTCTTTTCTATATATCTTTCATAGAGAAAGAGAGAGAGAGACCTGCATGAAGCTTGGAATTGAAAACACCCTGCACCGGTTCCAAGAATGACCGTGTCCTAAAGGACCCCTGTAAGCAAATATAATACAATACATATACAAATTTTCTACAAGGTGGGCTTGTCCCATGCTCGTGATCCTGTGGCTAGTTAAACAAATCTATTTTGACAGATATATGTTTTGTCTATATCACTGATGTGGTAGTGATCTGGCGGTTGCTGGCGACGACTGCTGACGCCCTCAGGGGTGTTTTTTTCTTTGAAAATAGGTGGAATATGGTATCCATATGCGTAAACTAGGTATGGTATATAACTGCACATTGTACGCATAGGTGCCGGCTAGGACCTTCCCGTGTAAGCATTGTTGAAAGAGACGCTTATGGAGGCATGGGTCTTTGACGAATTTGATCAAAGTGCAATGATTGTAAGGTACGATACCATATTGACATGAGAGCTTTTGTTGTAGTCGAATGTCAGGAGGATCGATGAAATCTATGGGCAATGATGTCTCCCACAGTGCCACCCGAGGATGCCCCTTTTATGGAGAGGGGTAATCTAAGGTATCACTTCCTTTTTGGAGAATAGGTGTCAAATTTGACAAAAAGGAAGCCTCAACCAGCCAAGGGGTTGCTGATATGAGGGGTCGGGGACCTGGATGTGATGGGTTTAACATAGGCATGTTGGAGAGGGGGGACTGAAAAATGATGATGGGGATTTAGTGGCCCAAGGTCAGAGTATATTAAGCAGTTTGGTGGTAGTCATAGTTATTTTTGATGGGGAAATCCTTGGAGTCGGTAGGACTTCCAGGGTGGGTATAAATCGGATATGAATGTCATGGTGGCTTGCACGTGGGGGTGTAATACTCTGGCCAAGGGTGTTCAGGGGCTTCTGCCATGGTAGAAAAATATGGATGGGAGGGTGAAGGACGTAATCCACCATTTGAGGTCTTTGTACACTTACCAAAAGAATAAAATAATGGGGTTTGGTTTATACAAAACACAGAGATGGGTACCCCAAAACATGAAAGTGTTCACTCACTGATGTTATGAGGAAGGTGTTTTGCTGAGGGTGGGGGTCCCATTGGTTGGTCTCATGTGTGGGGTTGATGAAGCAGATGAGAATGTATCGTAGATGGGATTATGCTGGTGGAGGTATGGTGGGCCAAATGCGAGGCACGATAGTGCGCTTTTATTCTGCTTGTACAACCTGGTTTTCCAGGAAGGGGGTTTTAGCTTGTATGGTAATCTTGAAGTTATGCATGGTGGATGGATGGGCATGAGGTGCTTCCAGGACTAAAGTGGTATGGCCATGGCGTCACTTTTTCTGTGATATATGGTCTACTATGGGTGACGAGCACCATGGAGGGGAGGCTCTACCGACCAATGAGGATGTTTATCATGTGCAGGGTGAGGTGATGATAAATATGGTCGGATATGAGGACCCTATGGTTAATTTTTGATGGAGAAATGATGTCAGGATATGCAGAGTTTACTGGGACTCTATCATGCTGGGAGTAGAATGATACCTGCTCTGGAACTTTCAGGAGATGACTTTGTGGATGGTTTGCGAGCTTTTCCTGCAAAAACAACTATCTCAAGTGAAAGCATCTTCTTTATCAAATATTATTGAAAGTCATGAGTTAAAAGAAGAAGAAGAAGATGAGAGAGGGCATACTTGCCAACACTAAAAAATTATTTTTTTTGGAGTGCGATTATGTGGCATCGCCTTTGTTCGTTATGGAGTGCTGATGATGGTGCAGCTTACGGTTCGGCGAACAAACCTTCTGATCTCTCGTTATGGTCTTCCCAAGTTTTTGAAAAGGGCGATATATAGGTGAATATGGCCCTATTTCAATTCATTTGTACTTTCTGAGTTTTTGAGAGGTCAGAGGCTTCTGCATAATAGTTCTTGCCATTGCGGTCAACTTGAGCACCAGGGATTAGTGATACCATGCCTAGGTAACCTCCATGACGTCCTGCACTTTAAAATTTTCAGTTTGATGATGCAGGGGTCCGTATAGACTAGGTTTGTATGGATTCTAGGTGTTTTTTCCCTAGATTGCGCGGGCGATCGGGGCAAAGGCGCGCTTTCTTTGTGCATATTTTTGGGGGATAGACGGGCTAAGGAGCTTGGTTCCCCTTCTTTGGCACACCTTAAGTGCGCCTGTGCAAAATAAAGGCGCGTGCTAAGCGTGCCTATCTGAGGGACAGGTGCGCAAAGCTGAGGCGAAAAAATATTTTGGTTTTTTGCCTATTTTTTTTGTTTTTTCTGTACTGATGGGTGCTTGTTTTGATGACAGGTTATTGTGGAGGGAGCGGGATTGGCTCGAGCTCTGAACTACATTGGATGCTGATGCTGGGGCGCACCATCAGCTGGTGCAATGGGGGCTTTTGAAGTTCAGAGAACGAGCTTCTTCGGTTGCAAGAACAATTGCTATGCTACTTGATCCAACACTAGCGCAAGAGGCGCAACATGTTCGTGTTGCAGGGTACGAACTTGGTCATCCGTCCTGAGACGGATGTGTATTTTGTGACCGGGTTTCTACCTCATGGTGAGGCACTGAGGTATCCAATACCTTCTGGGAGGGTGGATCTGGAGAGGTTTCAGAGACGCCACTGTGGTGGGGTGCCTCTTACAGAGGGGTGCATCACCATTGCAACTATGAAAAATTTGGCAGAGTGATGTGCTATGGCAGTGATTGTACGACTTGCTAGGTTGTTGGCTCTGCATCGGGCATCAGGACCGCAGGTTGGAGTATTGCACCGGCTGAGGTACGGGCATTTTTATGACTTTTCCCACTTTTTTTTATGACGGGATGGTGGTATAACTCAACAGGGTCCATAGTGGATCGAAGTTGTTTGCGTATGCCAGCATCTTGTGCAACATTATGTATGAGAGGGTAGTGCTATTGGCAGTGCCTCCTAGGGGGCCACGGGAGCCTTGTATGAGGAGGTGGGCTCTGGTGATTCTGCGATGTGGTGGTGGCATGGTGGGGCGTTATTGGAATGCCACGACAGAGGCCTGGTTTGAGGCCAACCCATAGATGTTCTTGCCATTCCCATATGCAGGGATGGACTTCCGGGGGGATCAAGACATGGGTCTCCCTTTTGGTTATGCTTGGGGGCCCACAGGTATGTTGTGTATGTTTTCTGCATTTATTTGAGTATATATGTACTTACATGTTTTGCTAGTGACATTGACATCGTTTTGGTTACTCTTGCAGATGTTGGCGAGGTGGGTAGCCCCGTGGCTCGGTTGGTTGGCCATGATCCTCTACGAAGACCTAGGGGTGGTCAGGGAGGAGGTACTGCTGGAGGACCTAGTGGTGGTGCTAGCCCTTCAGGAGGGGGCAGTAGCTCGGCTGCTGCCAAGGCTGCGGTCAAGTGGGCTCATGCCGATGCAACAGTGGCACGTGCAGATACGACAAATGCTCGTATCGCAGAACTGACTACTCGGGTGTTAGTTATAGAGGATGCCTAGGGTCGAGTGGACCACTTGAACTAGGGGATGCCCGCTCGGGGATTTATGGATGACCTCGATGAGGTCTGGTTGGAGACTGTGATGGCCCGCGAGAGGGACTATCGGCTAGTTTTACATCGGGTGGCAGTCTCGGTGGTGACGACAGCTCCAATGGTGGCATCGGGAGTGGTTGTGGGTCCAGCTGTCCCTCCTGAGGGGGCACCCCCTAGAGTATACCTGCACACAGGGAAAGCACCATGTGGATGCTTCCCCTATTTTTGACGACTTTTTGTATCTTTGGGCTGGCCGTTGGGTCAACGACACTATTTTTGTACTGAAACATATGTGATATATATATATGAGAGATATTTTTTGTGGCTCTACATGATGTGTCACCTGTTTCGGTTTATGTATGATGTTATGCTGATAGATATCTATATTTTTGGTTTTTATGTATGATGGTTTATTCAAGATGCATTCTAGTTTAGGATATTGTTAGCTATGCGATCAACTATTTGGTTTTGACTCCTTGGTACATGTGTAAATGTGATATAGTCAAATTGTCTGCTTAATATTTTTGCACACAAATATTTTCTAAACAGATGTGTATCTCTTGTCTCAAATGTTTCGTTTAACTGCAACACTACTAACTGGGAATCGAGGTAGACATGCATATGGCGTATGCCCTAATGGAGGGAATCACACATAAGTCCGATGAAGGCATCATATTGTGCCTGATTGTTTGTTTTTGAGCTGATACACACACTGTTTGAACAGAGCGGTGATCGGTCAGGGTGGTAGATGACCTAGGAAGTTGCAGCTAAACTTTGAGACCATCTTGATGCTCCATCAACAAATCTGAAATAGGGTTCAGGTTATTGATCCATGATGGAAATTTGAGCACTTTTAAATAATTATTTTGGTCAAAAATTTTCAGTGTTTGGGGTTGTGTATGTTCACCCTAGGGAAGGGACATTTTGGCCCTTATGGGTAGAATTTATTGAGGTAAAGGTCGTTGACGGGGTTGCTGAGGCATGTCCCGTTTGGTTCCATCAAGATGTATGCCCCCTGTTAGAGGCAATGTTTGATGATGTAGGGTCCTTTTCATAAGGTTTTGAACTTTCCTAGCCCTAGGGCTTATTTTGCGACATCATAGCGGAGGACTAGTTGTCCCTCGGTGAATGAGAGAGGGTTGATGTGGTGATCGAATGATGATTTTACCATTTTCTTGTGGGCTTCATTGTGTTGCAGCGACTATCATCAATTTTCGTCGACAAATTCTAGTTGTACTAGGCATTGTTCTAGAGGCTAAGGAGTTCGATGGGTGTATGCAAATTTGGGCTCTTGCGGAAATCTACACATAAGTTCAAGGTACCTTGATTTTTTGCAACAGGAATAGGGTGGAAATCCTAGGATGTGGGGGCGGCTGCAATCCTATTTTCAATATGTGATGATACCAATCATATATGGTGGATTGTGTCATCGACGTTCGGTGGGGGAAGAATCTCCGTAATGGGAGTCTGCGTGAGTGTGAGGTTGGGTTCCCCACTAGGATGGTCAATTTCCGGTAGGTGGAAATTGTGCCTGCCGCAGAGGTTCCTAAATGTTTCCATTAGCGGGCATACCTCTTGTGTGTGATTTTGGCCAATGCAGATAGTGCATGGTATCACTGTGCCAATGGAGTATATTGTATTGGAATCAACGCTACTCAACGTCCTAGATGTGGATGCTTGGAAAGGATCCGTCGTAGAAGAGGTTGTCTTTTGCTTCCATGTCCATGTTGTTGTCTTAGGTGTGTCTAACCCTTTAGGGGAATGTAGACTCAATGCTGCTCTTGCCACTCTTAGCTTGGGGAGGTGTAAAAATTTAATCGTATGGTGAAAATTTGAACAAATCCGGCAATAGGTGCACATGATATTCTCTTAATTAGAGAGAAGTTTCTGAGAGAGAGAAGAGACTATGCGAAGACTATTTGCAAGGGCCTTCAATTCTCTGCACTGGTTGAATCGGTGATCATTTAGGTCACATAGTCCACATGTTATCCTGGGCTTAGCCTGGGTGACGTTTGGTTGGTGTGTCGTCCTGGTTTGCCCCCAAGCCCCTATGGGGGTGGGGATGTTGACCTAGTAGTGTACCTTCTATACCACTTACGGAGGTCATCCTCCCTCTTTTCTATGATATGAATTGTATCAATGGTAGGACGAAGTTGCGAGGCATAAGTCTAGTGTCGCTCGTTATGATTGCCTTGAAATATTAGGCAGAATATCCTTAATATGGGGGTTCCATCATGTTATTTTGAGGTCTAGCGGGGAACCAACGTCGTAACGTTGCTAAATAAGGAGAAGTGGCGATTGCATGATTGGGCGTTTTACATAACGTGCATGTTGGTATTCTCTGTAGAGAGTGATTAGGGGTCGCTAGGGGTTCCTTGATTGGTCGCTTTTCGTGTAACAAGAACATGATGGATCTACTCGTCACTTCTTCTTGGGTTGTGGTGCTGTCCGTGGACTCTGCATCCATGTCATCTTCTTGGGAGAGGTAGACTATGGCGGAGCATAAGCTAGCGAGGGCTAGCCAGAATCGAGGGATATAGTGACAACTCTCCAAAAGGTGGTTTTCAGAGCATAATAGACATGTGAATTACGCTGCCCGCAATACAACGTAGTAAACCCTTTCTATAGGATACCATTTGTAGATGAGTTCCAGGGCTGCACACTCTTTGAGGAAGTGACCACGTTCATCGCATAGTGTGCAACGTATAATGGGCATGACTAGGGGTATTTATTATGCCCTTCGTTGTTCCTGTAGGTATAGGATGGTACGAGGTTCATTTCTGGATGCCCGGGTGGAGGGATCCTCTTGATAGGACCGCCCAATGGCATGTAAGGCATCCCTATATCACAAGATCTCTGGGAAATGGTGGGTATAGTGCCCATAGTTACTGCAGAGAGTACATGTGTGATTGGTACGCAGTGCTTTGCCTTTACCTTTGGTGGTAGGTTCCTTTTTATGGGAATGCGGCGTTGCGATGTCTGTCTCAGAGCCAAGGAGTGGTTTTAATTCATCCAGCTCCAGATAGATATGGGTAGGGTGGCTTATTACGTCGCATATGGAACAGGCTGGTGATTCCTATTGTATGGTGGGGATCACCATCTTCTTTCCTCTCTTCTCGGTTTTCTTAGCCATGATCACCGGTTTTGCAATGGAAATTTCCCTTGCAGGGGCAGTTTCAGCCTTTTCGGGGATGAGTGGGGCCTCCCTGGGATTGAGGGGCTTTAATCTTGTGGTAGTGACATGGGTGGCTGCTGTTCTTGCAGGGGGAACAAGGTACCAAACTGGGATTTCCAATGATATGTTGGTAATACCAGTGTTGCCAAAACTTGCTGGGAGACAAAACCAGCTGGGGGGTAGAGGAAAGGGGTTTGGGAGGCGGCGTAGACTAGAGAGGCTGCCGTGGCTGATGACTTAGTGCCATTACTGCTTGTGTCTATGTCCTAACTAGCTTCGAAACTTGATGTGGACATCATGCACACAGAGCCCCTGTGACATCGAGCGATGATTCAAGGATTATGGGAGGATCTCATAAGAATGACCCTAGAACGAACGACAATTTGAATTGGCCAGGGCCATATTATTGGTACTGTGAGAGAGCATCCGAGGATGTATCTACATAGGGTAGAATTACATCTGTGTTTGTTAGAGGCTGCTTCTCGCTATGCGTAAATTGGTCTACAGTAATGATGTGGTCCTCATGGGGGAACATCATGATGAGAAAGATGGAGGAGGCTATGGCAGACATGTCATACATATAACTCTGCCCAAGGAGTATATTATAGTCCAGGTGAGCGTCCAAGACTTCAATGTCTATGTGACCATCTTTCTGGCTAAGCAGACTGGGATGTTTTGGTAGAGGCTGATGAGGGTTGATGGACAACCGTCGTATTCTCTAAGCATAATGACTGAGGGTTTTAGTTCGGGAGACCCTAACTTCTTCCAAAAATTTTTAGACATGATGCACATGGATGCACCCTCGTCTATGAAAAATTAGTGAATTGTGAGATTCTGGACCGACACTGGTATCTGGAAGGCAACCATGGAAGGAAGCCTAGGGGTGGATTTGTCTAAGTCAAAAGACATTAGGCGTGTATCGGTAGGGTTGATAGCACCTAACGTGGAAAGTAGGACTTTCTAATGTTTTGGGCATGACGTCAATACCTCCAAAGCTGACATAGAAGCAGGAGAATCTGCTAAATCATCCATGATACTATAATTATGGGCCACTTCAGAGTAGTTTTCTGCTCACCTATTGGGTCCCTTCGCCATTTTTGGAAATGGTTCTATAGGCATCTTTGAAATGGTCAAAGGTGCAGTCGGTGCACTAGTACTTGCCCCTGACGTATTGGTGTCTGGTGGGGTGTCGTAATTGTGATTCTGTGTTTGAAAAAATATCTCTTCGCAGTCATGTAGATTTCATGGTTGCTTTTCTTGGAGTCATCTATATTTTGCGGCTGAGTGCTTACCGTCCCTTGATGGGGGAAAGGTTCTTGCATCAAAGCTGGTTACTGGGAAGATCCTCCTTGTCCTTAGTTACTCTGTAGCTTATTCAGCTCAGGGAGATCGAGATAGTGGTGAATATAGTGGCTGTACTCACCACATATCAAACAAGAATGGTTTTTTTGAAGAGGTGGCCTTTTTCTCTGCCATTGGGCATTGCTCGGCTCTTGGCTCTAATTCCGATTGGAGTTGCCTCCAGCCTGGGATCGTGGTGGGCGTTGCTGGCTGTTACCCCACTGTCCAGGGTTCGCTTTTAGATTTTTATTTTTTATTTTTCTTCACCATGTTAGGAGGGTAGTTCTCCTGGTTGTATTGGTGTGGTTGGTTTTGGGACTGCACAAAGTTCACTTGTGCATTGGTCTGCATAGGCGGGTCATGTGCTAGGGACTAAGAATAACACGGTCCCTGGTTTGCACCTGGTTGTTGGAGGGGAGCTCTTTTGCCATTTTTTCTTTCTGCGTGCTGGGTCCCCTGAGCCAGATAATAAGGTCCTACTTGGTGATACGCTGGTGCCATATTGGTCAAATGTTGCTGAGGCATATGATGAATTTGAAAACTAGGTTGAGGTACATTCCAGGTAGAACTGTATGTGTAACCGGGGTTTTGACTGCTACTGCCTAGATATCCTTGGGTCAATGACCCAATTAGTCCGTCTGCAGAGTTCGACGCACCTGGAAATTCTTGATAAGTTTGTAGGCGCAGGGCATTAGGTAGGATGTTGTAAGAGTATCCTGATTGCGTATAAATCAGCTCAAGCTGCTGGGATTTGCTGATGACGTCCTCTTCGGATGTGGGCCTTTGCTGCGCCACATCCTTTGCAATCTCTGCCGTAAGAGTTTTCAGGAACAAATCTAAGAGAACCTGATTGTTGAGTTTAGCTTTACATAAACTGCGACACCGCCTCCATTCATGGAGATGGTTTGAGATATGGATGACAAGGGTTTATATAAAATGAGTTAGTAATTCCATTCCGAAATCATGGTGAATGGGTAACTGAAAAAATATGTTAGGAATGCGGTGGCGAGGGCGCCAAAGGTTCCATGTGAAGCTGAGGGTTGCTCCACGTACCACTTCATGGATACTCTATTCAGAGTGTGTTGAAATAGTCTCAATCGAATAATATCGTCAATGATACTATTCGATGAGCACCACAGGTGGAAGGTCATGACATGATTACCTAGGTCTTTCGCTTACTTTCCTTCGAAATTTGGAATATCCAAAGGGAGCTTCGTGGGCACGGGAGGCCATGTAAGGTTGTGTGAGATGGGGTCATTCGTTAGATTGGTTAAATCGGGAAGATTCAACGAAGCTAAGAAATGTGACTGAGAGATTGACACCATTACAATGTGCGAAAACACAAAGTTCTGGTTAGGAAGAGGGTTGGTCTGCGACGTACCCTGCTGTGTATTCGGCTGGCTTCCCGAATGGGACACACTCCTCTGCCCCCTAGGGGTTGTGGGAGGAGTGGTGTGTGGTGTCATTTTGGGAGACCAACTAGGGTTCCCAACCATGGATGCCCCAATAAAGGACAAACCAATAATGGTGGCAGTGTTCCATATTTGACGCCTAAATGACGAAAGACCTAGAGCCCCTCCCGGTAATGGGGGGAGGTCCAAAATATGCCTAGATCGATGAGGTCCCATTAGGTCCATTCTGGTGTCGACCAGGTTTGGTTTTGGAAAAATTTTAAGGATAGAGTCTATGATCAAAGAAAAATTCTTGTCACATACATAAAACAAAGCGAAAAATAAAATAAATTTCCCTTTAAATTAATTTATGTGATCAAGCAATGAAAAAAATGGTTTTTTTTTATTTGCGTATGATACTCAAAATCCTAGAAGACCTGTTTGTTGTCACACACTCAAATGTAACTGGGCCTTGAGAAGATATCTTGAGAGTGCTGGCACAACGTCCCGTAAGAGTTGGTGACGCCCCCAGTCAGCCGAAGAAAATCCACTAAGGTAAGGGTATAGGGTCTAGCGCTTGACTGCACTATCACCTATAGGGAAAGGATGCCCTAGTTTTGGCCACTAAGTACCACCGTCCCACGTGAGCGTTCAAGTCTTGGCCTTCTTGGTAAGTCAGCTGACAGTAATGAGTATAAACCAAGTCAGGTAGCCCCAACTGATACCTCACACACTGCGCCTAAGCCTAACCCCTCTGAAATGGGTCTCTGTCGCGCTCGGGTTTTCTTTTCCGTGGGATAATAGGTGGATTTGAAGCTCCCTAAACAATTAACTTCTATTTTTCAAGATGAAGAGTGATCAAGGCGGATTATTGGATGCCTACCCCCTTGATCCTAACTTAACCTATAAATTATTTTGTGGCCCCTGTGGGGAGAATTTAGTGAGTTTGGTTAAGTTAGTTTCAGGTGTCTTTGCTTTGCTTAGTGAGTGGATGTGTGTGAGCATAAAGTGGACAAGCACATATTTTGAACGTGTGGATATTCGATGATCCTTTAAAAAATTCCCTATTTAAAATATGTTGTATTGTTCCTTGCTCAAAAGAAAAACATGTGTAGATTATGGGCCGCTTTATATTTTTCTTAGTTAATCTATGTGATCAACTATAGAGAGATGTCAATTTGTGAATAGGGAGCATTCATATGCTTACCTAGGATCACCGGAGGGTGCAAAGGTAGCAGAGATTACTTGCTCTTCTATAAACAATTCAATCCTAGTCCCGAAAATCCTTGTGCAAAAATTGAACTAAACTAAAACTTTTACACTAGAAAAAGAAAACTAGCTATACATGCATGGTCTTGGGTCACTTACTTTGGCTAGTTATCTAGGTGTGTTAGTACCAAAATTTGCAAATTTTTTTTTTTTTTGGAATGCAAGTTATTTCCCCCCCCTACTTAAACTATGTGTCAACTTTTCAAAAATCAACTTGAAATAAAACTGACACTAAGCCTACAAAAGGCAGCTAAGAGTGAGATTTAGCAAGCTACGAGGTATCACAACCAGTGCTGGCAGGTGTATTAGGGGCTGCCAAGCACTTTACTAGAAGGAAAAGACAGAAACATGGTGTTGGGAAAAATACTGAGAGAGGAGGGTGAATCAATATTTAGAGCTTACTGAAATCTTTTACTTTTTCTTTACTAAATTCCATACGCGGCTTTGATGAACCCAACTCGTGTATACACATGCATATACCAAAAGAAACTAGCGTATACTGATATAATTTTATTGTTTAGAAACACTTTTCAGAAACAATCTTTAACTTAGTTTATTAGTCATGCATTTGTTAGATAATCAACAAATATGTGTAGTAACAGCAAAATAAAACATCACACAAGAGCAACACACATGAACATCAAGATTTAAGGTGGAAACCCAATTCGGGAGAAAACCACCACTGTTGTCGTCTTTGTATTCAACATTTATTATATGGAAAACTGTTTACAATTTTGTATTGATGCAGACTCATATCAATACGCAGGCATCTACCTGCAGAAGGCTGCAACCTTCTCTTGTTTTCCAGCTTCTACTGGAAGGGAGCTACAACCCCATGAACTCATTTACCAGCCATTACTGGAAGGGAGATTCAACCCTCTGATCAGGATACCAACTTCTACTAGCAGGAAGCTTCTACTTCCATACTGAAGGTTTCAACCCTCAGAATCACTGTATACCAAGTTTGATCAATTTTCATACTGGATCAAAACAACTTCAATGCATCTCTTCATAAGAACAATAATAATGAACTTCACCCAATACTTCAATTAGAACAGTGAGATCACTGCAACCAGAACTCAGAAATAACCTAGACTTCAGAATCAAGATGCAAAATCAAACTTAACCCTGAACATTCATTATCTAAAAAAGCATACACTACTTTTCTTCATTGAACCCGCGTGTATAGGTGCTTTCCTTCACACCAACCTGTGTATAGATCCGTGAATACTGTTTTTCGGAATATGATCTGTCTCAGATCCAGATTTGAGTCATTCAGTTAGATATCTTTTCATAATTGCAGAACCCTTGATCAGTCAGTCATCATAACACATATTTTCTCATTCATTGATAAGTTTTGTACATAGTCAACTTACTAGCATATAAAACAATCAAGCAACCTAGATCTTCATGAAGACTTCATTGACAGAAAATAGAAAAATAGCAGAAATAACAGAAAAACTTTGTAATAAGCTTTAGAAAACCCTAACTTCCATACGCGCCTTTTCTGAAGCAAACCTGCGTATATACGTGCTTGTACTGAGACGGACTAGTGTATAGATCTGTAAATATTATTTCAGCAGAATGTTTCAGATCTATAAAAATTACCCAAATTTCTTCACTTCATTTTAGCAAACATGCGTCAGGTCTCAGATCTAATCATCTCTTCAATGGATCATGCAAGAACATATTCATTTCAGGTCTAGAGATCTTGATCCATCAATCTATCCAAGGGTGCATCATAAATTTAGATTTATCAATAAAACCGAGTTCATCCAATGTAGATATACTTCATAGAGAAGTATTTAGTGATAACCCTTCCACATACACACCCTTTTCACTATGGTCTTCTTCTCCTTATATAGATTTATCCTTTACCAATACCATGAGTCAAAACCACACAATTGCCAATGGTATTCTTGGACGAAATCAAATAGACGACATGGCGCTCATACCTGTGGGCTAATACCATGGCAATGCCCCCTGGTATTATCCTTTTGGAGCGCAAAAGGCATACGCGACTTGGATCGTTCTTATTTGCATATATACATGACTTCTCCTGTACAAAACCACATATACAATCTTCAATATGAATATTACCAAATATTCTGCTGAACATTACACATTTCTTCGTATGGACTCCTGAGTTTCTACTGAAGACATATGCTCCATATTTTACCAGAGATTTTCCATCAAGGAAAACATATTAAGACATAAGAATCATATTGCCAACAATCTCCCCCTTTGGACTTGATGACAACCATGATGGTATTTGATCATCACAGAACATAATCATTATTCAAATACTTCAAACAACCAAAATTCTCTCCCCCTTTGACATCAAGAGCAAAGTGCACTATTTTGACCATGCTCCCCTTGAGTGTATGCTGAAACTTCAAATATTTTCAATGAAGTACATGACTCTATAACACAACCAAGTATGACCTTTCCTATCACCAAGGACTCATAATTACATCAATGACCCAACCAAGTGGAATTACATATTTGACTCAACTTCCCAATCAAGTGGGTTTACAAATTTGAATAAGTCCTTATATGACTAAATATAACAATTTTACATCATAGGTATCAACATGACCTTTTCATCAAATTATAGATATGAATTTTTATAACCAAGACCAAAAGACCTCAAGAGAGAGACCATATGTCAGAACCATCATAATGCCAACAATGCATATTTTTCAACAAGGCAGGAGCTCCCCCTAAGCTTGTGCATCCTGAACACTTTCAACAACCAATTCATCAAAGCTTCTTCATCAAGGAGAAAAATTATAGGAAAATGAATACTTAATCAAAATAGATATTACCCAACAACACCACAACTGTTCTGAATGCTGACCCAGAGAATTTTTGTCAGCGAAAACCATACATGGTTTTATGCATAGACACTCGCGTATATACGTGATTCTCTTTTATGAAACCTACGTACCGAATTTAATCTTCTGAAATTAAGAAGTTTGATCGGAGAGGCAGAGACAACTCCCAACTTCTGTCTGAGATATTCGAATGCTTCCCTGGGAAGAGGTTTAGTAAATATATCAACAACTTGTTCTTTTGAGGGAACATACTCCAATTTAACCTTTTTTTCAAGCACTTGTTCATGTAGGAAGTGATACTTGATAGGAATGTGCTTGGTCTTGGAATGCATAACAAGATTCTTTGAGATACTAATTGCACTTGTATTATCACATAAAATGGAGATGGGAGGTGAACATTTGATTTGAATGTCTTGTAGAGTTTGCATCATCCAAAGTAGTTGTGTGCAACATGATGCGACAACCACGTATTCTGCTTCTTCTGTAGATAAGGCAATAGAACTTTGTTTCTTGCTAAACCAAGATACTAATCGGGGCCCCATATAGTGCACCACCACTAGTGATTTTTCGATCATCAAAATTTCCAACCCAATCTGCATCTGTGTAAGCATGAAGAGTGAGATCATCATTCTTTGGATACCATAGACCAAAGTATTGAGTCCCTTGTAGATATTTAAATATTCTTTTTATAGCCTGAAGGTGAGACTCTTTTGGATTAGTTTGGAATCATCCAACAATCCCAAATGCATGCATAATGTTAGGTCTTGACCCAGTTAGATAAAACAGACTTCCAATCATGGATCTATATTATGGTTGATTCACTGTGGGAGAATCATCATGAGCACTGAGGTTACACCCAGTTACCATTGGTGTGCTTACAGGTTTGCAGTCTTCCTTCCCATACTTCTTCAGAATTTGCTTAAGATATTTTGTTTGTGATAAAAATATGCCATTTGTTTCTTGTTTCACTTGTAATCCAAGAAAAAATGTTAGTTCCCCAAGTAAAGACATTTCAAATTCTTGCTGCATGACAGAAGCAAATTTCTGACTCATGGACTCTTCATTACTTCCAAAAATGATGTCATCAACATATACAACTACAATCAATAGTTTATCATTCTCAATTTTTGTGTATAATTTACTATTAGCAGATCCTTTTGAAAAACCTTGTTGATGAAGATATTTGTCAAGACAATAGTACCATGCCCTTGGAGCTTGTTTGAGACAATATAAAGCCTTTTTAAGTTTGCAAACAAGTTTTTCATCATTTCCAAAAATGAATCCATTTGGTTGTTCTATATAAACATCTTCTTCTAGATCACCATTGAGGAAAGTAGATTTAACATCCATTTGATAAACCTTGATTGTTGAAAGCTTGAAAAGACAAGAAACATTCTTATGGCTTCAAGTCTAGCTACAGGAGAAAATTTTTCTTCAAAGTCTATACCTTCTTGTTGAGCATACCCTTTACAAACAAGTCTAGCTTTGTTTCTAATAACATCTCCATTTTCATTTAAATTGTTTTTGAATATCCATTTTGTTCCAATAACATTTTTATCATGAGGTCTTGAAACTATTTCCAAAGTGTGATTCTTTTCATTTTGATCAAGTTATTCATTCATGGCTTGAATCCGACATTAATCTTTGCTAGCTTGATTGAAATTCTGTGGTTCAATAGTGGATAAGAATGCTAGATAGCTAGGGGATCCTACAAGAGTTCTTCTTGTTTGGACACCTGATCCTTTTTCTCCCAAAATTTGAGATTTTGGATGATTATTTTGAACATACCTGGATGGAGCCTTTTTAGATAGATCTTCTTCTGGTGCTTCATTGGGTTCACCTTCTATATTTTTGCTGGTTGATGAAGGAAAATATACATCACCATCATCTTCATTGGTTGTTGTTATTTCCCTTTTAGGAGCTGAGAGAGACTCATCAATTACAACATCAATACATTAAAAAATATTTCGAAGTATTTTATTGTAACACTTATATGCTTTACTTCTTGAAGAGTAGCTAAGAAATATTCTTTCATCTACTCTAGGTTTGAACTTACCAAGTTTTTCATCATTGTTCTTGATAAAACATTTGCTTCCAAAAACTCTAAAATGCTTTACAGTGGGAAGATTACCATACCAGAGCTCATAAGGAGTTTTATCACTATTCACACGAACATGAGCCTTGTTAAGAATATTTACTGCGGTATGTGTTGCTTCTCCCCAAAAGGTATCGGGAGTTCCAGATTCATCAAGCATAGCACGAGCCATTTGTTGAACTATTATATTCATTATTTCTGCTACGCCATTTTACTGTGGGGTTCTAGCTACATAAAATTGTATTTTTATGCCACGTTGTTCACAGAAATCAAAGAATTCATCTGATATATATTCCCTTCCTCGGTCAGATCTAAGACATTTGATTTTTAGATATAATTCATTTTCAACTAGAGATTTGAAGATCTGAAAATTTTCAAATGCTTCATCTTTATGTTTTAGTAAACCAATCCAACACATTCTAGAGAAGTCATCAATAAATAGAATATAGTATTGTTCTCCACGAGGTGACCTTTTCCTCATAGGTCCACATAAATCAGTATGTATAAGTTCAAGAGGCTTACTTGCAAATCCTTCTTTGGCATTGAATTGCACTCTCGTTTGCTTATTGAATTGGAAATATTTTCATATGGTACTTTCAGGCAAAGTGATGCTGGGAAGATCACGAACAACTTTGAGTCTGGTAGATTTGCTGATTTGAGAGAAACTCAAATGCCCCAATCTTCTGTGCCATAACCAATTTTCTGAAGATTTACCCAAGTAACATTGTTCTTTGCAACCTTTCAATACATACAGATTGCTTGGTGTTCTAGTTCCTTTTATTACTGTTTTTCCTGTGTCAAGTTCACGTACCACACATTCTTTTGAACTAAATACATCTTCATTTCCTTGATCATATATTTGACTAACACTCAACAAGCTATGTTTTAATCCATCCACATACATAACATTGTTAGCGTTTACCTTTTCTTTTAGAAAAACAAAACTTTTTCCTTTAATGACAACAGGAGTATCATTTTCAAAGGTGACATTATTTTCTTTTTCTAGAGAATTGTATGAAAGGAGTTTATTTTTATCACCTGTCATGTGTTTTGAACATCCACTATCAATGTAGCATTGATTTTCTTCTCCTTCAGAAAATAAAGCTATGCCACAGCTTTAAAATTATAAGTCCTTCTTTCTCCATACCTTGGAATTTGAATGTATATGCTCTTTTGGCTGAATTTTTATCCTGCATTCATATTCTTCATGTCCAAAGTTATTGCAATAAGAAGATTATATTTAATTTTTAAGAGGAGAAAAGTTGTTATAATTATTCTGCTTTATTCCGATCTCATTTCTTTGCCTTCTTACTTCTCTGGTCATAATAGTTTTGTATGCAACACATTGAGCAGCTTTATGACCAAAACTATGACATGAGAAACATTTTCCATTAAAGAAATTTATGTGATCATGAAACCTTCTATTTGGGTTTACCTTCTGATTGA
Organism: Pinus albicaulis; assembly: GCA_034641835.2. NCBI lineage: Eukaryota > Viridiplantae > Streptophyta > Pinopsida > Pinales > Pinaceae > Pinus > Pinus albicaulis. The sequence continues at coordinate 514,581,891 of CM076579.1, read as the reverse complement.
TATTTCTGTTATTTTTCTTCCTTGTATTGAAGTGGTCATGTTTTACCTGTGTAGTCTCTTTGTTCTTTTGCTGAGTGTCAAAATGTTGTAGACTGGCTTTGGTGGAATTTAGATAGCTTGGTGCTGAAGACTGAGAAGATTCTCCGATATATCCAAGACCTGTCTTTACAAGAGGAGAGTGTTGAACCTTGATAATTTCATCTAAGGTTTCAGTTCCTTTAGCAAATCCAAGATTTAAAGTTTTCTATTTCTCAATTTCCTTTCTTAGACTTACTATTTCATATTATAATTTCTCATTGTGCTTCTCTTTTTCTATAAGCTGATTCTTTAGAGTATCTATGGCAATTTTGTTTTCTTCCAAACATATTTTGAGCTGAGTTATTTCTTCAAGAAAATCATTTTCTTCTAGTGCATCCATAAAGGTATCTTTTTCCTCACTAGAGTCTTTTTCAAAAGCTATGAGTAGTCTAACATCTTGATCATATTCTTCACTATTTGATAGCCAATCACTATCTTCATGAGTATAATAAATTTTTCTAGATAAACCAATTCTTATATCCTTTTGCCACTTCTTTTCCTTTTTCATGATTTTCTTTATGGGGACACTTAGCAGCATAATGACCAACTCTTACACAAGAAAAACATTTAAAAGGAAGCTTACCTCTGAACCTTCCAGTGCCAAATTGTAGCTTCTTTGCAAAATTGATCTCATCTTCTTCTGAAACATACCCTGATCCTTCTTGTTCTTCTACTTCTTTTCCTTTTGCAGCAGCTCTAAAGACAACTTCTTTGACTTTAGATGGACCTCGTTTTCTCATTTCACAAACAATCAGAATACCATGAAGTTGAACAATAGTAAGAGTTTGTAGATCCTGCTTCTCTTTAATAGTAGACACTTTTGAATCGAACTTGGGAGTTAGAGATATTAAAACCTTTTCTACCAGAGTAGTGTTAGTTATGGTTTCACCCAGATTTATCATATGATTACAATATCATCTAGATGTAAAAATAAAATAGCAATGCTTTCCTCATTATCCATACTGAGATTTTCATGTTGAATTCTTAGAGTTTTGAGTTTAGCACTTTTTACCTTGGTATCACCTTCATAGCTTAGAATAATTTTTTCCCATATCTCCTTTGCTATATTTAATTGCATGAATTTGACAAATTTTGATTCAGTTAGACTTCCTAATAATGCATTGACCACCTTTTCATTGGTTTCATAATTCTTTCTTGCTGTTGCATTTTTTGGAATTGATGCTGGATATTGATAACCTCCTTCAACTATAACCCATACATCTGCTCCAAGAGACTGAAGATAGGATCTTGTCCTTGTCTTCCATAATATTAAATTATTTCCATTAAAGAGAGGAGGCCTGATAGATGCTATCCCATCTTGATTGCTCATCTTAGCTGATCTTCCTTCTAGCGATTAAGCTTCTTCAGAAGGAGCTGCTCCGATAATAATTGTTGGGAAAAATATTGAGTGGGGGGGGGGGGGTGAATCAGTATTTAGAGCTTACTGAAATATTTTAATTTTTCTTTACTGAATTCCATACGCAGCTCTGATGAACCCAACTCGTGTATACACACACATATACCAAAAGAAACTAGCGTATGCTGATATAATTTTATTGTTTAGAAACACTTTTTTAGGAACAATATTTAACTCAGTTTATTAGTCATGCATCTGTTATATAATAAAAAAATATGTGCAGTAACAGCAGAATAAAACATCACATAAGAGCAACACACATGAACACCAAGATTTAAGGTGGAAACCCAATTCAGGAGAAAACCACCGCTGTTGTTGTCTCTGTCTTCAATTTTTATTATATGGAAAACTGTTTACAATTTTGTACTGCTGCAAACTTATATCAATACACAGTCATCTACCTACAGAAGGCTGCAACCTTCTCTCTTTTTCCAGCTGCTACTGGAAGGGAGCTACAACCCCCTAAACTCATTTACCAGCCACTACTGGAAGGGAGCTTCAACCCCCTGATCAAGACACTTCTACTGGCAGGAAGCTTCTACTTCCATACTGAAGGCTTCAACCCTTAGAACCACTACAGACCACGTTTCATCAATTTTCATACTGGATCAAAACAAATTAAAAACATCTCTTCATAAGAACAATAATAATAACCTTCACCCAATACTTCAATCTGAACAGTGAGATCACTGTAACCAGAACTCATAAATAAACCAAACTTCAGAATCAATATGAAAAATCAAACTTAGCCCTGAACATTCATTATCTCAAAAAGCATACTCTACTTTGCTTCACTGAACCCGCGTGTATACACGCTTTCCTTCACACCAACCTGCGTATAGATTTGTGAATACTATTTTTTAGAATATGATCTATCTCAGATCCAGATTCGAGTCATTCAGTCATATATCTTTTCAGAATTTCAGAACCCTTGATCAGTCAGTCATCATAACACATATTTTCTCATTCATTGATCAGTTTTTTACATAGTCAACTTAGCAGCATATACAGCAATCAATAAACCCATATCTTCATGAAGACTTTATTGACAGACAACAGAAAAATAGCAGCAATAATAGAAAAACCTCTGCAATAAGCTTCAGAAAACCCTAACTTCCATACGCACCTTTTCTGAAGCAAACTTGCGTATATACGCGCTTTTACTGAGATGAACTAGCGTATAGATCTGTAAATATTATTTCAGCAGAATGTTTCAAATCTATAAAAATTACCCAAATTTTTTCACTTCATTTCAGCAAACATGTTTCAGGTCTCAGATCTGATCATCTCTTCAATGGATCATGCAAGAACATATTCATTTCAAGCCTAGAGATCTTGATCCATCTATCTATCCAAGGGTGCATCATAAATTCAGATTTATCAATAAAACAAAGTTCATCCAATGCAAATATACTTTAGAGAGAAGTATTTAGTGATAGCCCTTCCACATACACACACTTTACACTATGGTCTTCTTCTCCTTATATAGATTTAGCCTTTACCAATACCATGAGTCAAAACCACACAACTGTCAATGGTATTCTTGGACGAAATCAATTAGAAGACATTGCACTCATACCTGTGGGCTAATACCATGGTAATGCCCCCTGGTATTATCCTTTTTGGAGAGAAAAAGGCATACGGGACTTGGATCATTCTTATCCATGTATATACACGACTTCTCCTGTAAAAACCCACGTATACAATCTTCAATATGAATATTACCAAATATTATGCTAAACATTACACATTTCTTCTTATGGACTCCTAAATTTCTACTGAAGACATATGCTCCATATTTTACCAGATATTTTCCATCAAGGAAAACATATTAAGACATAAGAATCATATTGCCAACACATGGGAGAAATTTCTCATTCTGTACTTTGCACGCAAAAGGCTGAAACAAGTGCGATGTCTGAACGTGGGTCATCTCTGAACGCGTGCCCTATGCATTTGTGGGAAGAAAAAGTGCACAAAATCCTGCAAGAAAATTTTGGAGCTGTTCTGCTTTATTTTTTCACTTGGGATGAACTAGGGATTGCAAGAGAAATTAGGAGAAATTCAACTCCACTCCACAACACAAACAGAGGTCTCTACAAAAAAACGCACAACCACATAAACTTGGAGTTGCCAATCCTGTTGGGATGTGTTTGGTGCACGTATGTACAAAATCACACCAACTTAAGGGGTGTGGTCTACCCACTTAAGTTATTGGTAATAGGAAAAAAAAAAAAGTGGAGTAAAGAAAGTTAATGGAACAAGCTAGAATCATAGGCATACTAGATAGAGAAATAGCATGCATATATAAACTAAAACTAAACTAAAAACTAAAACAAATAAAAATGACCTCTGAAAAGAGTCAAACGACAACAATAATACGAACGGTGGCTCTAGGTCCCTCTTATTGAGCGCTGTTAGAAATAAGAGTGAAACTTTACCCTCTTGCCAAAGGGCCCCTAGAACATGGGTTCTAAGTCCCGATGCAAGGATGTTTTTATCCCAAGCTTTCCTCGGTGTATTTTCCCTCTCTCTCTCTACTGTTGGTGGACTAAACTTGTTGGATGGCAAACAATTGAGTCCCCTCTAACTTTAGCTCCAGATCACACACTGCTGGTATTGCTTGGAAAATTCTGGCCAGCATAACAATGTGTTCACCCATTCTTCATCTCATGGTGGCCTTATATAGGAGATTTAAAATCCTCCTTCCCTCTCTTGGTACATTGTGGATGGTGACCCAAGAGAGGGGTATGATTACTTTGTGTGCTCACTTGGTGTCTAAGAAGGCATTGGTGGCTATCCTTAGGCAGCTTCAAGTGAGGAATCACTTGTCCTTTACTTTGTGTGGTCCCGGAAAGTGATATTTTTCCATTCCAAGGATTGTGTGCATTTCCGGCCATAAGGCGTGCCACAAGGCACTCTTCACGAAGGATAATGCGCGCAAAAGCATTTAGGACTTGATCAAATTTGTTTTTTCCTCAGACCTTAGAGATTTCTAAATAGTTTCCAGATTCTATAATGTCTTCTAGCCCTGTAAATCCTTCTGCTTGAAATTAGATAATGTCATCTTCTGCTGTACGATTTTCTAGTGTTAACACATGACATAAAAGAACCACATGCAATACCATGCATGCCAAATCTAGTAAGGAAATCACACATGAAAATTGATACTTGCAAAGAATCCCGTTGTAGCTGCTTGATCCTGCTCCTCCTTGCTTTCTTCTTCCTTCCTCTTTCCTTCTTTGTCTTTCTTGATCCAATTCCAAAGTGCTCCAACAAAAATCTAAGTGTCCAAGAGAGAGAGAGAGAGAGAGAGAATAATGAGAGAGCTCCAAAATTGAATTGAAAAAAGGTACCAAATGATCCTCATAAGCCTTTTTATCAGTTAGGCCTCTATTTTCTTCATTTTCCATTATTTTCCTTCATTTTCCTCCTCACATGCAACTTTTGACCTTTCACCTCCATTTTCTCCAAATTTGCATTATTTTCATAAATAAATATGATAAAAATGCCATTTTCTCTTTCCAAATGCCTTTGCCTTTTCCTTTGCCAATTTCCTTAGCCATATTAACCAAAATGAACACCCATTAGTATGTTTTACCCAACATTCATCTTGGAATAAGTGTCCCATCAACTGTGGTTATTATTTTTGTTTTTATTAACTTTTATTACATGGAATTTTCACCATGGCTATTACAATAATAAACATATCATCGTGCTCATATCTGGTAGAGGCTTAAAAAATTCACTGAAGAGTTAAATCATCATGTCTCAATAGAAGAAGTCTCCTATTCATATAAAACATCAAATGAAATATTATATTAGAACAAATATAGATCACAAAAAGGATACCTTATTTATCCTCCCTCTCATAGAGGTAGTAAACACAAGTCTAAGCTTGTATCGTACAACAACACTGTATCAACATATGAAGATATCTTAGTCCCAACTATATAGGATATTCTATGCAAATTATATACCACTATTTATCATCACAATGTATCACTGTCACACCCATAAACTATTTAAAATGGATTTCCAAAGAATTTCTTCAACCTGCCTCACAGTTAGTAATGCTAGAAACATCGTATTAAACTTCGACCATGCTTAACGCTACGATCTTTTCATCAAAAATATCATGGAAAATTTCATACTAAGTAAACTCCCAGATGTGCTCATATCATCAATAACGATCCCAAACAACATCAATACATCCATGTAGTCATATATCTCAGGCCAAAAATTGATCGTCCCATGTAGATATCTCGAAGTGTTTTTGGTGGAAACCCAAAGTGTATGAAGTGGCTTAATCATGAATTGACTCAGATTCTACACAATATATATATATATATATATATATATATATATGATTGTTCATGTGGAACATCAATGCTTTAATCAACTATCGGTTTCCAAGTGAGGTTCAAAAATATCTCTTCATAACTTCCTGAAATTTAATCAGAGTGTCCAAGGATTTGTAGTTTTGCTTTCCAAAAAATATTCAATATCTTCATAATATAGATTTTATTTTTAAACTTCAAAAAGTATTTCATCATACCAAGATTCTTGATTTCGAACTTCAAAGGCCAACTCCCTCATACTTTGATCATCAAAGGCTCATTACATGTCAAGAATAGATCATCAACATATAAAAAAAAAACCAAAGGTATTCCTTGGACCACTTTAAAGTAGATGTTTAGTTTGACACATCTCCTGGCTTCACTTGGTAATTATCAATGCAGACATACGAGGCTCATGAAGCTTGCTTCATACAATTATTTCTGCAAACATAACACTTAACCAAAATGATATGCTCAACATTACATAAACCAATATTGTGCATTCAAATCAACTAAGTCTAGTTGTCAAGCGTTAGATGCCAAATCAAAACTAATATCGGTCATAAATTTTATGCCAATATCATTGTGACAAACTCTTCAGACCAAGTGTCAAGTAGAGCTCAAATCCAAATACCAAGTTATGACTTCATCTATTGTCATGTCAACAAATTATTATTAAGAAATATAAAATTCCGTCAGGCTTTCCACATAATCATAATATGAATTATTTTTGTCATTTTACATCAAGAATAAGTCATATAAGTTTCATCCAGTCATTGTGACATCACTACATATTGAATCATAAATTTTTTCACTTCAACCAATGTTCCAAAGCCAATGATGCCAATACATAATAACTATTGAATACCAATATTAGTTACTAAAAGTCACTGATCCAACATAGCACTGTTATCAAGGCAAATCACCAGTTATCAAATCAAAAACCTAATTTGTTATCATTGTGAATTCAATCAACCCATAATCCAAAGAATATCTATGAGCTATCAAGCATCATGTCAAAACTCCAATACTTCTCATCTATATTAAACCAATAAGACAAATATTTTCAAACCCTTGCAATTGTTATCAATTATTGTCATATACTAGATTCAATGATGAATTCAAAATAACATACTTGATATGTATATTATGGTCCCCTGCAAAGACAAGTTTAGTAAAAAAATTTCACATTCTCTGTAGTAGGTCAAACATTCAAACTTCCTTGCTCATAGAACTTTCTATTGTCTGCTCCATATCTGTAGGACTGCCATACTGTAGGCGTGCTCCTATGTTAGGTCCCTATATTACTAGTATAGTCCCTTATTGTTGTTAGTGTAACCCCCTTATTGTTATTATTGTACCCTCGTAACCCTCATATTGTTATTATTGTGCCCTTAAATTATTATTGTTATCGGCTAGGATTACATTGTGGCCCCACTAGGATTACACTGTGGCCCAATGGACTCCTATATATAGAAAGGAGGTTTTTTAATTTGAATCATCCAAGAATTGTTCATTCATGTAATGTATTGGAGGTTTCTCCCTTGAAGTGGCTTATTTCTAAGGCATTTATATCTCTTTTCTTCTCTTTTTGGAGCTGGTTTCACAACATTTGGTATCAAAACTTTGAGATTCTAGGGTTTCACTACTCCAAACAGGTCATCATGCAATTTTCGCTATAACTTTTTTTCTACGAAGGTTCAGAATCAGAAATTTTTAGAGTGTGAAGCCAAAATCTTGAGGAAAATCGTCGCACAATTTCAGAGCTTGGTTCACAATATTTTTGGAGATATGATCTGTGAAAGTTAGGTAATTTTGCAGGCTCCTGAATTTAACCTAAATAGGTCATTGTGGTATTTTCGTAATAATTTTTTTTCTACGAAGGTTCAGAAGCTGAAAGTTTTAGAGTGTGAAGCTGCAATCCTGAGGAACATCGTCAAAAAATTTCAGATATTGGTTTGCAAAATTTTCGGATATATGATCTGTGGAATTCATGGCCTTTTGAGGCTTTTGAATTTCATCTCAAATAGGTGATCGGGGGAAAATATTCATAGCTCTCTCTCTGAGCATCATATTGGAATGATGTAAAAAGTGGCCACAAGTACACAGACTGTAGTTTTTGTTCTATCAATTTCAGAGCCAAAGGAGGAAACAGTGACACAGGGCAAGTCGTACAAGTTCACTCTACTGAACCAGTCCAAAATTGGGTCATTGTGGGAGATTGAATATAAATTTTCCTCAAAGAATCCAAATTAGATCAGACCTATGGAATTTGAAAGAAGCTTCAGAGGGCTACTTCAGGGCTGAATTTTAGATATTGAGGATTTTCAATTATAGAGATAATTCAGTTTCAATATCGAGCTCCTCAAAAGAAAGTAAAATGTGTGTATTGTTTTTTCCGAATTTCGTAAGTCTTGTTTGAAGAATCAAGTTGAATTGATTCCAAGGGAATATTTTAGAATAGATACTAGTATTGGATTCTAAAATGGCCCCTAAAAAGAATTCAACACCCATTAAGCCTTTAGAAATCTCTACTATGACTCATGAAGATGAAGAATGGCAACATGACATATCAAAATTACAAGAGCAAGTGCAACAAATTTAGCTCTCGCAAAGAGCAACAAAAAATGACATGGAAGTTTTGAAGAAAGGCATGGAAACTAAGATGGATGGTTTGAAGAAAGGCATGGAAGATAATATGGATGGTTTGAAGAATGGCATGGATGACATGGAAGCTGGCATGGAGGCTAAGATGGATGACATGGAAGAAAAAATCGAAAACCTGAAGAATGATCTAAAAGTAAACATGTAAGGTTTGAAAAACCTGATACAAGAAATGTTTCCTAATGGTGAAAATGTAGTAGAGGAAACTCGTGATGAGAAAAAAATAAATGTTAATCGTGATTTCATAAACTCTAATGCTGGATGGAAGAATCACCATATTCCAAGGATGGATATGAGGATGTTTGATGGCAAGGATCCTGTAACATGGATACTACAAATGGAGCAATATTTTATCTCAATAATGTGAAAAAGACACAAAAGGTACGCATTTCAACTTTACATTTAGAACAAAATACATTTTTATGGTATCCATGGCTTTTCTGCCGTAAAAAATTATCACTTGGTAGATTTTTATGGAGGAAATGTTAGCACGATATAGAGGATAAAGAGCTTAACCTTCTTTAACCAATTGATAAATCTCAAACAAAAGGGTTTAAAGGGGGAGCACATTGAGGACTTCCAAAAATTGAATATAAGGGTAACTGATATTCCAGAGGAACACAGGATTGATCTCTTCATAGGTACTTTAAAGGATAACATCCAACATGAATTTCACGTTTTGGAACCCGATTAATTGGAGAAGGCATTCAAGTTGGCAAGAAAAATTGAATGTAAAATTATGGCGACAAGGAAGCCCACCACTCACTTCTATAAAGAGGGAAGTGTTGCTACTCCTATATTTCCACAACCTACAAGGTTGACACCACAACAATTGGAAGAAAAAAGAGCCAGGCTTTGCCTCAGTTCTGGAGTGAAAAATAAATTAAAGGTCATAGTGTCTTTGAAGAAATTGTTACACATAGATTGTGAAGAGGAAGAAGAAAATGAACAAGAAGAGGATATACACCAGGAACCAACCCTAGAAGAGGAAGAAATGAGTCCGACCATATCGTGTAATGCATTGGCAGGAATTACCACTCCTCAAACTCTCAAGATAGAAGGGCATATCAAGAAGAAAAGGTAATAGTGTTGATTGATTCAGGTAGTACCCATAATTTTATTCATTGTAAGGTAGCCAAGGAATTAAATTGTCTTCTATACCCAGAACCAGAATGTCAAGTGATGGTTGCAAATGGAGGAACTATAAATTGCTCTGGAAAATGCCATAATATCAAGCTAACCATGGGGGATAATATGTATTGACCAGTCCAATGCTTTCCATTACTATGGGAGGTGCTGATGTTGTACTAGGAGTACAATGGTTACAATCTTTGGGGATGATAGCTTTTAATTTTCAAGAAATTTTCTTGAAATTTTTTTCAGAAGGAAAGGAATTTGAATTACGGGGTATTGTAGGGAAGACAGGAAAGATAATAAGCTCTAATGTTATGACAAAGCTTCTAAAGAAATAACAATGAGGCATAATTGCACAATTATGCTCACTAGATGTTCCAACATCAAAATCATCTATTTTTTCAGATCTCCAAAAAGTCTTGGACAATCATTCCAAGATTTTTGAAACTCCAAAAGGACTCCCACCTATTCGTGATCATGATCATGCTATTAATTTGATTCTAGGAAGTGTTCCTCCAAACATCAGGCGTTATAGATATCCTTATATCCAAAAGAGTGAAATTGAACGTATGATTGCAGAAATGTTAGAGGCGGGTGTAATTCAAACTAGTCAAAGTTCTTTCTCTGCTCCTGTAGTATTGGTACACAAGAAGGATGGATCATGGCGTATGTGTCCAGATTATAGGGAGCTCAATAAGCTCACCATTAAAGATAAATTTCCCATTCCTGTGATTGATGAATTATTGGATGAATTACATGGAGCAATTTATTTTACCAAGTTGGATCTTCGTTCAGGACATCATCAAATTAGAATGAAGACTGAAGATATTCCAAAAACAGCATTTCGAACTCATGAGGGTCATTATGAATTTTTGGTCATGCCTTTTGGCATTACCAATGCACCTTCTACATTTCAAGGGTTGATGAATTCCATTTTCAAACCCTTCCTTAGAAAATTTGTGCTAGTATTTTTTGATGATATACTAATCTACAGCAGGTCTTGGAAGGATCATGTTTAACAGGTTGATAGGGTGCTCAAACTATTGTAGGAGAAACAATTATATGCAAAAACATCCAAATGTTTCTTTGGAGTACAAGAGGTGGAATATCTGGGTCATATTGTATCTTACAAGAGTGTTAAGGTAGACCCTAACAAAATTAAAGCCATTAAGGAATGGAAAGTCCCCACAACCATAAAGCAGTTGCGAGGATTTCTCGGGTTAACAGGGTATTATCGAAAGTTTATTAAGAATTATGGGAGAATATCAGCACCTCTAACAACATTATTGAAGAAAGATGAATTTTCATGGACTCTCGAAGCAACTAAGGCCTTTAAACATCTCAAAATGGCAATGTGCCTAGCACCAGTCTTAGCTACGCCAGACTTCACAAAAACCTTTATTGTGGAATGTGATGCCTCAGGAAATGGAATTGGTGCTATTTTAATGCAAGAAGGAAGACCCATTTCTTTTGAAAGTCGTCCAATCAAAGGAAAGTATTTACAAAAACCTATTTATGAGAAGGAAATGTTAGCAATATTGCATGCACTAAAGAAATGGAGAACTTACCTAATGGGAAGACACATTGGCTAAAAAATTGATCATGATAGTCTTAAACACTTTTGGAACAAAGACTATCTTCAGAAGATCAGCAAAAATGCGTCACAAAGATGGGTTATGAGTTTGAAATAATCTAAAAAAAATGGAAGCTAAATGTTGTTGCAGATGCACTCTCAAGAAAAGATGAAGAGGTGGAAGCATTGTTTTATGTCATTTCTATTATCCAACCAGATTGGATAACCAAAGTAAGGAATGAATGGAAGAAGGACCAAGAAGTGTGGACACTCATTCAAAAGTCACAGCAAGATCCTAGTACATCTGATACATTTAGTTGGAAAAATGATTCCTTATGGTACAAAGATTGCTTATATCTTTGTAAGAATTCTATTCAAAACAAAAGATCTTGAATACATTCTCAGAGGACACCAAGGGATTTCAAAAATTACCATTGCAGAAGAAAGTTTTTTTTGGGATGGCCTTAAACTGGATATTCAAAAGTTTCAGGGAGAAATTATTTTCCAAATAAAATAAAGTTGAGACAATTAATACACTGGGTCTTCGAACTCATCCATTCCAAGTCAACGTTGGGAGGAGATTTCAATGGATTTTATCACAGGTTTACCTAAGTCCGATGGAAAGAGTGTCATCATGGTGGTAGTTGATAGACTTACCAAGTATGCACACTTTTGTGCATTATCTCATCCATTTAAAGCAAGTACAGTTGCTACTACATTTATGGACATAATTCAAAAGCTACATGGAAACCAAAGGGTTATTGTGAGCGACAGAGATCCCATTTTTACTGGAAATTTTTGGACGGAGTTATTTTCTTGTTTGGGTACTCAATTAGCTCATAGCTCATCTTATCATCCTCAATCTGATGGTCAAACTGAGATCGTAAATAAATGTTTGGAAGGATATTTTCGTTGTTTTGTATCTGATAAACAAACACAATGGGTCAAGTGGTTACCTCTTGCTGAATGGTGGTATAACACTTCCTTCCATACTGCAGCAAAAATGACCCCATTTATGGCACTTTATGGATATCATCGACCATCCATCACATCATCTTTAAGGGAAAATTCGAAGGTTCAAGCAGTGGAAGATCACATCGAGCATCAGCAAGAAGTTCTCCAACTCTTAAAGGATAACCTGAATTTGGCACAAAATCGAATGAAACAACAGGCAGATCAACATCGTAGCGAGAGAAGTTTTGATGTAGGAGATTGGGTATTTTTACGGCTACAACCATACAAACAAATGTTCCTCAAGCAAGCTAAGAAGGATAATAAATTATCGCCAAAGTATTATGGTCCTTACAAGGTGTTGCAAAAGATTGGTACTATGGCATACAAATTGGAGCTTCCTGCTTCTTCGCGAGTACATCCAGTTTTCCATGTTTCATGCTTAAAGAAGGTTATAGGTGAAAATCTTTCAGTTCAAACAATATTGCCAGAACTTGATGAGGAAGGAAAAATCATATTGGAACCTGAAGCGGTCATGGAAACAAGAACTCGACAGCTACGGAATCGATCAATTTCAGAGTATCTCATCAAGTGGAAGAACTTACCCACCGAAGATTCTACATGGGAGGATGAGAATTTTATACAGAAGCACCCAGAGCTACTCAAGTGTTGAGGACAACACTTTTTTGAAGGAGAGGGGCATGTTAGGTCCCCATATTACTAGTATAGTCCCTTATTGTTGTTAGTGTAACCCCCTTATTGTTATTATTGTACCCTTGTAACCCCCATATTGTTATTATTGTGCCCTTAAATTATTATTGTTAGGTTGGCTAGGATTACATTATGGCCCCATAGACTCCTATATATAGAAAGGAGGTTTTGTAATTTGAATCATCCAAGAATTTTTCATTCATGTAATGTATTGGAGGTTGCCCCCTCGAAGTGGCTTATTTCTAAGTCGTTGATATCACTTTTCTTCTCTTTTTGGAGCTGGTTTCACAACATCCTAGTTTTTGCATAGAGATTTTTTTTGTTGTTGTCCTACATGCACAATCACAACCACAATCCTTCTTCCGTGCATTTGGGAGGATTATAATCACACTCTTAAGCCTTCCTTCCAGTGGTTAGGGCTTAGACTAGGAGAAACCTTCTCTTATTAGACCATAACTTGCTGTAGACCAACAACATCAGATATTTATCTATTTATGTCCAAAAATATTACTTCAACAATAAATAATCTTCTATACATTTAATGCAAATGATAATAGGTTTAGGGATATTTTGGAGAGTCTCTCCCTCTGAATGGGAAGCCACTCCAGTCATCATCATTCAAAACATCAACCTATCTATCATAATACTATCATGCATCAAAAGAATTGTTAGATCATGAAATCAAACTATATCAGGTTCTAAAACATACATTCATGATGGTCATAACATGTTAGCATAAACTACTGCATCATCACATTGAACATGAAATCAAAATTTCATCAAGGGTTAGATTCATATGATTAGGGAAGCTTACAAGTGTATCACTATACTTCGAAGATTATAATCACTGCATCACTTCTTTATAATATTACTCAACCATCAAGTTAGGGCATCCAAATTTATCCCATTGTCCAATTTACTAAGATTATCAAAACCTAAAAAAGATCAAAATGAAGATCCTGAATATGAAGCTTATTGTTACACTTCCATTATTAAGGTTACCATGCTTATAAAAAGTATCAAATCACAATATATCAAAGTTAATGCATTTGGGAAATTCATCATGTCTAGAATGTAAGATCCTTGCCAAATATAAAGTGCATCAATAGATCACATGAATCGTAAACCAAACTTACTTCATATGCATATACGAGCCATTCGTGAAGGTGATATTATCATGATACCTTAGGTTTTACCTTGCCATCCAATATTTCACCTGAAATATACTATACATACCTTGTAGTATTCTGATACCTGTGCAACTTACTTGTACCACTTACCTTTTCATGTGGTCAAATTCCTTTATGTTACAGCTTGCCAACATTGCATCTCATGTGCATTTTTGTTACAAATTTTTTCATCTACACCTTGAGTAATGTTAAATTTTCACAGGGATGATTTTTATTTGCTTTAGATAATTTCATTTCATCATTTACATATTGAATTCACCCCACTCATAACATTATTTATATTTACCACATTATTCAACAACATATATATAGAAATAAAAATATCATCATCAATGCAATGAAACATAAAGGATTAATAGAAGAAAAAGCATTCACGCATAGAGGCACTGGGATTGGTCAGAGACCAGGGAAAAACCCACTATGAGGAAAACCATTCCAAATCCTTCTTCTTATTAGATTTTCATTGAATGATTCAGAAAAAGAGAGTACAATGACCCATATCTTCAACCATCATCCTATCCAGCAAAATGAACTAAACAATGTCCATGAGATGAACCCAACAATGATAAAAATCAAAACCCTGATTTAGAAGCCTGTGATCAACTCTCACTGTCTATGGTCAAATGTTGAACTCTGTGGTCAACTGAAAAAATATACAATCAATTGTAAAACTCAAACCCTATTTCCCAACCGCACGCTTATAGTGATGTGAATTAGACTAAAACCCTCCAACCACACACATGAGCTTGTGTGCCTGCGGTTGCGACCAAAATATTCCTGAAGCATGCTTGCGACTGGAAACCAAAACCCTAAAAATATGTGCGAGCTTCAACCCTGCAATCTCAAACCCATACGAACCAATGTGCGTGACCCAACCTCATACCTGTGCAAGACAAATCCAAAGAAAGAAGAATGATCATGATGATGTCCAAATGAGGGTCACTTGATTTGTATTTATAGCCATCCATAGGTGTCCAATTTCTCTTTTTGGCCTGTTATCACTCATTAAGTTTTAAAACTTTCATTGATAGGGTCATGCAGGTCAGTCACCAAAATTGAAGTGGTCTCCTAAGTCAATTTTTGAGATATTTGTTTTTTTTTTTTGTTTTTTGTTTTTTGCATTTGATGAAGTCTATCCTAAGTTTAAAACCCATCCCAAACCATGCCATATCATGTCAAATCAACCTAATCCCATCTAGTTGTCATTCTCATGCCTTTTTACCACAAAAAATTCCACTAGCCAGTTTTTCATATTTTCGTAGAGATTTACAAAGGAAATTTGTAGATTTCGCTACGAAACTACCTAATAGTTTTGTAGCGAATCTGTTAGCATCCTAACTGTCTTCGCTACGAAACTGTGTTTTTTCAGCCTAAGTGTCAGAGTGGTGCAAGGTGTCAAATTTCGATAAGACAAGTAAGGGGTTATGTCATTTGAGTTTGTTATGAAAATTCCCAAACATGCTTAGCCATATTTGCTATCATTATTGTCTTTTATAGTCACATGTGTCATCATCAAACTCTGAGTTGTAATTTTGCTATCATTATTGTCTTTTATAGTCACATGTATCATCATCAAACTCTGAGTTGTCAAAATTACCTTTTAAACTTTACCCTAAGCTGATCTTTGTCATTCAACATTCATTCTTGCATGTGGAGCATCTCACTGTCACTATTTGAGAGCTGCTTCACCACACCAAGCAGTTTGCTGTCCAATTTGTCTTTACAGGTGTCACATTTTTAAGAGGGCAACTTGGTTATAAAGAGAGATGGCCATGAAGGAGAAAGAATAAAAAGGAGGCTATGTGGTTATATAGAAGCCCATGGACCTTAATATATTCATGGAGGAACCTAGATTTACTGAAACATTCACCAATTCAGTTTGTTTGAATTTCTGCTGGAGCTTCAAGGGAATTTGCTGCATTTTTGGACTGTGGGAGAAGTAAATTTCAAAAGAAAATTATGGATGAAAAAATATGAATTTGGAAATATTGAGAGAGGTTATTTTCAAGCAGAGAACAAAGAAAAATAATTTCCTTCAATTTTCTCATAGGTGCTACTAGTTTGGAGATTCAAAGATGTCTCTGGGACCTATTTTCAGAATCTAGAATTTTCCTGTTTTATATAATTTTTTCTAATGCAGATTATGGACTGTGGGAGATGGTTTTCAAAAAAACAAGAGAGTTTTTTCTTCATAAAGAACTGATCTACAAAAACCTCCTCCGGTTTTGCAGCAAACATCAAGGATCTGGATATATAAGATCATTTATGAGCCCTAAATTTCAGAAAAAGAAGTTTTGTTTTTATTAATAGAGAAACTTGCTGAATGATGAAAATGTTGTTTCTTGAGGAGGATAAGAGGTAGTTTGAACCTATTATGCTTTAAAATACTTCATCATATCATCTTGCAGACCTACAGAATAAATTTTGAAGAAAATCACAAAATAGTAAATTCTGGTTTTTTAGGCAGTTTCGTAGCGTGCTTCAGGCTTGAAGCCAGAAAAGTGCTACGAAAATTCTAAAGATGCAATTTTGCTTTGGAATTAATTTTTGTGAAATATTAAGGAGGGAAGTTGTTTGTTTTCAATATTTTTTGGCATATTAAAGGTTTTTGACCAACAAAGGCGGCAAGGAGATGGATGAAAAGACAACATTTCATACACTACGAAAACTAGCTACGAAACTGCCTATTGCACTCTATTTTTTGCAGCGAGGTGTTTTAGTGGTATTGTGATGTTTGGAAAGTGTATTGAAGAGCAGCCAACAATGTGGATTAGTCAAAGAGTATCAGTGAATATTTTTTTGATCAAAACACTCAGCAAAGAAGGTGATTAGGCTTCCAACTCAACATGCTACCACATCATCAACATGATAGCTCTTCAAAATTAGGAAGAACAGTTTCATGAAGAAAGTGAGGGTATTTATGTTTTGTTTGTGGTAAGTTTTGTTGAAGTATGAAAAGTATTTTTTAATGGAAACATTTGTCTTGTCATAAATATGGTTTGTAGATGCCAACTTATCATGCTGCCACATCATCAACATAAAATCTCCTCAAAAGTAGGAAAAATAGTTTCATAAAGATAGTGAGGATAGTTATGTTTTGTTTGTGGTCAGTGTTGTTGAAGCACATGATTCCTTTAGATGTAGTTGGGTTATCTTTTAGATAAATATGTAATAAATAGGTGTTTGAGTTATTTTAGGACTCTAACTCTTAAGTTAGTAGGTTTCAGTTTCTAATTCCTAGTATCTAGTTTATGGTTAGACTAGGTGGTAGCAAAAGAACTTAATAATCTAGCCATTTGGTAGATTCGATGTAAAGGCTAGATGCCTATTAATAGGCAGAAAATCAAAGAGTAAGAGGTTGGAGAATTCTTTTAATACAACTAATATTGTAATTTCTGATATCAGTAATAGACATACAGTGACTTTTCTTGCTTCACCTGAGATTCTTGATGTGTTTCAATGGGTTTATGTGTCTCTTTTATATCTTGATTCCAGTAGTATTGATGCTAAATTACTCAAAATTCATATCATATATGCTCTGGCTTCCTTTTAGCATTGAGTTACTGATTATTCCCATGTGTTAGTGTTGTTCTATCACTGAAATAGAAAAAACCTCAACTTCCATAAGTAGGAATGCTTGTCATTGATTTCCTTTTACTGACACCATAAGCCCAATGGTAGTTGAATCTTCCTCATTTTTCACCTGCAATCACATACACTAAAACAATCACAGAGTTAGCCATCTGTTTTAAGACCTAATTGAGTAAATTTTTTGATAAGTTGAGAGAGCCCTCTCAGACTGAAGAGGCTAATCTTCAGTCAAAATCTGGTTTGAAACAGTTACTCCAAGTTGACCATTGAAGCAACCCAACATGACTCAATTTGGTGATAACATTTTGGCGCCGTTGATGGGGACGAAAGTGTAAATTTTCTCCAGGCAGAACAACAAGGTTCAGATTTGACTTCTAATGGTGAATAGAAGCCAAACACACGAAGGCTGTACCATTCACCTAGCGAATCCATTGTTCAAGATCCCGAGCTTCAAAGTTTAGAGGGACTTCACTGGGAACAATATAGATTTCAAAACATTCATGGTGATCTAAGATGACAGGGTATGTGGTAAACCCTTTATATGATGAAATGTTACAAAGTGAATGGGATGAGTTAGCAAAATTTCAGATAGATGAAAATTTCTCCACAATAGTATTTCATTGTTTGAAATCTAGTCGACTCACACCTGGAAATAAAATTTGTTTTCTTGGTTTAGCTACTGAGATATTAGAGAATGAAATTGAACTATTGGATGTTAAACTTGGATCATATGATTTACAAGAAACTAAACAGTTCTTGGAAGGTCTTCCTACTCCAAAAAAGGAGGAAATTGTTATACCATTTGACTTGCAGATAGAGGAAGAATATAGTTCTGAGCTTGATATTGTAAAGTTGGAATCAAGGTCCAGCCTTGATGAAGAAAATGAAAAGGATATCCAGGATCAATTTGTCATTAAGAGCTTAAAAGGGATGTCAATAAATTATGCCTTCTTTGATCCCATAGCTGATTACATGGAAAAGTTCTATAGTCCAAATTTTCAATTGTTTTTTCGCTATGAAAAACAAACCCATATTGTCTTACCTTTATCATTTCAGAATACAATTTTCTTTTGGTTCAAGAACATTCAAGGGGTTCAAGTATCAAATCAACTCATTGACTGGCTTTATTGGAGGTTTCATGTTGCTTGAATCAAACATGATGATTGTAGTTGTTAGGGTAGGTAGGAGTGTGTGTGACGAAGCTCAAGCATACTGAGCATATTTTTAGTATGTACAGATTTGGTTTTTCAGTAGTTATCATCAAGCTTGAGCCCGAGGAGAAGGCTATAAGAGTTTGAAGAAGACTTTTGTGAATTTTAGAAGTTTTGTTTTCAAGATGGATGGCACTGGAACTATAGGTTATTTGGTGTTCCATAGGGGCACACCATCCCAAGTGGATCCACTGTTATCACTCATTAAGTTTTAAAACTTTCATTGATAGGGTTATGTAGGCCAGACACCAAAATTGATGTGGTCTCCTAAGTCAATTTTTGAGATATCTGAATTTTTTTTTGCATTTGATGAAGTCTATCCTAAGTTTAAAACCCATCGCAAACCATGTCATATCATGTCAAATCAACCTAATCTCATATAATTTTCATTATCATTCCTTTTTACCACAAAACATTCCACTAGCCAGTTTTTTAGATTTTCGTAGAGATTTACAAAGGAAATCTGCAGATTTCGCTACGAAATTGCTTAATAGTTTCGTAGCGAATCTGTTAGTAGCCTAACTGTAATCGCTACGAAAATGTGTTTTTTCAGCCTAAGTGTCAGAGTAGTGCAAAGTGTCAACTTTCGATAAGACAAGTAAGGGGTTATGTCATTTGAGTTTGTTATGATGATTCTCAAACATGCTTAGCCATATTAGCTATCATTATTGTCTTTTATAGTCACATGTGTCATCATAAAACTTTGAGTTGTCAAAATTACCTTTTAAAATTTACCCTAAGCTGCTGTTTCTCATTGAACATTCATTCTTGCATGTGAAACATCTCACTGTCACTATTTGAGAGCTACTTCACCACACCAAGCAACTTGCTGTCCAATTTGTCTTTACAGGTGTTACATTTGTAAGAGGGCAGCTTGGTTATAAAGAGAGATGGCCATGAAGGATAAAGCATAGAAAGGAGTCTCTTTGGTTATATAGAAGCCCATGGAACTTAATATATTCATGGAGGAACCTAGCTTTGCTGAAACATTCACCAATTTAGCTTGTTTGAATTTCTGCTGGAGGTTCAAGGGATTTTGCTGCGTTTTTGGACTGTGGGAGCAGTAAATTTCAAAAGAAGATTATGGATGAATAAAGATGATTTTGGAAATAATTAGAGAGGCTATTTTCAAGAAAAGAACAAATAAAAATAAATTCCTTCACTTTTCTCATAGGTGCTACCAGTTTGGAGATTCAAAGATGTCTCCGGGACCTATTTTCAGAATCCATAATTTTCCTGTTTTATATATTTTTTTCTAAAGCAGATTCTGGATAGTTGGAGATGGTTTTGAAAAACCAATAGAGGGTTTTCTTCATCAAGAAATTATATACAAAAACCTCCTCTGGTTTTGCAACATCCATCAAGGCTTTGGAGATAAAAGATCATTTATGAGCCCTAAATTTCAGAAAAAGCATCTCTGTTTTTATTAATAGAGAAACTTGCTGAATGATGAAAATGTTGTTTCTTGAGGAGGATAAGAGATAGTTTGAAACTATTCTTATTTAATAAAATTCATCAAATCATCTTGCAGACCTACAGACTAATTTTTGAAGAAAATCTCAAAACAACAAATTATGGTTTTTTGGCAGTTTCGTAGCGTGCTTCGGGCTTAAAGCTAGAAAAATGCTACGATAATTATGAAGATGCAATTTTTCTTTGGAATTCAGTTTTGTGAAAGATTAAGGAGGGGAGTTGTTTGTTTTCAAGATGTTTTGGCATAGTAAAGGTTTTTGACCAGCAAAGGTGGAAAGGAGATGGATGAAAATACAAGATTTCATACGCGACGAAAACTCGCTATGAAACTACCTATTGCACTCTTTTTTTTGCAGCGAGGTGTTTTAGTGGTATTGTGATGTTTGGAAAGTGTATTGAAGAGCAAAAAACGACGTGGATTAGTCAAAGAGTATTAGTGAATATTTTGTTGATCAAAACACTCAGCAAAGAAGGTGATTAGGCTGCCAAATCATCATGCTGCCACATCATCAACATGACAGCTCCTCAAAAATAGGAAGAACAATTTCATGAAGATAGTGAGGGTATTTATGTTTTGTTTGTGGTCAGTATTGTTGAAGTGTGTAGAGGATTGTTGAATGGAAACACTTGTCATAAAGATGGTTTGGATATGCCAACTCATCATGCTGCCACATCATCAACATAACATCTCCTCAAAATTAGGCAGAATAGTTTCATAAGGACAGTGATGATATTTATGTTTTGTTTGTGGTCAGTGTTGTTGAAGCACATGATTCCTTTCGATGTAGTTGGGTTATATTTTAGATAAAGATGTAATAAATAGGTGTTTGAGTTATGTTGGCACTCTAACTCTTAATTTAGTAGGTGTCAGTTTCTAATTCCTAGTATCTAGTTTATGGTTAGACTAGGTGGTAGCAAAAGAACTTAATAATCTAGCCATTTGGCAGATTCGATGTAAAGGCTAGATGCCTATTAATAGGTAGAACATCGAAGAGCAAGAGGTTGGAGAATGCTTTTGATACAACTACTATTGTAATTTATGATATCAGTAATAGACAGACAATGTCTTTTCTTGCTTCACCTGAGATTCTTGATGTGTTTCAATGGGTTTATGTGTCTCTTTTATATATTGCTTCCAGTAGTATTGATGCTAAATTACTCAGAATTCATATCATATATGCTTTGACTTCATTTTAGCATTGAGTATTGATTATTATCATGTGTTAGTGTTGTTCTATCATTGAAATAGAAAAAGCCTTAGCTTCCATAAGTAGGAATGCTTGTCATTGATTTCCTTTTACTGACTCCATAAGCCCAATGGTAGTTGAATCTTCCTCATTTTTCAACTGCAATCACATACACTAAAATACTCGCAAAGTTAGCCATCTGTTTTAAGACCTAATTGAGTAAATCCTTTGATAAGTTGAGAGAGCCCTCTCAGACTGAAGAGGCTAATCTTTAGTCAAAATATGGTTTGAAATAGTTACTCCAAGTTGACCATTGAAGTAGCCCAACATGACTCCATTTGGTGATAACAGGGCCAACCTCACTTTTGTGCACATGTGGGATTTAATTCGAAAATGCACTTTCCCTTTTCCAGTTTGAGTGCTTCAATAGTCAAATTTGGTCCTCTCAAAAAGAGGAATCTACTCCCATGATTAGAATTTGTCATTGTGCTGTCAAATTAACACTCCCTCTCAGCTAGTGAGAAAGTAGAATAGCTTTTCCTTTATTCAAAAGTAACTAGGATTTCCTCTCTACAAAAGTTGTTAGGTTGCCTTTCTGCAAATAGAGTAACATTTCCATTTCTGCAATGACACATTGCATGTTGCACATATAGTGCCGACACCTCTTAAGTTTGTATGAACCCCAGGTTGATAATTTAATTTGGTATCCTTGGGAGTTGCAACATTGTTGTTGCAATAATGACGCGCATTAATTAGATTAGATTTATGGATTGACAAAATAATACATTTATCTAAATATTCACATAATGTTCTTCAAATCATCTATATCAATGGGAAAAAAGACATCAAAGTACTATTTCCATTCACAGATCCATTAATACTAGGAATAAACCATTTTCTACATAGAGAGGTGAAAGAGCTCCCTTTAGTAAAAAATGCTCCATCTAGAACATCCGTATTATAAGATCATTACTATCAAATTTCTTCATATAAATATTCAGAATTAAGAAATTCCATGGTATGAAGTTGAACACTTAATGATGCATATTTCAAGGTGATGAATAATCCTCATTATGAGACAAAATCCTTATGTTATCCACATTTGTTAAAATATTTCTCAACTGTGAAGATTGTTCCAAATTTTTATTATCTAAGATGTTTAAGATTTCCTTGCATCCTAATCTCACATTTATGGAACCTCTCATCTAAGTTATGCGAGAGAATGGTTAACATTGAAATTTTTAATTTCTTCATCTTTTGATTTATATTTTTCTCTATCTTTTCAATTTTATGTATATTTTATAATATTTATATTTATCTTTACCACATATTTTCTAATTAAATATAGGAAAATTGCAAGCTATGTACCTTTAAATCTCTATGTACCTTTAAACACTTTGTTTTGAATCATTATTATAAAATGATCTTACACTTATTAATAAGTACCAAATTTTAAGAATATATATATATATATATATATATATATATATATATATATATATATATATATATATATATATATATATATATATATATATATATATATATATATATATATACTTATACTTTTAAAAATATATCTTCTTTGTAATGTGGGAGGTTTGACTTAATTTTTATGTTCAAAGAAAAATTTATAGTAACTTTCTTAGAACTTGTCTTAGTCCCTTCAAAGAAAACTAGATTGCACAATTTACCATGTGTCCATCTTTTCTTATCTACTTTTGACAATTTTATGTGACTTTTATGGATTTTCCTCTTTCTAATGCTACTTGTTGCACTTAAATTGGGTTTTTAGAATATTAGACAAACATTTTTATCTAGAACACATATTTAAGACTAGTTTTAGTGTCTTTAAAAATAGAAAAACCAATTTCTTTTTCAAAATACTACATTTTTACTAAAACCCCCTATTTTAGGCAAGTTTTATGACTAGTTAGAAACTATTTTTTTCCTATGATATAACATAGTGAACCAAAAGTTTGAATTTTTACGGTGTTTCACTATTTCACCTCAAACTCCAAAAATTTTCTTCTCTATAACTTACCAAAAAAATGTTATAGCCAAAATGCTAAGATGACTCATTTGAAAGAGAAAAATACAAGGATTAGATTCTCTAATACCAATAATTGATCATCAAACATGACATATAAAAGAGAAAAAAGTAACACCACATTTTGAGAAATATTAATGAATGTAAAAACTTTTTAAATGGACAACTTCCTTTTGAAAAAAAAAAATATACAAAACTAAATGATTATATAATAGACCATTACAATTAAAATATTTAAGCAATAATATCAATATAAAAATAAAAATTAATACTAACTCAATATTTGAAACATACCCTTTAAATTTAAAGTAATACCTTATATAACCTAGATAAATTTAAAACTTTTTTTTCTTTTATATTTTAAATTAAAAACTTAAATTTCCTCCTCATTAAACACTACAGAAAATAAGATAAATAATAATTAAAATTTAATATTTTTACAAACTTATAATAAAAAGCCTCTTTCTATCAAAATAATCTAACTTTTATGACAAATCAATAATGATAAAACTTCAATATTTTTACAAATGTGTAATTAAAACATCACAACAACCTAACTTTTTTATGACAAATTTCTATTGTGTTTAATATAAAATTTAAACATGGTGGAAACTTATCTATAACAAAAATTATCATAATATATAATTTTAATGTATTGAGTTGGAAAATTAAAATATTTTTATTAAATTTTGATCTTTATTGTTTAAATTAGACTTTAATAGAAAAAAAATACATTATGAAAAATTCACAATTCAAATTTGTAATCTGAACAAATTTCTACCAAATTTTAAATAAATTAAAAAAAAACATATACCCAAACACACAAAACGAATAAACCAAACCTATTGCTATTGCAACCGTAATAGTCTACTAACTTCGAACCCTATAAACATATTATTGCTATCGCACCTGTAATATTCTACTAACTTCGTTGTTCATTTTACATTACAGGGACTGGAAAATAACAAAAACTTTAACAAAAACTATACCAATCACTGACGAGAAGCACCGCAAATGCGATTTTCGAATTAGCTGTGAATGATATAAAGCAAATGTGGAGAATCTATTTAAAGATGAAAAAATGATTGATTCGGAAATATATTAATATTTTTGGTCTTCGCAAAGGTTTTTTTTTTTTTTTTTTTAAAGCCGAGATCCCTATGCGAACTCTGATGAAAGCCTGAACATTCTCGGGAAGCGAATAGACATATATTAAAGGAGTAGTCTTTACTGCGACTTTTTGAACGTTTTTACAGTGACTTTTTACGGTGTAATTTTTCTAACTCAATCGAAGTGTTCTAGAGGTTTTTGAGGTGCTAAATCTATATATAGAGTCAAAAAACCAGTTTGAATAACAAAAACCAAGATTTTACCTCAAAATTTTTCACTAGATTCCAACCCTGAAACTTCAAAAAACCACACTAAAGACAACTCCTATATTAAAAATAGAGCAACAACCAGATTCGTTTGTACTCGTCATCTGGAAAAGAGAGGGACGGGAATGATGAAAACAAATATCAGTTGGGAGTGCAGTGTGTTGCACTTGGTTTGTCTCGTCGTTTTCGAACAGTCGTGATTTGATATGCTCCATGAGATTGCGACAAGAGGTTATGATAATAGGCTAATGGTTGCCTGCCCCTGCGGTGGCGTGTGTCTCAGCGTTGCCTTTTTTTCGACAAGACAAAACTCCAGAGCCAGTGCATAGGTAATCCAAGGGCGGGCTTCAGTTTGATCTGCGTGCATTGGCGCCTTGGAGAGCTTCGTGCATATCGATTCTCCCTATTTAAATGACTCCACCTCTGCAGATTTCTTCAACAATATCGTCTCTGATTTGGTTATACCTAGTTTACTTAGTTTCCCTAGGTCAGGTAGTCTGTTTTCTCAAAGAGTAAATGGCCTTTGACTTCTATTTCTGTGAGTATATATATATATATATATATATATGTTAGTTTCAGGTACTGTCTTTGGGAGAATTCGTGAAGAAGTCGAGGCATTCATGAACTTTATTTCTGCGAAAGGGGACTCCCTTCAGCCCAGCAAAGGATTGTTGGCTGTTCGAAACAGCTGCGGTCTCATTCATTCACAAATTCACTCTTTACACACAAACTAAACGAGTGGGTTGATGTGTGAATGATGCGGGAGCTGATTTCGTCCCGGAAATGTCTTTTCCTTGGATTGAAGGGAGCTCCCTGAGGTAGTATACATTTTTCTGAAATTATGTTTTTATTGCTTGCTTTTTTTTAAGCTAAGCTAACATTATGTTTATGTTATATTGGTGTTTGTTTGATAATATAATTAGATTAATTTTGTGTAAATGTGCCTTAGATTTAAAATATGTTTTTGACTACCGTTATGGATTTTGGAAAAGTTCAACCAGAAAATATGCCCAAAAAACACGGCATATATCTGTTCTTTTCACGTCCAAGCCTACAGAATCTGCTTATTATCAATCTCTCTCATGTGTTTCCTAGGAAGGAGGGGGACACTAGGCATATTGGAGGTTTGAAATCATTCCTACTGACTCTATATTCCAATTAATAAATTCATTTATAGTTTCCTTCGTATAACAGTTGTTTGATTTCGTGTTCCTCGTGTTTTTGGGAGTTGCAGTATAGAATTAGGCAGTTATACTGAGTTTTTCTTTTTTAAATAAAGGTAATAATGAGTGTTTGAGTGTGATTTCTCGGTAGTGTCATCCAGAGGTTTGAGTTTTTAATAATATATTAGCACGGTACATGGTCGTAGCGTGTTAAATTGCCCTTAGCTTGCCCTTTGATTTACATACGGTATGCTACAATAAAACGATCAATAGGGTTAGCGGAATTGTCATTTGTTTTCAAGTTCGTTCTGATACCTACAGTGTCTTTTACGTCACATAATGACCCTTTGTTCTTCTATGGTCAAGGTTAGTTGCTGCAAAATCGTATCGGTAGTTTTTGCAGAGAATTTCTGGAGATTCATTCACAGATCTCGGTGTAGCGTGCCACCTGTAATTTACCTTGATAGGGTTTGTGGGCAGAGTTTGTACATGAGCTTTTTTCACCCTGACAAGTTGGTTCCCCATTCGAAGCTGCTAGCAACTCATGGGCGAGCCTTATTTCCACTGCCATAGACCTTTTAACGTTCGAGCTGAAGTATTGAACAAGGCCTGCGTTAGTGAGCGTGTTAAAGTTTTTAAAAGGGTTGAAGATTTTCGTTTTTAAAATTTTAATACGCGCTCAATATTTAAGAAGGTTTCTTTCCTTTTAATACTAGATTTTCGTGATTTAAGAAGGGTCTTCCTTACGTGAAACATTTTTCAAAAAGGGATTTCAATTAAAGAGTGCTATTCCCTTAGGTAAAGCATTTTCAAAGGGATTTTTTCTCATACATGCATTTATTTGAAAAGAGCACATGAATTAATTTCTAAATGGATTTTTTTAATGATTTGTTTTATGAGTAAAGCTTTTTAATAAGGTTTTTAAAAGTGTTTTCTGAAAAGTTTTTTAAAAAAGGGATGATTGCTGATTCGCTTAAGAAGAAAGGTCTTTTTGAGTGCCGAGGAGATCTGAGATAGATCTGAGCCAGTGGACACCACTGATGAAGGAAGAATTCCGGTGAAAGGTCGCTGATGAAGGGATCTGGTGAAAATTCACCAATGAAGGAGGAGATTTGAAGCAGATCTTACTGGGGTAGAGGATTCGAAAGCCTGTCGCACAACATACAAAACAACCTGTTGAATTGGTTGTAGATCAGGTAGATCTGTATCGTAACATTGCTTTCTATAAAGATCTGGAGTAGATCTATCATTTTTTTTTTTTTTTTTTTTTTTTCTGTCAAGTATTTTATTTGAATCATCAAGATGAATAATCAAATAATCGAAGCATACTTGAATGCGATTAACAAACTTGATGGCTCAAATTACTCAAATTGGAAATTCAAGAATGCAGATTGTGCTAGAAGTGCATAGTGCTTGGACGATTGCAAATGGGGATGAACTGAAGCCAGCAGCGGGAGCAACATCTGTCCCAGATTGGGAGAAGAGAGAAGGAAAAGCAAAGCCGTTGCTGAATATGTCAGTATAAGGTTGCATCATACCGCATATTAGAGAATGCAAATCAACAAGCGAAATTTGGACAGTATTGAAGGATTTGTATGAGATTAGGAATACAAATCCTATTCTATCAAGCTGAGTTCGTCAAAGGAAATTTAGAATGAGTTGAAAGCTACACCAACACTCAGAAGATCAGGTAGGCAGATTCAATTTCCTGCTAGATGTAGGGAGAATGCCTTTATAACTAGTATGATGAATGTTGTTGAACCTTATAATTATAGAGAAACAAATCAATGTAGTGAATGGAAAACAACTATGGAATAGGAATATGAATCTATTCTAAAAAATAACACTTGGGAGCTGGTTGAACTTCCCGAAGGGAAACAAACCATAGGTTGTAAATGGTTGTATAAACCCAAGATTAATGCAGATGGAACCATAGATAAATTAAAAGTTAGATTGGTAGCAAAGGGGTATTCACAAAAACAAGGCATTGACTATGAAGAAACCTTCACCCCTGTAGCTAAACTAAACACTATCAGAATCTTGATTGCTTTAGCTACTAAGAAAAATTGGATGATTCACCGACTAGATGTAAAATATGCATTTTTAAATAGGGAATTAAAAGAGGAGGTTTAATTAGAGCTACCTAAGGGGTTTGTATAGAAAGGGAAAGAAAATTTAGTTTGTAGATTAAATAAAGCTTTGTATGGGTTGAAACAAGCACCTAGGTCATGGTATGAAACGATTGATTCATTTTTTTTGCAACACAGTTACAACAAAAGTAAAAATGACCCTAATCTGTATACTGTGAAAGATGCAAAGGGGCGCATAATGTTGATTTCTTTATATGTAGATGATCTAATTATTACAAGTGATGCTGCTGATCTAATCAAAGAAATCAAGCAGAAAATGTCACAAATGTTCGAAATGAAAGACCTTGGTGAACTAAGATATTGTTTGGGTCTCGAGATCTGGAGAGATTTAGGACAAAATTTTCTGTCCCAGGGTAAGTATGTCAAAGGTCTACTGGAAATATTCAAGATGGATCAGTGCAAGGCTGTAGCAGTACCACTACAGTAGAACATTAAACTTCAGAGTGAGGATGACTCTAAAGTGGCAGATGCGACACTTTATAAACAACTGGTTGGGAGTTTAATTTACCTAACCACTACTAGACCAGGTTTGGCTTATATAGTCAGTGTGCTAAGTCAATACATTTCCAATCCACTTGAGAGTCATTGGAATGCAACGAAAGGTGTTTTAAGGTATCTACAAGGAACTATAGATTATGACATTATTTATACTGATTCTTATGATGTTAGATTGACAGGATTTATAGATTTTGACTGAGATGGAAATGTAGATGACCGAAGATCCATAACAGGCTATGCATTCAACATTGGATCCAGGGTGATTACATGGAGCAGTAAGAAACATAACACAGTTTCCTTGTCTTCAGCAGAGTATCAAGCTGTGTGTGCAGCGACATGTGAGGCAGTTTGGTTGCGAAGACTTCTCCGGGATGTCGGGGAAGAACAGAGAGATTCAACAAAAATCAGATGTGACAACCAGAGTTCAATCAAACTTGCTAATAATTCGGTGTTTCACAAGAACACTAAACACATTGATACACAATTCCACTTTGTCAGGGAGAAAGTTCAATCAAAAGAAATCTATCTTGTATATTGTAAAACATGTGATAATGTTGCTGACATTTTCACCAAGCCTCTTGGAAAAATTAAGTTTGAAATTTTTAGGGAGATGTTAGGCATATTTGTGAACCCCTTCCCTGTTAAGGGGGACTGTTGAAGATAATGGAGAATCCTATATTAGTGTGAGTTGGTTCACGAGACCTTAGGATAGGAATTAGTTTCTATTTCTTAGGGTATGGTTCTAATTTCCATAAAAACTTGTATGCTATATAATGCTTGAAGTGTATTGAGAATGTAGAGTGTTCTGCAGAGCCAAACTCTCCTGGTTCAGAATCTCTTTCGTAGAGCTGACCAGTGGGATTTTTATTTATCAATTCAAACATCTCATTTTATCATAAACATACATCATGATTAGCGTGATTAATGAGTTGTTAAGTTTTCAATTTTGCATAATATTTGATTATATCTTTAATTTTGACAGTGGACTATGAATGGTCGAAAAGTCCTGAATAGTTTCGTTATCAATTTCATTTTTGTTAGGAGTCATTGATAATATGAATTTTTTATTTTTTCATTTTATCAAACAAATTTAACATAAATGAAGATTTCATAAGAGATAGTATGTACTTTTTATGTGTAACTTATCTGATATTTAAACATGATTTGTTACGAAAGTTTTTTCCTTTTTCATTTTATTAAAACAAATTTAACATATAATGAAGATTTCAAAAAGTCCTGAATAGTTTCGTTATCAATTTCATTTTTGTTGGGAGTCTTGATAATATGCATTTTTTTTTTCATTTTATCAACCAAATTTAACATAATATGAAGATTTCATAAGAGGTAGTATGTACTTTTTCTGTCTAACTTATCTGATATTTAAACATTATTTGTTGTGAAAGGTTGTTCCTTTTTCATTTTATTAAAACAAATTTAACATAATATGAAGATTTCATAAGAGGTACTATGCGCTTTTTCTGTCTAACTTATCTGATATTTAACAATGATTTGTTGCGAAAGGGTTTAGAGTATTGGAAATTTGGAAAACTTAATTATATGTGTATGAGGTGTTTTTAATTACATAATAAGGTATCATAAAGATTTTATTATTTTATGTTGTTTTAGTTTTGGAGTATATTGTTTTAAAAGACTTAGATTATGCGAAAATCTTTATTCCAGTAAGAGTATTATTGACACTTTTAATATGCATTTTGGGATGTTTGTTAATATCAATAAGTTGTACTGATTTGCAACCATGCTCATCATTTTATTTCATTTAAAATTTTGAAGTATAACATTTTGTAGTACACTTTTTCATCTAGAAAAACAGTAAAAGTGTTATTGACACCTTTAATATGCATTTTGGGGATGTTTTTTCATATCAACTGGTTGACTGAATTTGCAACCATGCTCATCATTTTATTTCATTTAAAATTTTGAAGTATATTATTTTGTAGTAGAATTTTTCATCTCAAAAAATTGGTTTGAATTGGATTGACATTTCTCGTATACATTATGGATATGTTAGAAATAAGTTTATCTGATTTTTTTTTTTTTTTTAGGTGTTAACCTATTGCACTTTTTATTATTCACTATTTTGATGCATGATTTATATAGCTATATATGAGTTCAGTTGAATTGAAGTGGTTTTACCTACCTTAATTATTATTTGTCCATAACCATAGAAAATTTTAGGGGCTAATATTCCTAGGTGCGCTAATTTTCCATTGTTTTTCCAAAAAAAATAAAAGATTCACCAAATTTATTTATTGGATTTCACCAATTTTTACAATATAAAATTACTTTAACTTAAAAATTGGCAAAATCATATAGAGTCTATATATAAAATCATTAGAAATTTGAATATTTTTACAAATATATGATTTTTTTTTTTTTTAATATTTTTCATATTACAGACTAGTGAAATTCGCCATTCTAAACTTTACGATAAATTTTGATCCTTAAATTTTTCCTTGGCCACAATATTTTAATGTATGTTTTTTCTTTGTAAGTTTAGTAGATCCTCCCTATTTTCCATTAAATAAAAATAAAATAAAAGCATGTTACAATCAATATATATGCTGGATAACCTCAACATGCCCGTAGGAAACCAGGTCTGTTGGCCACCTCAAAGAGTTATAAGCCAACCAAAATTGATAGAGTTTGAACCTGGTTTGTTGGCCACCACAAAGAGTTATAAGCCAAAAAAAATTGATAAAGTTTGAACCTGATACTATATACTGTATGCCTTAACAAATTTTTTGTCTATTACATTCAAAGAATTAATCATAAAGTAAATGATACCCATAATATGCATGTCAAAAATACCAAAAAGAAAAGGATTCCATAAATCTCAATCATTAGATGACTCGATAGGCACGAGGCCCTTAACACTGGATCCGTGCATATCATACTTGGTTAATGTATGTTAAATTATAAGTGGTATTCTTATTTTTACGTGTGCTCTCATTTTTATTTTTCCTTGTGCTCTCATTTTGCCACATTGGCTAGTGTCCCCAAGTATTTTGTTTCTTAGAGGGTTCAAACCACATAAATATATTAATATTATAATCTTTGATATGGTTGTGTGAGTGGTAACTTAAGTTTGCCACATTGGCTAGTGTCGCCGAGTATTTTATTTCTTAGAGGGTTAAAACCACATAAAAATACCAAAATTATAATCTTTGATATGGTTGAATTAGTGGTAACTTAAGGTGTTCATATTATATGAAATACCTTATTTTCATAAGCAATGGTATCCCTTTTTGAGTAACGTTTTCATGTTGTTAGAGATTATCAAATTAGAGGGTTTCCTTTAGATACCTATGAGATAAAATTCCTTTTCATCTTATTAAAATTTCTTGTAATTGAGAGTCATTGTTCCCATTGATTGTAACAATTGGAACCCATATACAACATCCACTCCGACCATTTGGATTGCAATCATTGGACTATACAATAAATAATCCATCATAGTAAGTTTAATATTATGGAATTTACTAAAAATTTTATTGTACCTCCATCTACAATTATTAATTGATACTTTCATGATGGAAATAGAAAATATTTTAGATTTTTTTGTAATGTCAAATTAATGAAGTTATGGGTACTGCAAGAATCATTGAACACTATCACCATTCTCCTTTTTTATATATCCTTCAAGGTTTATAAAGTACTAATGGAAACTAGGAAATGATAGGATATGGTTAGAGTAGTTCCTTATAGTACTAGATACTATGATGGTTCTAGTTCGTAAAATTATCCATTGTCATAGTCCATGTAGAATAATTATGTCATAAGGAATTCCCTTTGAGAAAGACTCTCCCAGATGCCACCTTGCACCACTCTACACCTTCAGATTTAATGTTAGACGATTGAACAATGGTCAACCATCATATTACTATTCAGTTAATAGTTAATAATAGTTTAACTCATACAAAAATAATTTTAACGGTTCTTTAGGGATGAAGTTCCAGTCTTACGTGTTTTCGCTATGCTCCATCCGTCTAATTTGATGCTAGACCATTCAAATATTTGCCACCATTGCATCAAAGATCTTGTCATAACTACCCTTTCAAACTACCTATACTTCCCTATTGAAGGAAGCATTCTTTCTCTCTCTTCTTTGACAACGGAAAAATATTCACCACGATGGATTGAATTGATTTAGTAGGTTTTCTAAATAGGTGTGTAGTTTGGTTTTTTGAGGACCCTTGGTGTTTCAATTTTTTTCTAGATCTCGTACTGCATAGTGTTTTCAATTTTTTCTTTTAATTAAGGTTTGAACTGTTGTTGTTTTTTTTCTCAAGGTTTTAATGTTTGAGTTACCACTTCTATAGAATTCACTTGTTTCTCTGCAAAAATAAAGCCAAAGTTTAAGTTGATTTTGTTATTTTAAGGTTTTAATGTCTGAGCTACTACTTCTATAGAATGCACTTGTTTGTATTCAAAAATAAATCCCAAGTTTTGGTTGATTCACAGAATTGTAATTGAATCTATTATTTTATAACATAATGATTATTATAATAGAAAAAATCATCTATATTATTTTTATCGCTACTAGTGGTTTAAATTTGACGATTAAATCCGTGATTAGTGTACGCATATTTTACAAGCGTTTAAATCTTTGTAAAAAAAATAACATCCATAAGTCCAAGTGCTTGTTCCTTTATTTTAAGTGCAAAACCAAAAAACTGTGGCTGTAGTCATTGCTAGTGGAGCCACAAAGGGAAGAATAAGATAAATCCGGTAAACTTGAGTTTACACTCAAGTAACATACTAGCTATTTTTTTTTGATACATTCAATTTTAACTTTTGACTTATCGTTAGGTACATAATTTTGTCTTAGAATTATATTGGTTTCAAATGAATGTGTTTGGTATTATGTCATGAACATAGATCGATTTCACATTAAATTTATTAATTTTTATCATGGTAAGCTGCACTTAACATTACGCCGATGAATACCTCCCAACACTTAACATTACACATTACACTGATGAATACCTCCCTTGGAAATAAAATCCTGGAATTTTTGAATGCATATTTTATATTTTCTTCAGCTTAAATTGCAATATTAGATTTGAAGTTTAAAAAATAAAATAACACCAGGGTCAGCATGTGCCATTAGTTCTCCCCCCTATAATGGAATGAAACTGCGAAAGTTGTGAAAAAATTGATGACAATGTCATTGACTGCACACTGATTTCCATCAATATTACATGTAGAATATGTTTATTTTTGTAGCATCATAAAGTCCTATAAACCCAAAATTTTGTGGAGAGGCTTAGGCACTGGTATCCCAAATAACCCATAAACTGTTTATGAAAATTCCACTCTGATAATGTTTTATTAAAATAATTAATTATTTTAATGAAGACCCTAAGCATAACTTAGGGAAATTAAATAATTAAAGGACATTAATAAAACATAGTGAGAATGATATATAAATTGAAGATCAAGTCATGTTATAATATTAGCCATTGAATAGAGATATAATCTTGGCCATTGATTTCTCAATGAGAAGACTATAAAGGAAGCCTTGAGGATCATTTGGGAAACACACAAACAAAGTGAATATTGAGATCAAATTATTCTAATGGAGCAGTTTTTGAATGAATATTAGATCTAAGTGATTCAGTGCAGTGAGGGGAAAAGTAGCTTCCAGAGAGAAGGATTTTCTAAGTCAGAGAATCATCAACAGAGGGAGGTAGGAAGATGTCCAGTACAGGTAGCGCATAGCCAGTTAGGGCTACGCACAGGCTACGTAGAGGTTCAAAGGGTTTGGAATGTTCAACTGTCATATCATATCTAAAAGACAGGAGATAGGGTGTGAGATCGAGAGGCCCTGATATGTGATTCGTGGAGTCAAATCAATCTGTTTCTGGGGTGACGCAGTGCCTAGAGGAGGTGACATAGGGTCTACGCAGTCACTGTGCATATACCTCTAGAGGAAGCTTTTCCAGTGACCATATGAGTTGGATTTTCCATTGATTGCGTGAGGTAAATCAAATTTATTTCTACCAATATTTCTCTCTTTTTAGCTGAATAAACATTAAGGTATTCAGAGATGTATTCATGATTTTCTACTGCTTAATAATACAAACCCTCAGATTTGCTGCACCGGTTTTCCCTCATTGGGTTTTTCTAGGGACTTAGTCCAAAATAAATGTGTCCTATGTGTGATTTATTTCTTGCTAAGTTTCCATGTTTCAAAATCATATTTATTCAATATAGGATGCTTCAGTAGTTACTTCAATAGTTCAGATCTGAATTAATTCTGTAAATTAATTTACATAATAGGAGAAGTTAACACATATTGTTGCGAGAGAATTCCTTAGATTGTCAGATCTAGGAATTTTCACATGGTATCAGAGAATTTGATGTGAGTGGGGAAGAGAAAATATGAGCATTGAAGTGAAGGCCAAAGTTCTACAACAACAATAGATCTAATCCCTAGAGGAATTGTGTAGTGAGGAGGGATAATTTTTCGCGATTGTCTCTCTCTGAGTGAGTCGACATAGAGGTAGGACTTCCAGTTCAAGATTTTACCGAGGCAGAGGGAGCAACACTAAGCCTTCATGCAGAGCCAGTGGGACACTTTTTTTTTGTAGGTAGTTTCCAGGAAGAGAAGCGTCAAAAGAAAGAAAAATAACTAGCGGGGAATTATTCCTGAGTGAGTTCCTAGCTGAGGAATTCAAAATTTTTATAGGATCTGAGCAGCAGATTATGGAAGCATATTTATGAGCTCTAGAAGTAGTGCATAAGCCTGCCTAGGTT
Source organism: Pinus albicaulis (assembly GCA_034641835.2). NCBI lineage: Eukaryota > Viridiplantae > Streptophyta > Pinopsida > Pinales > Pinaceae > Pinus > Pinus albicaulis. The sequence goes on along the minus strand of CM076579.1, from coordinate 514,546,354 downwards.
ACGTAGAGGGGGAGAAAGAGGGATAAATTTGATATTTTTCGGCTAAGATGGCAGCTCAAGGTCTTAGAGATTAGGAGTGGTTGGAGGGTTCCTCCATATATGTAATCTGGAAAGAAAGGATTTGTAGGAATTTACAGGCTAATTTCCTTAGATCAAACACCAAAGGTCACCGCTCACAAACATATCACAGATCAGTACACCAATATTTGACATGGTTAAAACCCTCGAAGAGGGAAACATTCCACGGCCTCAGCCAATGTGGCCACCTTAGGAAATTTATTAATATAAATAAAGAAAATTTACATAAGCTTCTCTCATAAATGGTCACTGGACAAATGACCCTCCATGATCCTAAAATATAGATCATGGAACAGTCAGGTGTTAAGCCATAGATCAAGTGTCGGTAATATCTAAAAGAGAATGAACTGTTGGATAACTACATATCGTGACGGTCGGATTATAAGTTACAAAATTACACATTAAATAAACACACTTTACCTAACTTTACACTAGACCAAGTTATACATAACTATTTCCTATGCGTCAAAATATCCTAACATCTCCCCTTAAGAACAAATTGGGATAGGATTAAAGGATTTACAAAGGTGACACAATAGGAGAAGGAAGGAGGCATTCGATCTTATCCCCCCTTAATGATAAATTTCCTAAACTCCAAGCATAGATCTAAGTTTGGTAAACTTCGCTTCTATTAAAGCCTTTGTAAAGATACCAGCAACTTGACCATTGGTTGAAAAATAATTCACTTCAATAGCATGATCATGAATGAGCTTTCTAATGAATTGCATGTGTAGCTCAATGTGTTTACTGCACTGATGCTGAACTAGATTTTTGCATAGTTGAATGGAACTGTGATTATCACACCAAAGTGTATTTGGATGCTACTGATGAAGGCCAAATTAAGATAGGATCTGACGAAGCCACATGGCTTCCTTACTGGCTTCAACACCACCATGATACTCTGCTTCTACCGAAGAAAGAGAGATGGCACTTTGTTTTTGACAAGACCATGTAATAGGCCTTGAACCAAGAGTGAATACATAACCTGCATTAGAATTTTGATCATTAGGGTCACCAGCCCAATCAGAATCGGTGAAACCAACTAAAAATGGAGATGCTCCTTCACTGTAATGAATCCCGAACTGAACTTTACCTTGAACATATCGAAGTATTATTTTAGTTTCTTTCTAGTGACTTTTGTGAGGTTTGTGCATAAACCGAGCAACAAGACCAACGACAAAGGAAAGGTTAGGATGGGTATGGGTTAGATATAGAATTTTACCAACAAGTTTAGGGTATAAGGTAGAATTAACCTCATGGTAATTTCAAGTGACTAAAAGCTTGACTCTAGAATAAAAGGGAAAAGGGGTTGGATTACAGTATTACATGTGAAAGTGACATAGAAGATCACACACATAGTTGGATTGAGAAAGGGTAATAGCTTATTTGGATTGCAAGACATGAAGACCAAGGAAATAATGAAAGTGTCCTAATTCTGTCATTTCAAACTTATTTTTGAGGCTAGACTTCACATGGTCTATATGGTTGGGATCACTACCAGTAAGGATAACATAATCAACATAAATAACAAGAATGATTAAGGACTTACCCACTTTCTTGGTGTAGACAGTATTTTCAGAATGACATCTAGAAAAGCTATTATTTAAGAGAAAGATATCCATTTTGGCATACCAAGCCCAAGGGGCTTATTTGAGACCATAGAGAGACTTCTTAAGGTGACAAAGAATGTTAGAGTCTTTTGGATAAAGCCAGGGGGTTGTTACATGTATAATTCTTGATGCAAGTACCCATGTAAGAAGGCATATTTAACATCCATCTGATGGAATTCCCATTTAAAGGAGGCAAAAAGGGAAAGGAAAAGGTGGATATAATTCATTTTGGAAATAGCGGAGAAGGTTTCAGTATAGTCAATGCCTTCAACTTGTGAAAATCCTTTAGCAATAAGATGCGCTTTATGTTTATCCACTTTTCCATCTGGTCCAAAATACTTTTTGTAAACTCATTTTCATCTGATAAGTTTTCTTCCCTTTGGAAGAGGAACAAGATCCCAAGTATCTTTTTCCAATAATGAACACTATTCTTCATTCTTAGCTGCATCCAAATCTAGATGACTTGAAGCTTCTTCAAAGGTATCTAGACCATAATTTTTTGGAACTTGAGCCAATAAATAAGAGGCTCTGTTTAACTAAGAACGTGTACAACGTTGATCTGCAGGGTCACCTACAAGAGAAACTACTGCTTCCCGAGTAGAGCAGACCCACTTTGGAAGCTAGGGAGGTAAAGGAGGTGGGGGAGGATTTTCATCCTCATTTTCATCATATAAAGTATAAGAAATTTTGTAAAAAGTAGAAGAGATAGAGAGAGGTGGCGCATATGAAAAATCATGCTTGCAAGCCTAAAGTGGCACACCCGCTGAACTAGGTTCGCAGGTTGATATATTTTCATCAAATTTTACATCTCTTCTAATGATTACATTTTTGGATTTGGGTGAATAATTCTATATCCTTTTACATCTTCAGAATATCCAACAAAAATACATTTTTCACTCTTAGGTTTTAAGGCTTTATTTTTGTCATCTGGAATATGGGCCCAAGCTTCAATTCTAAAAACACAAAAGTGACTTAAATCTGGTTTGATTGAGCTCCAGGCTTCTTCTGGAGTGATATTCCTTAACACCTTAGTAGGAGTGTGATTTACTATGTAATTTTCATAGTTAATTGCTTTTGCCAAAAAATTGAGAGTAAGTCCTTTATATTGAAGCATAAAATTAGTCATTTCATTTAGAGTGTGATTATTCCTTTCAACTACACCATTTTTTTGTGCAGTATATGAAACAATATGTTGCAATTGAATGCCATGCTCAATTCAAAAGTTGATAAATTTGTTGTTAACATATTCTCCCCCATTTTCAGATCTTAACTTAAGAATTTGATGTTCAGATTGTTTCTCAACAAAGGTCTTAAAGGCCAAGAACATGTTAAAAAATTCACTCTTGAGTTATAAGAAGTATACCCAAGTGTGTCTAGAAAAATCATCAATGAAAGTTAAGAAGTACTTGTAGCTAGAGAAATAAACAACTGGAAGTGGACCACATAAATCACTATGCACAAGCTGCAAAGGGGCTAAAATGTGCCAAGACACATGCTTTTCAACACTATCCCGATGATGTTTTCCGAGTACATAACCAGAACAAACACCATCTTGAAAAGATACCATAGGAAGACATGTCACCATATTTTCTTTACATAGAGTTTGAAGAGAGCGATAGCTTAAGTGACCAAATCTCTCATGAAAAATTTCTCTCACTTCATCATTATGAGCAAAAAAAATGAAGGGAAGACATGATGATGTAATATCCCTATTTTCAGCATTTTATAAATAGAGAATACACATAAAGGCCATGGGGACCTCAAAACTAAAATATGTAAATATATTAATTGTGAGAATTAATATATAAATGTGGAAATTGGACCATGGTGTAAAGACAGAGTAAATTGAGACCAGAAAGTCAAAATCCATGAGGTTGGACTAGATTCCTAAGACTTTCCCAAAATTCTCAAAAAATCCTTAGAGAAAAATAAAATAAAATAAATTTTATTATATGGAAGAAAAAGATCTAATAAAAGCCTCAGTAAAGTGGAAATTTACTGAGAAGAGGTAAGAATAAAACTAGAAAGTGGAAAAGATAGTTTTAAAGAAGCTTTTATGGAAGAAACAAAAGTAAATCCTAGCCTAAGGGAAACAACATCCCAAATTAATTGGAAAAAGTTATGGAAACATGTTTAGGGAAAGCAAGCTTAAATAAGCTATTCCTAGTTAGACAAGAGGTTCTCTACACAGTGAAAGATTTGGTCTCTGCTCGGGGGGAGGTATGGATTAAGCTCAAGGTTGGGTGGCTGATGTTATATTTTATATAATTATGATGTATTTAGATATCGTTATACTTGATGAACTGTGGCTGAAAGTTTTAAACATGTATTTCATTTTTTTTAAGTATATGTAATAGTATGCCCAGTTTAGAAATAATTAGTTGTCATATGTATTTAACAGAATTTTACCATAGCTGGTATAATTAAAAATTCTGTATGGTTACATAGAATAAAATGAATAGTAGGTTCAACACACAAAATATCTAAACTCTGGGGAAGGGTCTAAATCTGTTGTTAGGTCAATCTGAACAAATTTAGTATAAATACAAATAAGCAATATAATTCAACCATAAACAGAGCAGGAAAGTATTGAAAATATGGGAAAATATAAACAAATTATAGTTTAGATATCTAGCATAAACATGAACATATATCTGAACTGATGCATAAACTATTTAAAGGTAAACTTTAAATTGGAAGAATAAAACTAAAAATCTAAATGAGGAAATAGATACCTCATATTTGCATTTAGCAAGAAGTCTAATATGCTGTCATAAAATAAATACTTTCTATGCTATGCATATTCAGTCATATAGGAATCGATACATACTGAACACAAATATATCTAAATTTCATATAACAGTCTTTACATATATGAATTTCCTCTTATATAAATGATGATAACAACATCTAACAATTCCGTTAAAAATAGTAATTTCCATAGTTTCATTACATTTTGACTTAAAGTCATCCATTAAATATTTCAACTACAAAGTATGTAGTTGAAATTTGTAAACATGATATAGAGGTGGTAGAATCCTCTATATTCAGATGACCAGCCTGTAAGAAGGCGAAAGGTGTCATCATATCTCATGACAATGGAACATAAAAAGTTGAAATGGAATAATGATAAATTTTGCCATACATGCAATGCAATATGCACATAAGTGTTAGAATAATATAAAATATTGACTAAGAAATGACCAAAAACAGAGAATTTGAAAAAATAGCAATAATAAAAATTATACCTCTCTACATACCAGTAAGGTGAAACTTCTTTCTATACATGACAGAAAAAAGGTTAAGTACATAAAATTTAAACGAGATTGAATGTATGAATACTCTAATTAATTATAAATAGAAGTAAATAATTAATTACCTATAAGGATGGTTGTAGCCTTGTGCAATGGATCTTAACATAGTTGAGGAACTATGCAAATCTAGAAAGAGGGGGTTTTCCAGAATAGAGATAGAAGAAGAGATATTATTTTAGATCAACATTTCAACTTCGATAACCTTTAATTGATTGAGTAAAAAAGAAATGTAATTCTAAAATTAAACCAAATCAAATTAAATTATTTCAGCAATTTATAATACTTCAAAATCAAGTATATGGAACATATTGTGTATATGAAGGAAATTATAGTAATCTGTCTAATTATATAGACAAAAATTTCAAAGAACGAGAAAGTAAAAATCGTTGTTAATTATAATGCAAATAGAGAAAATAAAATAAATAGGAATTTAAATTAAAATTCAAAGGAACAAAATATACATATGTTAAAACGAAATTGAAGTAAATGAGTCTCAATTTCCTGATGAGTTTCAGAAATAAGAATTTAATGAAAACCTTACGAATACAGAGGCATTTAAAAAAGTTGGTGAGTGATGAAATCGAGGGGGGCTCGTATCTCTAAGTCTTCACTATAAACACAATTTGAATTTGAACACACACACACATATACAGTAAAATTATAATAGAGAAGAAATATCTCAGGGAAAGTCAAAATTATAACTATCAATTTTATGCTACCTCAAGTTAAACTAATTATGGAAAACATATTTACAAATTCCAAACATAGAGAAGCAATTAACCCTCTGTCGTTATGAATTCAAGGGAATCGAAATACGAACTAGTTGAATCCATTTCAAAATTGTTGGTAAAACCGTCTCAAATAAACAATACATAAAACGTATTGAATAACGAAACAAACCCAATTCATTGGTTTGAAACAACGAAATGAGAGGACTGAATTCAAAATGGTTGAAAGGAGGAAATTTGGGGAAAAGGCCCAATCAACCATACAAATTGAAAACTGAGTTTAACAAATTGTAAATTAAAGTGAAACTCATCATACTGTCAGTTGCAAAAGGGAAATTTCAAATAGGGTGGAAACCCTGTTTTAAAATAAGTATAAACGAAATTCTGGAATAAATACGCAAAATTGGTAATGAACAACTCATTTATAAGGAATTACAGTTGCAATTTCCAGAATTATGAAATGAGAATTTTCGTATGATATAAATGTTAAATTAACTACGCAGAATCCAAATAACTGGGTAACTTTTAGTATTTGCAGAAACACATTTAAACTCAAGAGGGCGAGCGTAATAATTTAGAGGCTTACCTCTTCTTTGACCTTAGGTTTCGTAGAAGACATAAATGGTACCAAGACCAGAACTAACGAAATAAACAATCCTGCAAACAATGGAAGAAGTGTTAACAAGAATAGTATAAAAGCGATAGTATGCATATTTAAACTAATTGGACCAAGAGAAGACATAAATTATGTTACCTGAATGATGAAGGTAAACCTTAGACGTTAAAGGAAAAATTCAAGGAGAAATTCAGTAAATTCACATAGGAGCAGTGAATTAGCGGAGTGAGATTAAAATACTTGAATTGCTGTGTGTTTCACACCAAAATTAACTCGGAAAAACAAAGAGAAATGAAGGAAAACAATATGACTCAACCCTAAGTCATTCAACGTAGGGATAAAGTACGGAATGATCCCAATTGTTGAGGTTGGGTATGATCAATCCTACACATGTTCTCCTCTGTATGAAGCCATGTGACTTCAGGTGTGAACGTACTACCAAATAAAATGTGCTTTAGTTCCAAAATGATAAGGGAATTAATGTCTGAGGGTAAAAATTCTGTCAATAATAATTTTTTCATAGCTCAAGTCTGAACGTAGTTATGCAAAATCATATTAAAGGAGTTAGGGGAGATGACCTTAGTATCAAATGAAAATCTTTTAAATTTCATAAATACGGTAGTTTTAATATACCTTTCAATAATGTATGTGGTGAAAATGCAGACTACGTTCATCAAATATTCAAAAAGGTAAATATATACATATGGTATGAGAAATTTAAATACATATATATATAATGATTTCCATGAGAAAGAGTTGGACTTTATATATATATATATATGTATGTTCCGAATACGTTAAAACTATTTAAAAAAATGCACAATTCGATTATATATGTTGATCGGTGCACATGTAGAGGTTAATATATATGTGGAGAGGTGCAATGAAGGAAATGAAAAATAAATATGAGGTAAATTATATATACATGTTGGAATATCACAATTTGTAAGTATGGTGATCTTGGATAAAATTATGCATATATCAAACCTTGCATTAAATTAAAAATAATGGTAATAGGTGATCATAAACCGAACCTTTCCACAAGTATAAAAGTGGTTATATACGATAAATTTATGTCGTGGAAGATTCATAATGATTATGAGAACAATTTCTTATACATTCCCAATTTCGTTAATGATGTTGTTAATATATAAATGACTCTAACAAGTACATATGTTAATATGAGAGTCAGGGTCTATATATATATGTCAGGTAAGGTAGATATTTATGTATTCAGAAGTATGGAATATAATATATAGGAATTGAGATGGTAACCTAATATAAAAAGGTAAGGCATATATGTGGGTGATTTCAATTATGAAATGAAATTTATATTCATATATAAAAAGTACAAGTGTAAGGGAACATATATATGGTAGAGGTAGTATCCATATCTCATATAATCCTAACCTAAAAGGTGTTAAGAAGTATAACCAATAAACAATAACTTCAATAAAATTATAATAGAGTGGGATAATAATTTTATTTATAAATTGGATGTGATAATTGAAAATTCATCCTCAGGTTTCAACTAGGAAAAGTTGTGCCTTCTAAATTAAAAGGAAAAGCCATAGGAGTTAGGATTAAAGAAATTTAATACCTAATGTATTAGGTATGTTAGACAAGATAATAAAACCTCTTAATGTATCAATAGCTGTAGCTATTAAGAAAACCAAAATGGTAAATGTATGTGGAATGCAATTAAGAGATTTCAATACAGAACTTGAAGTTAAGATGATGAGAGCTTTCAGTTGCACTGATAATGTAAGAAGATGGCATGAAGAACATGGTGGAAAAAGTGACGAGAATTAATATAATTAGATTTTTTTTTTTTGGGTAAGTTGGAGATGTTAAAAATGGTATCAAAGCCCATTTTATAACTTTGGGCTTATTGGTCGCTACACAAGGAAAAAATTCTGCTATCAAATTCATTTTAATTTTTTTTATTTATGATTATTAATTTCTGTTTAGAAAAATTAGTGGAGGAATTAATGCAGAAAAATTACAGCTGCTGTTATGATTGGAAAAAAAAAAGCTGTAAGTAGAACTGGGAGGCGGAGGGTCCCTACCAGATCAAAATACTAAAATGATAAAAATAACATTTTGGTAATAGTTAGTTCAGTTAAAGACTAACTATGAATGGTTGTTGCAGTATTGCGAAAAAGAAGTTGGTAAAGAAATTACCTTCAAGTATAGTTTCAAATGAAATAGAACCCAACTCAGAGAGAAATGAGAGTGGGGAAGAATCTACTTAAAAAGCAGAAGAAATGGGGAGTGGCAGGAAGAATTTCGAAATTAAATCTCTAGTCCTTAAATAAGAAAAGGAAAGAGATGCAGAAACCTGACTCCTAAAACTAGATTACTTCCAGGTATATGAATATGGAAGAAATGTGAAAATAAGAATTGTGGGTTACCAATGGTAAGGTAAGGTCACACTTTGGTGGAAGAAACCAAAGGTATGAGATAAGGCGGGACAACTCAGTATAGACGAAATTGTTAAAGAAAATATGGCACATTCAGGATGTGTATAGATTATAGACAACTGAATAAATTGACCATAAAGAACAGATAACCTCTACCCATAATAGATGACTTATTTGATCAAGTGAGAGGAGCTATTATCTTTTCAAAGATTTATTTAAGAAAATACTGTCTTAAACTAAGAATCAAAGATGATGAAATCAACAAAAAAACATTCAGGACTAGATATGGACACTATGAATTTGTAGTTCTACCTTTTGGATTGACTAATGCACCTGCTACCTTCATGTGTCTAATGAATAGCGTGTTACATAAGTATCTAGACAAATTTTTTTTAGTGTTCATTAATGAAATTCTGGTATATTCCAAAAATGAATAAGAACATAAAGAACATCTTAGAATTGTCTTACAAACACTTAGAGAACATAAGTTATATGCTAAACTCAGCAAGTGTGAATTTTTCAAGGATAAAATTGAGTATTTGGGTCATGTAATTTCAGAACATGGATTGGCAGTAGACCCAAAGAAAATCCAAGCTATCATGGATTGGCCTGTACCTACTGATGTCATAGCCATAATATTATTCATGGGTATCGTTGGATACTACCAGAGATTTGTAGAGGGATTTTCAGCCTTAGCATATCCTATTAATTCTTTACAAAAAAAGAGAGTAAAGTTTGAATGGACAACACAATGTCAACATAGTTTTGAACAATTAAAACTTAAACTAACAACTTCTCCTATTTTGAAGATTGTTGATCTAAACAATGAATTTGTAGTGTGTACAGATGCATGAGTAGAAGGATTAGGATGAGTATTATTACAGGAAAACTTAGTCATAGCATATGAATCAAGAAAATTAAAGAAGCATGAACATAATTATACTGTATATGACTTAGAATTAGCTGCAGTGATACATGATTTGAAGATGTGGAGACATGATCTATCAGGAAAGAAGTTTATATTGATGACATATCATATAAGTTTGAAATATTTTTTCACAATACATGATTTAAATGCTATACAAGCTAGATGGTTGTCTTTCCTTCGTGAGCTTGACATGGGAATTAAACAGATTAAAGGAAAGGAAAATAATATTGTAGATGCTTTGAGTAGGAATGATAATCAAATTTTGAATAGTGTTGGAAGTAGTGTGAAATTTGACATAGAAGGATTGATATAAGAAGTGTTGAGTCAAGATCCAAACTATGAAAAATTACACGAAAAATTGTAGAACACTGAAATACTAGGATATGCTCAAAATCAAAAGGGGCTGATTTATTATAAAAAAATATTGTATATTCCAAATTTGATCTCATTAAACCATGAAATTTTAGATGAGTATCATAAAAGACCTTATGAAGGACATCCTGGTTATCAAAAAATGATTTCAACATTAAGAAAGAACATGTTTTCGTCTGGTATGAATAAAGATGTGGTTGATTACCTAGCTAGATGTTTAGAATGTCAACAGGTAAAAGCGGAACATCAACATCCAACATGATTGCTGGATCCTTTACCTATTCCAAAATGGAAATGGGAAGTGGTTTCCATAGATTTTATTACTGGATTGCCTAGAACTAAATATCAACATGATTCTATAATGGTGGTTGTAGACACATTGAATAAAGCTGCACACTTTTTACCAGTGCAATATGCTTTTTGTACAACTCAAGTAGCTAATCTATTCATGAAAGAAATTGTGAAGTTACATGGTATTCCTAAAATGATTATATCAGACAGGGATGCAAATTTTACTTCAAATTTTTGGAAAACTCTGTTCAGAGGAATGGACACCAAATTGAACTTTAGTACCACCTACCATCCCAAAACAGATGGACAAACTGAAAGGAAAAACCAGATTTTAGAAGACATGTTACGCATGCATGTTATTGACAGACCTACAAGACTAGAATATTTTCTGCATCTAGCAGAATTTTTATATAATAATAGTTATCAAGCTTCAATAAAGATGAGTTATTTTGAAGCATTGTATGGCAGAAAGTGCCACACGTCGTTTAGTTGGAGTCAACCAGAAGATAAGTTAATTCTTGGACCAGATGCATTGCAAGAGATGGAGAGAACTGTGAAGAAAAGTCAACAAAATATTAAAACAACTCAAGACAGACAAAAGAGCTATGTAGACAAAAAGAGAATTCATAGATAATTCAAAGTGGGAGACCATGTCTACTTTAGGATTAAGCCTAAAAAGAGTACTTTATATATGGGTAGCTGTGTTAAATTAGCACCACGCTACTGTGGAGCATTTCAGGTTCTAGAAAGAGTGGGGCCAGTAGCTTATAAATTGGCTCTATCTAGTCATATTAAATTTCACAATGTTTTTCATGTTTCCTTATTGAAAAAGTATGTACATGATCTTACTCATGTAATTGATTAGACTGTGATATAGGTGGAAATAGAAGGGGAATTTCTTGCAGAGCCCCTTCGTATACTAGCACGAGAAGAAATCGAGCTCCAGAATAGGACGGTAGCTAGGGTGAAAGTGCAGTGGAGGCACTATTCACCTGAAGAAGCTACTTGGGAGCGAGAAGAGGAAATGAAGGAAAAATATCCATCACTATTTTCAAAGTGAACTGATATTTTGAAACACCGAGGACGGTGTTTTGTTTTAGAGGGGGAATATGTAATATATCTATTTTTACTGCTTTTATTAGATGGTTGAACAATCCTAAAGGTTGGGTAGACCTAAAGGAAAACAATTATTGTGGACAAATTTTAATTTTAATAAATGTGGAAATTTAATTATTGTGCAAAGACTAGAGTATATTGGAGACTAGGATTCAAGTCCATGAGGATGGAATTAAATCCAAAGACTTTCCCAGATTCTCCAGAAGTCCTTGGAGAAAACAAAATATATTAAAAATATTATATTGGAGATAAAAATATAAAATATACCTTAGTAAAGTGGAAATTTAATGAGAAGAGGTGAAATAAAACTAGAAAGAGAAAAAAACTAGTTTTAAAGAACTTTTGTGGAAAAAACAAAAGGAAATTCCAGGGAAAAAGGAAAACAACATCCTGATTAACTAGATGTAGTTATGGAAACATGTTGAATGGAAAGCAAGCTTAAATAAGCCATTCCTGGGTAGACAAGAGGTTTCCCACACTTGGGAGGAATTGGTCTTTGCTTGGAGGGAGCCGTGGAAAGAAAGCTCAAGGTTGGGTGGAAAATAGTATTACCAAAATTGGTATGCACAAGTAATTTAATTCTATGTTATGAATTGTAGTGGTAAATAAAATTAGAATTTATCTTTCTATATTGAATTATAATTCAATTATAAGAGATTGAATTTTGTAAGAAAATTGGTTTTTATGAATTATTAAATTATGTAGAAATTTTATTTAGACAGTCTGATGTATTTAACTGAAAACAAATATATTAGATATAGTTGATCTATATAGTTACATAAATAATTATAGGTAATAAACCAAAACTCAGAATGTATAAAACCTAGTAATAAGATTTAAATCTAAGGTTAGGCTATAAACATCTAAACTGTTTACACAGAAATCATATATAAATACATGTGGAAAGAAGGAAATTTAGTGTAATTATCAGTGGTATAATTAAAACATTGAATCGGAAAAAATGTACATAAAGAGAAAATTATCTTTCTCTTAGAAAAAACGATTACAAAAAAATAATGGAGTTATTCTGCTGTATAGTAACTAGAAGATTAATTATAGACATTAATTCTTGCTTAACACAAAAGGGAAAAAATGAGATACACCATAAATTACTAGAAGATAGTACAACAATAATCTATAGTAATGCAGTAAAGAAATATATTTCAAAGTACTGATGATAATTACAATGTATCATTACAGTGATAATCTAACCATGATATTATCCTTGATATAAATTACATTCAAAATCTATCATAAATTATGGACAGAGTCCATGGTCCTATTTAAATAATTACAACAGAATTATCACATTGAACATAGTTTGGAATTTAGGAGGATGAATTCTTCAATCTATATGGACCAATCTATATAGAAGAAATAAATTGTACTGTCAAGGAATGGCAGTGGTTTTACTTAAATTGATAGAATGATTATTTAAATTGAGAGATTGTGCATTGATGGTAGTGGACTACCTACAGATAACAATATATACATATGACTTAGTGTATATATATATATATAGAAATAAAATTAAATAACATATAATTAGTTGACAAGGGTAATTAAATCGAGAAAATTACCTTACTATTCTATGTTAATAAGTGACAGTAAACCTACACATAAACATGAGAAAAATGCTTAAGTTCAAACATTTAGTTAAACAAAATATTAAACTAGAAATAATGTGACAAGAGGAAAAGGGAGTACCTTTTTTCTCGTTGACAGAGAACATATTAAAAATATGAAGTGACGTGAGTAATTGAGCAAGTTGTGCTTGTAAAAATAATCATTTTATTAATTTGATGAAATTAATAAAATCAAAGATTTAGTACGAATTAATTTCAAAACCAATATCAAGTCAAAGTTGACAAATTAAACAGAGAATGAAATTCTAGAATACTGTAATAATAATTCTATAGATGATTAACAAATTATGATATTCCAACTTCATTAAAATAATAATTCTATGAATTAAGGTAACTCTAAATTCATTATACTGGAATGAGGGTTTTGGGTGAATTTGAAAATCGAATTTCCTTAAGGAAAACAATATGTTCAGAAGTCCAAGGAAATGCCGACATTGATGTTGAATACTAAACAATAATTTTTTTACAAATACTTCCATTATAAAAACAAACTCAATTAAAAAGGAGAATAAATCTAATTCTCGCTTAGAAATTAAATTAAACGAAGGCTTTGTAATAAATCAAAACAGAGAAAGTTATGTCAAATGAAAACCCCAATTCTGTAATTACATTAACGAGAAAGGGAATGAGAATAAAGGGATATAATAATTCAAAATCGAAGTCAAACCCAATAAATATAATGCATGCTGGAAAGAAAACCAAGCTCAGTGTTGGATTTTCAAACAAATTTGGGGAAAATAGAAGTTATGTATTGAAAATACCTTATAATCTCAACCAAAAAAAAAAATTCCAATAAAACGATGCGAGTCCAAACTAAAATTGAAAACCCAGATGGTATTATGAATTGAATGGGCTAAGAATACTTGAAAATGTCTATAGAAGAGAGGCATGGGGAGTCTATTATGAAGAACGAAGAAAATGAAAGGGGGTTCACAAAATTTTAAAACAACGAGGATGTTGTATAGAAGTTTTCAGTAATGGAATTCGTATAAAGATGAAAACAACAGCCTAAAGAAAAATTTCATAGAGGGTTTCAATTCTTACTTGTCAATTTTAGAGAAGGAAATTAGCTCACGATATCCTGAAGCATTAAAGGACGAGATGATAAAAACTCAGGCAAAACAAAACCCTGAAACAAAATAATGATACATAAGTTGCAGAGAAAAAAGAAATGAAAATCAATTAAAAACAATTTTATACACAGAGAATGAAATATAAGAACGATGGAAAAGTGTTAAAATTATAGAGCATTACCTGAAGGAAAAGGTAGGTGAAAATGTGAAGTTGGGTTACACTTTTTGCCCTTTTTTGAGAAAAAAAATTTCATTTTTTTTAGTTCTTCAACTTTCTGCAAGCTAAAACAATTTTTCTATTTAGAATTTCATTTTACGATAAAAATAAAAGTTGTCAGAAACTTTACATTAGCTTTCTATTACTTATTTTTTGGAATTTTTTTATACACATTTGATATGTCAACTTAGCGTTTCTTTGAGTGTGTGTTTTTTAACAATCAATGGATTCATAAGAAGTCATGTTAATACACAATGTTGTATTCTTTGAAAATTTGTGTTTTTGAGAAACAAAATGTGTTACAACAATCTAGACAGAGTCTACTTCGGTTTCATCATATTTACAAAGCCAATGGATGCATATCATAATTACTAGAATTTTTTGAACTGGTCCAATATGAAAAACTGCATATTTTGAATATGTTTCGCGACGCAAGAAATTTATTAACATATAAGTTATAAACTAAAAATCTAAAAGCCAACCATTAGAGACGATGGACCAATGTAATGTACCATAATTTTTTAAATTTTTTTTACAATGTATTTTGGAAGATACATAATTTTGATTTCACTGAATCACAATGACCTTCAGAAATTGTTTGCATCCATTTTATTACAAGATTAATTAAAATTAGTAAATATTTATGAAATTCCATAAAAGTTATATTTCCTGAAAGTAGATTCAATTCTGAAAATGCTTGTCTTGGTTCTGACAATTAATTCAAAATGTTTCATGGAGTTTAATCAGTCCAAAGTTGTAGAAACGTATTCAGGGCTTGGCTTTGCGTAACTGGTGATGCCTTAGTTCGGCCGAACTCTTAAACAAAGTTCGTCCGAACTGTTTTTTGCGCCAACGGCCCATTAAGTCAAATGAAAAAGTAGTTCGGCCAGACTTTTACCTAACTTTCCGTCGGCTAGAAAGTACCATCGAGCCCCTCCAAAAAAACATTTCGCGGCAATATAAATTTCCGCGAAATCATCCATTATTTTTTGCATATTTTCGCACGTTTGGTTTGATTTTACAAAAGTATTGATTTGATTTTGCAAAGAATTGTTTTGGTTTTAAGGACTTTTCTTGGAGGTACATTCAAATGAATTTTCTTTGAGAAACATTATTTTTGTACATTTGATCTGATTTTGCAAGGAATTGTTTTAGGTTTAAAGAATTTTCTTGGAGGTACATTCAAAGAACATTTTTGAAGACTTTTCTTGGAGGTACATTCAAAGGGAATTTCTTGGAGGTATGTGATACAATTTTTTGGATGTTTTTTCGGCTTCATTTTTTTTTTGAAGTATGGATTTGGGCTTAATTTCGAAAGGACATTTTTTGGTTTTGGGTTGAAGTAAATATTTTATAATGAATTTTTGTGTAACTTTTTAAATGAAATTTTTTTGTAGGACTTGGAAGGAAATATTTTGAACTTTGTTTCATTTTTATAAGACATTTTTTTCTTGAATTTTTTAAAGTAAGTGTTTTGGATTGGAGTATGTATTTTTTGTAAGATTTTTAAAATGAGTTTTTTTTTTTTAAATTAAATCTTTTGTGATGTTTTTTTTAATTGATTTTTTGTCTAAATTTTTGAAGGAAATTTTTTGCACTTTGTACTCTATTATCATGGGAAATCGAAGGAATTGTACGAGAAAATATGATCGAAAAAGAGACCCTGAGAAATGTAGAGAAGAGTTGAGACAATCTCGTAAAAGAAAGATAGAAGCACTCTCAAATATTGAAGGGAAAATCAACCTCAACTAGAAGTTGAAAAATGTATGTAAATGTAAATATTATGATTTTGATATATTTAAAATTTTCCTAGTGTAAAATGTGAAGCTTAATTTTTATTTGATGAACTAATTTGAAAAATATTTTGCAATGTAAACAGAGAGAGATATTCCTCAAAACATTGATGATGAGACACAAAATTTTGAAAGAGAAAGTGAAAGAGATATTGAACCAATGATTGAAGATGGTGAAAATGTTGAAAGAAATTCAAGTGAAGAAATTGAATCACAAGGTATATATATATATATATATATATATATATATATATATAAATGTTGAACACATGCATGTATTATTGAAATTATACATATATTTATTAGTTTAGTTATTTATTGAATATGTAAACTTATTATGTACTATTCATTCGAATATGTACAGATGAAATCAATGTCGATGATGAGATGTTAGAAAATGTTGACACTCACACATATGGAGATAAAAAAGCTGACCATTATATACGATATCGTGTTAACCACATTTTTGAGAAGTATTTCATAAAGGAAAAGGTGAGAGTTCAAGCCCAAATGTTGAAAGGTCTCCTATCATTAAGGAGATTAAAAGTAGCTACGACTTTATTGGGTATTCGAAAATCAACCAAAGATAAAAAAAATGAAGGAAAATGTGATACAAAATATAAATAGTGCTATAAATTCAATTAGAAGATCTAGACAGAAAAATGTTTCAGTTGTACGTAGAGCAATACATATGGCAGTGGTTTCATCAAGTAATAAAGAGAATCACTTGGTAAAATCTATGGCACGAGCATTAGGAACCTCACGAAAACTTTGCACAAACATCAGAAATTTCGGTTGCAAATAGATGTAAATGATGAACTCGCTTGTTGGAGAGCTATTTGTAGGCAACCATACAAAGATAGACTTGGAGAAAATGTTAAAAAAAGTAATATATGAATATTGGAGGAACAATTCACGTGTTTCGCCAACTGCAAGGCATGTGATGCAAAGAAGAATAGCATGAAATCAATACGAAGAACATGAAAATAATTTCTTGGAAACCACTCAGATAGAGTTTTTCTACAAGTTCAAAGAAGAGAATCATGAAATTCATGTTTCAATCAGTGATTTTGTTCAAGAAAAACCATGGTATGTAAAACCTATCACCGTACGCGACACTTGTTGTTGCCGTTATCATGTGGAATTTGAGTTATATTATGACACATTCCTTGATTTGGGTAGAACATTTTGGAAGGATTCACCTCCTCCTTCCACTATTCGTGATTTCATATCTCAAATTATATGTGAAAGAGAAAGCGATGAACTATTTTGCGAAAAGAAATGTGTTGGTGGTAAAAATGCGATGATTGTGGAAATTTGATTAAATTTCAAAACAAATATCGTACTGATATAAATGATCAATCATTGTCCAACATGAAAGTGAAATGGAAGAGATATTAATATATCCATACATTGATTCAAGGTGTAAATAGTGTTAAAAGAATTAAATTACAAGAAGAAGAAATTTTTGTGATAGAATTTTTGAGAAAGTTTGAGGCAAAAATTTACAAATACACCAAGCATTCCCATAGAGCTCGATGGCAAGACTTGCAATTCAAAAAATCCCGTGAAGTTTTTCCACCAGGGACCATTTTGTTAGTAATTGATTTGCAGAAAACTACACATTTGTTCCACAAAAAGAAATTCAGAGTGAATACTATCATTTTGACTAAGTCTGCATGCTCGTCCATATTCTATATAGACATGCTGAACAAAACATCGATCATATAGAAAGCACCAGTGAAAATCGACATATTATTAAAGAATATCACTTTTATATCAATGACGATCGTACAATGAGATCAGCATTCTTTGGATACCATAGACCAAAGTCTTGAGTCCCTTGTAGATATTTAAATATTCTTTTTATAGCCTGAAGGTGAGACTCTTTTGGATTAGCTTGGAATCATCCAACAATCCCAAATGCATGCATAATGTTAGGTCTTGACCCAGTTAGATAAAATAGACTTCCAATCATGGATCTATATTATGGTTGATTCACTGTGGGAGAATCATCATGAGCACTGAGGTTACACCCAGTTACCATTGGTGTGCTTACAAGTTTGCACTCTTCCTTCCCATACTTCTTCAGAATTTGCTTAAGATATTTTTTTTGTGATAAAAATATGCCATTTGTTGCTTGTTGCACTTGTAATCCAAGAAAAAATGTTAGTTCCCCAAGTAAAGACATTTCAAATTCTTGCTGCATGATAGAAGAAAATTTCTGACTCATGGACTCTTCATTACTTCCAAAAATGATGTCATCAACATATACAACTACAATCAATAGTTTATCATTCTCAATTTTTGTGTATAATTTACTATTAGCAGATCCTTTTGAAAAACCTTGTTGATGAAGATATTTGTCAAGACAATAGTACCATGCCCTTGGAGCTTGTTTGAGACAATATAAAGCCTTTTTAAGTTTGCAAACAAGTTTTTCATCATTTCCAAAAATGAATCCATTTGGTTGTTCTATATAAACATCTTCTTCTAGATCACCATTGAGGAAAGTAGATTTAACATCCATTTGATAAACCTTGATTGTTGAAAGCTTGAAAAGACAAGAAACATTCTTATGGCTTCAAGTCTAGCTACAGGAGAAAATTTTTCTTCAAAGTCTATACCTTCTTGTTGAGCATACCCTTTACAAACAAGTCTAGCTTTGTTTCTAATAACATCTCCATTTTCATTTAAATTGTTTTTGAATATCCATTTTGTTCCAATAACATTTTTATCATGAGGTCTTGAAACTATTTCCAAAGTGTGATTCTTTTCATTTTGATCAAGTTATTCATTCATGGCTTGAATCCGACATTAATCTTTGCTAGCTTGATTGAAATTCTGTGGTTCAATAGTGGATAAGAATGCTAGATAGCTAGGGGATCCTACAAGAGTTCTTCTTGTTTGGACACCTGATCCTTTTTCTCCCAAAATTTGAGATTTTGGATGATTATTTTGAACATACCTGGATGGAGCCTTTTTAGATAGATCTTCTTCTGGTGCTTCATTGGGTTCACCTTCTATATTGTTGCTGGTTGATGAAGGAAAATATACATCACCATCATCTTCATTGGTTGTTGTTATTTCCCTTTTAGGAGCTGAGAGAGACTCATCAATTACAACATCAATACATTAAAAAATATTTCGAAGTATTTTATTGTAACACTTATATGCTTTACTTCTTGAAGAGTAGCTAAGAAATATTCTTTCATCTACTCTAGGTTTGAACTTACCAAGTTTTTCATCATTGTTCTTGATAAAACATTTGCTTCCAAAAACTCTAAAATGCTTTACAGTGGGAAGATTACCATACCAGAGCTCATAAGGAGTTTTATCACTATTCACACGAACATGAGCCTTGTTAAGAATATTTACTGCGGTATGTGTTGCTTCTCCCCAAAAGGTATCGGGAGTTCCAGATTCATCAAGCATAGCACGAGCCATTTGTTGAACTGTTATATTCATTATTTCTGCTACGCCATTTTGTTGTGGGGTTCCAGCTACATAAACTTGTATTTTTATGCCATGTTGTTCACAGAAATCAAAGAATTCATCTGATATATATTCCCTTCCTCGGTCAGATCTAAGACATTTGATTTTTAGATATAATTCATTTTCAACTAGAGATTTGAAGATCTGAAAATTTTCAAATGCTTCATCTTTATGTTTTAGTAAACCAATCCAACACATTCTAGAGAAGTCATCAATAAATAGAATATAGTATTGTTCTCCACGAGGTGACCTTTTCCTCATAGGTCCACATAAATCAGTATGTATAAGTTCAAGAGGCTTACTTGCAAATCCTTCTTTGGCATTGAATTGCACTCTCGTTTGCTTATTGAATTGGAAATATTTTCATATGGTACTTTCAGGCAAAGTGATGCTGGGAAGATCACGAACAACTTTGAGTCTGGTAGATTTGCTGATTTGAGAGAAACTCAAATGCCCCAATCTTCTGTGCCATAACCAATTTTCTGAAGATTTACCCAAGTAACATTGTTCTTTGCAACCTTTCAATACATACAGATTGCTTGGTGTTCTAGTTCCTTTTATTACTGTTTTTCCTGTGTCAAGTTCACGTACCACACATTCTTTTGAACTAAATACATCTTCATTTCCTTGATCACATTTTTGACTAACACTCAACAAGCTATGTTTTAATCCATCCACATACATAACATTGTTAGCGTTTACCTTTTCTTTTAGAAAAACATAACCTTTTCCTTTAATGACAACAGGAGTATCATTTTCAAAGGTGACATTATTTTCTTTTTCTAGAGAATTGTATGAAAGGAGTTTATTTTTATCACCTGTCATGTGTTTTGAACATCCACTATCAATGTAGCATTGATTTTCTTCTCCTTCAGAAAATAAAGCTATGCCACAGCTTTAAAATTATAAGTCCTTCTTTCTCCATACCTTGGAATTTGAATGTATATGCTCTTTTGGCTGAATTTTTATCCTGCATTCATATTCTTCATGTCCAAAGTTATTGCAATAAGAAGATTCTATTTAATTTTGAAGAGGAGCAAAGTTGTTATAATTATTCTTCTTTATTCCAGTCTCATTTCTTTGCCTTCTTACTTCTCTGGTCATAATAGTTTTGTATGCAACACATTGAGCAGCTTTATGACCAAAAATATGACATGAGAAACATTTTCCATTAAAGAAATTTATGTGATCATGAAACCTTCTATTTGGGTTTACCTGCTGATTGATATTTCTGTTATTGTTCTTCCTTGTATTGAAGTGGTCATGTTTTACCTGTGTAGTCTCTTTTTTCTTTTGCTGAGTGTCAAAATGTTGTAGACTGGCTTTGGTGGAATTTAGATAGCTTGGTGCTGAAGACTGAGAGGATTCTCCGATATATCCAAGACCTGTCTTTACAAGAGGAGAGTGTTGAACCTTGATAATTTCATCTAAGGTTTCAGTTCCTTTAGCAAATCCAAGATTTAAAGTTTTCTATTTCTCAATTTCCTTTCTTAGACTTACTATTTCATATTATAATTTCTCATTGTGCTTCTCTTTTTCTATAAGCTGATTCTTTAGAGTATCTATGGCAATTTTGTTTTCTTCCAAACATATTTTGAGCTGAGTTATTTCTTCAAGAAAATCATTTTCTTCTAGTGCATCCATAAAGGTATCTTTTTCCTCACTAGAGTCTTTTTCAAAAGCTATGAGTAGTCTAACATCTTGATCATATTCTTCACTATTTGATAGCCAATCACTATCTTCATGAGTATAATAAATTTTTCTAGATAAACCAATTCTTATATCCTTTTGCCACTTCTTTTCCTTTTTCATGATTTTCTTTATGGGGACACTTAGCAGCATAATGACCAACTCTTACACAAGAAAAACATTTAAAAGGAAGCTTACCTCTGAACCTTCCAGTGCCAAATTGTAGCTTCTTTGCAAAATTGATCTCATCTTCTTCTGAAACATACCCTGATCCTTCTTGTTCTTCTACTTCTTTTCCTTTTGCAGCAGCTCTAAAGACAACTTCTTTGACTTTAGATGGACCTCGTTTTCTCATTTCACAAACAATCAGAATACCATGAAGTTGAACAATAGTAAGAGTTTGTAGATCCTGCTTCTCTTTAATAGTAGACACTTTTGAATCGAACTTGGGAGTTAGAGATATTAAAACCTTTTCTACCAGAGTAGTGTTAGTTATGGTTTCACCCAGATTTATCATATGATTACAATATCATCTAGATGTAAAAATAAAATAGCAATGCTTTCCTCATTATCCATACTGAGATTTTCATGTTGAATTCTTAGAGTTTTGAGTTTAGCACTTTTTACCTTGGTATCACCTTCATAGCTTAGAATAATTTTTTCCCATATCTCCTTTGCTATATTTAATTGCATGAATTTGACAAATTTTGATTCAGTTAGACTTCCTAATAATGCATTGACCACCTTTTCATTGGTTTCATAATTCTTTCTTGCTGTTGCATTTTTTGGAATTGATGCTGGATATTGATAACCTCCTTCAACTATAACCCATACATCTGCTCCAAGAGACTGAAGATAGGATCTTGTCCTTGTCTTCCATAATATTAAATTATTTCCATTAAAGAGAGGAGGCCTGATAGATGCTATCCCATCTTGATTGCTCATCTTAGCTGATCTTCCTTCTAGCGATTAAGCTTCTTCAGAAGGAGCTGCTCCGATAATAATTGTTGGGAAAAATATTGAGTGGGGGGGGGGGGGTGAATCAGTATTTAGAGCTTACTGAAATATTTTAATTTTTCTTTACTGAATTCCATATGCAGCTTTGATGAACCCAACTCGTGTATACACGCACATATACCAAAAGAAACTAGCGTATGCTGATATAATTTTATTGTTTAGAAACACTTTTTCAGGAACAATATTTAACTCAGTTTATCAGTCATGCATCTGTTAGATAATAAAAAAATATGTGCAGTAACAGCAAAATAAAACATCACATAAGAGCAACACACATGAACACCAAGATTTAAGGTGGAAACCCAATTCAGGAGAAAACCACCGCTGTTGTCGTCTCTGTCTTCAATTTTTATTATATGGAAAACTGTTTACAATTTTGTACTGCTGCAAACTTATATCAATACACAGTCATCTACCTACAGAAGGCTGCAACCTTCTCTCTTTTTCCAGCTGCTACTGGAAGGGAGCTACAACCCCCTAAACTCATTTACCAGCCACTACTGGAAGGGAGCTTCAACCCCCTGATCAAGACACTTCTACTGGCAGGAAGCTTCTACTTCCATACTGAAGGCTTCAACCCTTAGAACCACTACAGACCACGTTTCATCAATTTTCATACTGGATCAAAACAAATTAAAAACATCTCTTCATAAGAACAATAATAATAACCTTCACCCAATACTTCAATCTGAACAGTGAGATCACTGTAACCAGAACTCATAAATAAACCAAACTTCAGAATCAATATGAAAAATCAAACTTAGCCCTGAACATTCATTATCTCAAAAAGCATACTCTACTTTGCTTCACTGAACCCGCGTGTATACACGCTTTCCTTCACACCAACCTGCGTATAGATTTGTGAATACTATTTTTTAGAATATGATCTATCTCAGATCCAGATTCGAGTCATTCAGTCATATATCTTTTCAGAATTTCAGAACCCTTGATCAGTCAGTCATCATAACACATATTTTCTCATTCATTGATCAGTTTTTTACATAGTCAACTTAGCAGCATATACAGCAATCAATAAACCCATATCTTCATGAAGACTTTATTGACAGACAACAGAAAAATAGCAGCAATAATAGAAAAACCTCTGCAATAAGCTTCAGAAAACCCTAACTTCCATACGCACCTTTTCTGAAGCAAACTTGCGTATATACGCGCTTTTACTGAGATGAACTAGCGTATAGATCTGTAAATATTATTTCAGCAGAATGTTTCAAATCTATAAAAATTACCCAAATTTTTTCACTTCATTTCAGCAAACATGTTTCAGGTCTCAGATCTGATCATCTCTTCAATGGATCATGCAAGAACATATTCATTTCAAGCCTAGAGATCTTGATCCATCTATCTATCCAAGGGTGCATCATAAATTCAGATTTATCAATAAAACAAAGTTCATCCAATGCAAATATACTTTAGAGAGAAGTATTTAGTGATAGCCCTTCCACATACACACACTTTACACTATGGTCTTCTTCTCCTTATATAGATTTAGCCTTTACCAATACCATGAGTCAAAACCACACAACTGTCAATGGTATTCTTGGACGAAATCAATTAGAAGACATTGCACTCATACCTGTGGGCTAATACCATGGTAATGCCCCCTGGTATTATCCTTTTTGGAGAGAAAAAGGCATACGGGACTTGGATCATTCTTATCCATGTATATACACGACTTCTCCTGTAAAAACCCACGTATACAATCTTCAATATGAATATTACCAAATATTATGCTAAACATTACACATTTCTTCTTATGGACTCCTAAATTTCTACTGAAGACATATGCTCCATATTTTACCAGATATTTTCCATCAAGGAAAACATATTAAGACATAAGAATCATATTGCCAACACATGGGAGAAATTTCTCATTCTGTACTTTGCACGCAAAAGGCTGAAACAAGTGCGATGTCTGAACGTGGGTCATCTTTGAACGCGTGCCCTGTGCATTTGTGGGAAGAAAAAGCGCACAAAATCCTGCAAGAAAATTTTGGAGCTATTCTGCTTCAGTTTTTCACTTGGGATGAACTAGGGATTGCAAGAGAAATTAGGAGAAATTCAGCTCCACTCCACAACACAAACAGAGGTCTCTACAAAAAAAGGCACAACCACTTAAACTTGGAGTTGCCAATCCTGTTGGGATGTGTTTGGTGCACGTATGTACGAAATCACACCAACTTAAGGGGTGTGGTCTACCCACTTAAGTTATTGGTAATAGGCAAAAAAAATAAGTGGAGTCAAGAAAGTTAATGGAACAAGCTAGAATCATAGGCATACTAGATAGAGAAATAGCATGCATATATAAACTAAAACTAAACTAAAAACTAAAACAAATAAAAATGACCTCTGAAAAGAGTCAAACGACAACAATAATACGAACGGTGGCTCTAGGTCCCTCTTATTGAGCGCTGTTAGAAATAAGAGTGAAACTTTACCCTCTTGCCAAAGGGCCCCTAGAACATGGGTTCTAAGTCCCGATGCAAGGATGTTTTTATCCCAAGCTTTCCTCGGTGTATTTTCCCTCTCTCTCTCTACTGTTGGTGGACTAAACTTGTTGGATGGCAAACAATTGAGTCCCCTCTAACTTTAGCTCCAGATCACACACTGCTGGTATTGCTTGGAAAATTCTGGCCAGCATAACAATGTGTTCACCCATTCTTCATCTCATGGTGGCCTTATATAGGAGATTTAAAATCCTCCTTCCCTCTCTTGGTACATTGTGGATGGTGACCCAAGAGAGGGGTATGATTACTTTGTGTGCTCACTTGGTGTCTAAGAAGGCATTGGTGGCTATCCTTAGGCAGCTTCAAGTGAGGAATCACTTGTCCTTTACTTTGTGTGGTCCCGGAAAGTGATATTTTTCCATTCCAAGGATTGTGTGCATTTCCGGCCATAAGGCGTGCCACAAGGCACTCTTCACGAAGGATAATGCGCGCAAAAGCATTTAGGACTTGATCAAATTTGTTTTTTCCTCAGACCTTAGAGATTTCTAAATAGTTTCCAGATTCTATAATGTCTTCTAGCCCTGTAAATCCTTCTGCTTGAAATTAGATAATGTCATCTTCTGCTGTACGATTTTCTAGTGTTAACACATGACATAAAAGAACCACATGCAATACCATGCATGCCAAATCTAGTAAGGAAATCACACATGAAAATTGATACTTGCAAAGAATCCCGTTGTAGCTGCTTGATCCTGCTCCTCCTTGCTTTCTTCTTCCTTCCTCTTTCCTTCTTTGTCTTTCTTGATCCAATTCCAAAGTGCTCCAACAAAAATCTAAGTGTCCAAGAGAGAGAGAGAGAGAGAGAGAATAATGAGAGAGCTCCAAAATTGAATTGAAAAAAGGTACCAAATGATCCTCATAAGCCTTTTTATCAGTTAGGCCTCTATTTTCTTCATTTTCCATTATTTTCCTTCATTTTCCTCCTCACATGCAACTTTTGACCTTTCACCTCCATTTTCTCCAAATTTGCATTATTTTCATAAATAAATATGATAAAAATGCCATTTTCTCTTTCCAAATGCCTTTGCCTTTTCCTTTGCCAATTTCCTTAGCCATATTAACCAAAATGAACACCCATTAGTATGTTTTACCCAACATTCATCTTGGAATAAGTGTCCCATCAACTGTGGTTATTATTTTTGTTTTTATTAACTTTTATTACATGGAATTTTCACCATGGCTATTACAATAATAAACATATCATCGTGCTCATATCTGGTAGAGGCTTAAAAAATTCACTGAAGAGTTAAATCATCATGTCTCAATAGAAGAAGTCTCCTATTCATATAAAACATCAAATGAAATATTATATTAGAACAAATATAGATCACAAAAAGGATACCTTATTTATCCTCCCTCTCATAGAGGTAGTAAACACAAGTCTAAGCTTGTATCGTACAACAACACTGTATCAACATATGAAGATATCTTAGTCCCAACTATATAGGATATTCTATGCAAATTATATACCACTATTTATCATCACAATGTATCACTGTCACACCCATAAACTATTTAAAATGGATTTCCAAAGAATTTCTTCAACCTGCCTCACAGTTAGTAATGCTAGAAACATCGTATTAAACTTCGACCATGCTTAACGCTACGATCTTTTCATCAAAAATATCATGGAAAATTTCATACTAAGTAAACTCCCAGATGTGCTCATATCATCAATAACGATCCCAAACAACATCAATACATCCATGTAGTCATATATCTCAGGCCAAAAATTGATCGTCCCATGTAGATATCTCGAAGTGTTTTTGGTGGAAACCCAAAGTGTATGAAGTGGCTTAATCATGAATTGACTCAGATTCTACACAATATATATATATATATATATATATATATATATGATTGTTCATGTGGAACATCAATGCTTTAATCAACTATCGGTTTCCAAGTGAGGTTCAAAAATATCTCTTCATAACTTCCTAAAATTTAATCAGAGTGTCCAAGGATTTGTAGTTCTGCTTTCCAAAAAATATTCAATATCTTCACACTACTACATTTGGCGGAAATTCCGAAACTTGGTTCCGATGCTTTTGACCAAATGTCGGAAATTTTCCCAAATTTTTTACATCCCGCCCGAAACCGTCGCTATACTGACGTCTATAGAAAAGTGTCGCAATACCGACACTTAAAAACGTGTCGCAATTGCGAAGTTTGGAGGAAGACGTCGCAATTGCGACACCATGGCCCAAAGCGTCGCTATTGAGATGACTCCAAATGTCGCAACTGCGACACAATGTCTAGGTGTCGCCATTGCGACGTTTGGAGGCACCCGTCGTAATAGCGACGTCTTTTCCGCCGTCGGTATAACAACACTTATTTTCGCGCTACATAAAAATACCAAACTTATATGCGCGCTACATAAAAATTTGAAACTTATATGCGCGCCACATAAAAATGATTGTATTGTTTCGTATTTGTCGCAATAGCTACATTAACGTCTGATATCACGTGCGCATTCGCCCTCTGCTCTTGCAGAACAACATTTGCCCTCAGCATTCGCGCTCAGCTCTTGCAGAATAGCATTTTCCCTCAGCATTCGCCCTCAGTGTTTGCCCTCAGCTCTTGTAGAACAGCATTCGCCCTCAGCTCTTGCAGAACAGCATTCGCCCTCAGCTCTTGCAAAATGGTAAGTTCTTACTGCAGGCCCTTCCTCCTATAGTAGGGTTGACTCTATTTGGGTTTTTTTGGTCAATTCCATTGGATTGTGTTAGGCTGTAGGGTTCTCTATAGATGTCAAGAATCAAGATTCAATACCCTCTATTATCTTCATCACCCAATACAAGATTTAAATTTTTCCCAAAGAAACGCTTATTAATTTGGCAACCATTATTTCTCCCTGCTTTAAAAGCCCTACATTTAAATGAAAACAAGCATTGCATTTCAACTACAAAAATCTATTAGTGTTAGCTCTTGCAAAACAACATTTTCCCTCAGCATTCGCCCTCAGTGTTCGCCCTCAGCTCTTGCAGAACAACATTCGCCCTCAGTTCTTGCAAAATG
The DNA here is from genome assembly GCA_034641835.2 of Pinus albicaulis. NCBI lineage: Eukaryota > Viridiplantae > Streptophyta > Pinopsida > Pinales > Pinaceae > Pinus > Pinus albicaulis. Next base: position 514,518,405 of record CM076579.1, on the reverse strand, counting down.
GTAAGTTCTTACTGCAGGCCCTTCCTCCTATAGTAGGGTTGACTCTATTTGGGTTTTTTTGGTCAATTCCATTGGATTGTGTTAGGCTATAGGGTTCTCTCTAGATGTCAATAATCAAGATTCAATACCCTCTATTATCTTCATCACCCAATACAAGATTTAAATTTTTCCCAAAGAAACGCTTATTAATTTGGCAGCCATTATTTCTCCCTGCTTTAAAAACCCTACATTTAAATGAAAACAAGCATTGCATTTCAACTACAAAATCTATTAGTGTTCAAATGTACATGTGTGCTACATTAACATCTAATATCACGCGCACATTCAACCTCCGCTCTTGCAGAATAGCATTCGCCCTCATCATTCGCCCTCTCGCCCAGGCACGAAATATTCACCCTCAGCATCCGCCTTGAGTTTTGTAGAACAAAGATTCGCCGCATTCGCCTTCTCACTTCGAACAACATTCGCCCCGCATTCACCGCCCTCGCCCTGCACGAAAGAACGAGCCCGCGCTCACCCTCGCCCTCACAGAAACAAAACATTGGCCCTCAGCTCTTGCAGAACAACATTGGCCCTCAGCTCTTGCAAAATGATAAGTTCTTACTGCAGGCCCTTCCTCCTATAGAGGGTTGACTCTATTTGGGTTTTTTTGGTCAATTCCATTAGATTGTGTTAGGCTGTAGGGTTCTCTCTAGATGTCAAGAATCAAGATTCAATACCTCTATTATCTTCATCACCCAATACAAGATTTAAATTTTTCCCAAAGAAACGCTTATTAATTTGGCAGCCATTATTTCTCCCTGCTTTAAAAACCCTACATTTAAATGAAAACAAGCATCGCATTTCAACTACAAAAATCTATTAGTGTTCAAATGTACATGTGTGCATCACTTGTGTAGGGTATTCCTTTTCCACTTTCACATTATCCAAGAATGTGTGCAGTATAGTTTATATTTTTTGTGATTTAGATTATCTTGAAAAAGGAAAGGTAAATTATTTCCCATGGAAAAAGAAGGTTTTCCCTTTTTACTACTGGAAATGGTACAACAAAGTTCCATTTCTACCTAAAACTCCTATGAAACAGGAACCAAATAAAGGCCATGTCGTCAATGGACATCATTTGGCTTTGAAAATGGCCATTGCACCGTGTTGTTTCTTATATTACATCACGATAGTTTCTTAGGTAATTTCTTGTTTCTTGAGATGAAAAACAACCAAAGAAATTGTGAAGATCCTTTCAAGAAATAAATGACCATTTCTCAATCATATCTCAACTATTTTTTATTTTATTCAATGGTTGCTTACTTTGAGAGAAATTTGACACTTTTATAAGGAATATAACATAAAAACACAAAATGGGAAGGAATTGATGAGGTAGATGACCTTTGGTTGTTGTCAATTAAGAATTGATAATACACGATGCATGTTCTATACTACAAACTAGATTCCTTCCTGGAGTTAGGACACAGAGTATTGAATCAAAGTTGTAGTTTCTAACTTCTTGTATTGGTTCATCAATCTTGAAATTCAGACATTGCATGTCCTCATTGCTTCATGTTTGAATAATTTGCATCATATCGTATAATAGGAAATTAGGAATTATGATTATTATTACTTTATGGATCTGTTAAGTTACTTTTAAGTTTGCATGGTTTAGTGTGAAATTATTCTAGTGTGCCCCTAGGCCCAGGTGAAGGAATGCCAAGGACTGAGAACCCTAGTTTTTAAATGGTATTGTTTCTTATACCTAAAAACCCCTCAACATCACTTCTTATTAGTTCTTAACAATAGTGTTGTAAACAATTTGAGAATTGATATAGAAAAATCTCGCACTTCTCAAGATAAAGTCCCAAAGCTAAAGTGTGATACCATGTGTAATTCAATAGCCCCATTGTCACCTCACCAACCTCTTTTCACTTCGGGCTAGCTCTCCTCCAACTCAAGGGGGGTTCTCCCTAGTAGATGTTAGGGATCTAATGGCTCAACCAAACCAAGTCAAGAGCCCCCTAACTCTCTATGTTTACTACTATCAATCAAAATATTGAACAATAGGGTCAGACATGCATCCTGAAGATAAAATTGCCAGGGTATTTTTGGGTAATTTCAAAGGGAAAGTCCCCAAACACACATAATCAAGGAATTATAACGTGATTTCAAACATTAAATATCAACAAAATCGTTTAAAGGATATTGAAAGGAAAAAGGTGATGGAAGATAGAAAGTGCCTTACTTAAATGCTCTTAGGATTTTTCAATAGTTGCTCCAAAAGCTTCACTTCAAGGCCCTTCAAGATCGTCTCCAACAATGCTATACCATCAGCTTCAACAATGTTGCTCCAAAAATGTCCCCAAGGTCTTCACAACAAGTTTACTAGAAGTTGCTCCAACAATATATTCAATAAGGTCTTCATTGTCAACTCGTCTCTTGTTTGGGTGCCTTAATGTGCAATGACATGTTTCCAGGACTGAATTCAATGCAAGGCATATTTGAAACTCTAACTCCGTCTTCCGATGTCTTATTAGAAATTATTTCAGTTTTCATTTTGTGTTTTCAAGTTAGATATTGTTTTCAAGTTTTTACATTTATAATTTTATTGCAATGTGGCAGACTGATCAGAGCAGTGCAGGAACAACCCCGAGACGGGATGATCGCGGAAAGAGGCCAGTAGAAGAATATGTAAAGTGCCAGCATTGCTCTATCTTCAGGTATTTTAGTTATTTACATAATTGAAATAATATTGATTTTGTTCAAATATGCAGACACCTAGCCATGGTACGCTTGATGATTCCCTCTTTGAGGAAGAGCTTTCTTCATCCCTATCTCCAGTGTTCTTGTTGCGAAAAAAGGCACGAGATGCAAGGTCGGAATTTAATACTTTGATAGACGCGCCTCAAACACCTAAAACAGAAGAGAGGATAAAACATCTTATGAGCCAGCTAGAAAGATATCAGGTAATAATAAAAAGTCAAAAGGATATTTTTTTTTTTCTGCATGAGATGAATTGTGATAGTTTGATTTTTAATTTTTACATTGACTAAACTAACAAAAAGTTCTTTTGTATGTAGCGTTTTCTGGCATTTGCTGAACCCGTTGTTGGTGGTAGTGGGACACAAGGGCAAGAGATTGCCCAACAACCCTCTCGTACACCTTCTACTCCTTTAGGTGCTAGCCAAGAAACACACCCTGCCCAAGCAGACACCCAGCCAACCGCTGAACGTGTTGACAATGATGAGGCTGATATGGCCAACTACATTATTGTGTTTCCTGGAGCTACACGTGTCAGCTCCACAGGGACCATTAATGGCACGTTGTTGGTGAACGATGAGGGTGTCCCTATAAAGCATGTACAACTCCCAGGTAAATTTAATATTTTAACTATTTCATGTACTTTATCTAAAACATATTTATCATGATTTTTATTTTTAAATTAATGATAATATCTTCTTTTTCTTTTGGTTTTATTCTGTGTAGGAAACAATGAGTTCTACAGGATTCTGGAGAGCCATGCGTTGGTAATTTTTGGCTCAACCATACGTACAGGGTGGAATTCCTAGAATTCCAACCTGAAAAAAGAACTTTTAGATTATCTAGAAGCCCTTTTTGGGGTCGGCACATTTGACAGAAAAGCGGTGGCTCAGGTAGCCGGCAAATATTTGAAATATACCAGGGACACCTATAGGACGCAATTGTAATTTAACCCTAGATATGAGCGTCCTCTCGCAGTTTCAGAGAGTGAGTGGAGAGCACTCATCCATGACGGAAAAGAGAAAAGGGCAAAGAAAGAAGGAAAAATGCCAACCGGACCCGCAAGGTAAATTACAACTTTAATTCAATAGCTTTAATTTTCTTTATGTCTAAAATAAAAGTGTGCTACGTCATATCTGACTTCAATATTTTGATGCTAGGTTGCCTGACACCTCAAAGGCAACCAAAGCTAGGATTGAAAAAAGGGCCATCACAAGCTAGGCCAGGGCGGCTACTTGAAATTAGCCGCAAGAATTGTAATTAAGTAGCTAAACATCTTATAATTAATTGTATCACCTTCCAACATTTTTGTAATCCTATCAAATATGATTAAAAATACACAATCATATGTAATGTAGGGTGATGACTTCGGAACAGAAACTATAGAGGAAGATAAAAATATCGCTTTCCATTTCGGCTATCAAGCCGTAGTTGAACGTCGCAGAAGCTTGGGGCAGGTCCCAAGATCCAGAATGCCTGATAAGGTAAAACATTAAACTTTCAATATGTTTGTTTTCGTCCATAAATTTAATGTCTAACAACTTTGTTTAAATCAAGGGAGCAGCACTACCGACGAGGCAAATAACCCAGTTTTAGAGCCAGATGTAGATGATCCTCACGTGCAACCTGATCATTGTAGTGGGGACCAGGCCGACAATGCTACTATCAGTGAGGGTCGTGACAGTAATTAATTTCCACTTATAATTTTTTCTAATTATACCTCGATGGTTGTCCTTATAAAGTTTTTTGTTTAAATGATAGAGAATGTTTCCCTTGAGGATCTTACCACCAGAGAGGAAGACAGGGCAACAGTCCCAACGGCGACAACTGGTGCACCAGGTAAATAATCTCATTGCAATTTTTTTTTTATTAATATTACCGAACTAGTTCAATGATATTTAAAAACTGACAATTAAAATTTAATATTATCTGTTTTTGTAGGCGATGCCCCGTCACTGGATGAGACCAGACATCGTGACTACGCAACTAGGTTAGCAGTGCGGGTTGAAAGGCACGAAACAGGAGCAGAGCACGATGATATTGATGATGTAATTAGGAGCTTTAGAAATAGGAAGAAGAAAAAGAAAATTTGATAATGTAAAATATTGTATTATTATAAGACAAGCGTTACCATACTTGGAACGTTTTTTGCGTTATATAAAAAACTCATTTATCATACTATTTTTATGTCAAGCATTAATTGCAATGTTTCCTTGCGTACTTTTTGTTGAATTGTTTTTTTATTAGTTATTGAATTTTTTTTTTTATGCTCATGAAAGTAAAAAAATGAAATATATATTGGGTATTGGGGAATTGAGAGTGATATGAGTGGGGGGGGAAGGGCCATAAGAGCTTCCACCTTCACGTGGTTGGCCCTATTTAGTAGAGAATAATTTATTGGAGCGATTTAATCTTGGAGCAAACCTCCCTCGATCCAGTGTAGCAACAAAAAAGTCACTGTTGACTTAGTTGCTACTCTTTTAGATCGTGGGAGTCTTGTTCCAAGTTCATGCGACTCCAATAAATTGTTCTTGAAACGAAGAGGAGCTTATTCAGGTATGTTTTGACATTTTCAACATATGTTCTAACATTATCATAAGAATGCATCTTAGAGTAAAAAATACTACATCAATTACTTGTATTTATTGTATAGATAATGATGGATTTTGATTGACTCGGCAGTGCAGGTACAACTCACGTGCAACCTGATCATTGTAGTGGGGACCAAGCCGACAATGCTACTATCAGTGAGGGCCGTGACGGTAATTAATTTCCACTTATAATTTTTTCTAATTATACCTTGATGGTTGTCCTTATAACATTTTTTGTTTAAATGATAGAGAATGTTTCCCTTGAGGATCTTACCACCAGAGAGGAAGATAGGGCAACAGTCTCAACGGCGACAACTGGTGCACCAGGTAAATAATCTCATTGCAATTTTTTTTATTAATATTACCGAACTAGTTCAATGATATTTAAAAACTCACAATTAAAATTTAATATTATCTGTTTTTGTAGGCGATGCCCCGTCACTGGATGAGACCAGACATCGTGACTACGCAACTAGGTCAGCAGTGCGGGTCGAAAGGCACGAAACAGGAGCAGAGGACGATGATATTGATGATGTAATTAGGAGCTTTAGAAATAGGAAGAAGAAAAAGAAAATTTGATAATGTAAAATATTGTATTATTATAAGGCAAACGTTACCATACTTGGAACGTTTTTTGCGTTATATAAAAAACTCATTTATCATACTATTTTATGTCAAGCATTAATTTCAATGTTTTCTTGAGTACTTTTTGTTGAATTGTTTTTTTATTAGTTATTGAATATTTTTTTTTATGCTCATGAAAGTAAAAAATGAAATATAGATTGGGTATTGGGGAATTGAGAGTGATGTGAGGGGGGGGAGGGGGAGCCATAAGAGCTTCCACCTTCACGTGGTTGGCCCCGTTTAGTAGAGAATAATTTATTGGAGTGATTTAATCTTGGAGCAAACCTCCCTCGATCCAGTGTAGCAACAAAAAAGTCACTGTTGACTTAGTTGCTACTCTTTCAGATCGTGGGAGGCTTGTTCCAAGTTCATGCGACTCCAATAAATTGTTCTTGAAATGAAGAGGAGCTTATTCATGTATGTTTTGAAATTTTCAACATATGTTCTAACATTATCATAAGAATTCATCTTAGAGTAAAAAATACTACATCAATTACTTGTATTTATTGTATAGATAATGATGGATTTTGATTGACTTGGCAGTGCAGGTACAAATCCTCTTGCATCATGAGCAATACAACTTGTCAAACAGGGTCATGTCCAGGATATTTTTTCTTGTGCGCTTGACCAGGTTCGTAATGTCACATTTTGTAAGTTCCTTTACAGTTCATAATTCAATATTAAGCTTGTTCATGATTATTATCTATGTTTTTTGTATGTGTTTTTTCATCTATTTGATTGTAAGCAACTCTGCATGTTTCCTGTTGTTCACTATGATTTCTCCCATTACCACTCCTAGGATGAATCCGACTTTATTGTTACATAGGTTACTTTATTGTTACCATGATTTCTCCATTTACGATTTCATAGGTTACATCATGTAAAGTTGTCAATCTCAGGTTGGTGATGAGCTTTAGTTCTCCAGATTTGGGGCTTTTCTGATATTTTCTCCCTCATGTCATTCCTGCATCACCTCGTTGTTTGAGCATGCCAATTGTCTACCACTTGTACCAATTGGCACATGTCAATCTCTGAGTGGTGCCACATTTCACCTATTTTCCTGCATCACATAATCGATTGCAGATAGTGTAAGAAGATTCCTACTATCTGAAACATATTTCAGGTTATTCAGAAATCACCATATGTTATGTCTAGGCCCTGAAGGAAATAATGTCCATATATGAAAATATATTCAATAAGTTTATCCTTGTATTTTTTTTCATCATCTCACAGTTTTCACATTTACATTTATCTATGTTAATAATAGAAATCATGAAGGAACTCACATGTACATTTATCCTTTAAAGTGGATCTTCTCTTTGGAATTTTGTGCATATCTGTTTCTTTGATCATAATGTCATGCATAGGGTAGGGAATGGATATGAATTTTTCTTGTTTGTGATTTTCTTCGCTGCAAAAGTGTGATCATCTTAATATCCACTATGGTGTGGTAGATTCTGCTAACTATGCAGTATTATTGTATGTGCCACTAATGTTTTCTAACTTTAATTAATACACTTGCATGGTAGTGATAGTGCCCTGGATGACTACATGCATCATCTATTGTGTTCATGTTGTACTCTTTGTCAGCTATGTGAAAACTTAGGATTTTATATTTCCCTATTGTAGCTTTTGAAGTTTCTAATGGTTATGGGTTTAATGTGCCCAAGAAACAAGGACCTTGGAAATGAATAATGTACGAGAAGGTACATGGCAGGGTAGAGGTGATACCATATTGGTAGGACTTATAGAGAGTGTGGCAGGTCTCCCATAGAACTTCAAAAACCTGCAATATTAACAGTCTGACTTGGTGCATGTAGCATGGATAAGCGTGACCATGCATGGAATAGAAAATTAGATCAATCAGAACCTTTAATTGGATCAAATCATTATTCTTTCTTGTAGCTGTGTCTAATTTGAAGAGTTTTCTTTGTATTTTTTTGTGGGAGCTCTTTGTATAAACCAACTACAACTTCCCAATAATTTATCTTGGAAAATTTTTAATTTTCCTAGTGTTGTAATAGCATACAGTCAAATTATGTTCTGTTATAGAAAACTGCATCAGGGCCATCTCTTTTAAAACTGAACGGGGGTGATTGATGTAGTGCCTAAAACTTGTGCCTTAACCAATGAATTCCAATAATAAGGTTTTGCAAGCCCAATTGTTGATCCTGATCAAACCTTATACAATGAAATATTAATCTGGGATGATGCCTTTTGTGGATAAAATGTGTCTTATATTTATTCACTAATAGGTTTCACTTACATGCATACCCAATTACCCATTAAGTTATAAGGACTGACAATGGAACAATTTATAATGTTCCTTTACATTTCATCTTTCTTTCTTAACTTCTTTTACCATCACAAGTTATCTCATACTGCAATTTGGTGTCTCTTTTAAGTTGTGACCTTGAAAATATATTATTATTATTATTATTATAAATAAATGTTGTCCATTTAGAATATGTAAATTGTTATTTATTTGAAATACTTGTAATTTTATTGGATACATATATTCAGTCTTGCGAACATATATTCAATCTCCCGATATTTCCATGTGTAGCTTAAAAGGCTATTTAGGGGTTTGTGAGCATATACATTCTACTTGTGCACAAGGTAGTAGTGAGAAAACAATTATTGGGTAAAATTAAACAAAGGTATTATTCAATAAGGTTTACCATTTAGGTTTGATCATCAAGGTTGATCTGTGGTTGGAGGCCCATCGCATCCTTATGTGTCTTATAATGTCTTGAAAATGGTCCTTGCCTTGGAGCTGAGCATATTCTTTCGATATTATTCAGGTCAAAGTACTATGGTTCATTACATGTACAACTTGAGTGGGCCTAATGGCCGGTAAGAACATGTGTTTCTTCCTAATAGGTTATAGGTTCAAATAGGGAGCAGGGTAGAGTATATGCACCTCTATAGACTTCATCCATTAAATCATTGTGAGGGCAGGGTCCCTTGTCCTAAAAACAAGATGGTCCCATACACCAAATTGGTGTTGGCTTAGCCATGACATTAAAATTAGATTATTGTGATTATTGCAATTCTTATTATTGAGAATGGATTAGGCATGAAATGAGTTAGATTTCTAGACCTTGACACTGGGTTGATTAAAATTTATTTAAAAAAAGGCTTATGATAGAATGTGGTAATATTTTATTTTATTAATGCCCAAGGCATGGGGATTTGACTACATTTTCTTCACAGTTTTTGTGACATTTTCCATGACACACAAATAAATGTATCTTTCCATCCATTGATCCAGATTTGAAGTTATGGGCTTGTTCAAATCTATTAGAGAAGGTTCTCCATCATCCCATACACTATATCAATGTTCAAAGCACTAGAATATCTATTTGTGGAAATAATTGATCAAAGTCTCATTTAATGATTTCCTCTTCTCAAGCCAAAGCAAGGATAACCCTTACTTCATAGATGACTTGTTCCCCTCTCTCTTGATGAAAAAAATCCATAGAGAATAGAGTGAATTTGCTTGATATTACTTTCAAGGATTCATTTAAAGTGTTAAATAGAGGCTAACATTATTCTTAAACAAAGGATGTACATGGATTCCACTTGACACACTATTCAAGGGTTTTTTTTTTTGACATCTCTCTGTTGTCTAGGATTTGTCGAAGGAGTTATTGGTTTTATGGGTTATGATGATTGAAAAAGTAGAAAAAAAATTTGAGAAGTTGATTAAAATCAATATTCTTTGATATTTGTACCAAAACTTTAACGATCAATCATGTTTATTATTCTTCTTGTTCAGTGCCATCTTGAGGTGCCTATGAGACGCTGGTGGGATCTTTGAGGAAATTTCTTTATGTTGGTTTTGAATTGAAAAATAATTGATAAGGGACAAAGGAAATGAAGTCACTGAGCCAACCACGAGCGGATTCCCAAAAAGTGGATTGCCCATATCGCACCGCTTTTGCGGAGTAGGCGGTATTCTCTGAATTGGAGCGATCCCATTCAGCATGGGACACGTGGCGAAGTGGACCCCTGGAAAATCGCTGTTTAAATCGTGCCATCGCACGTTATCGTTCGTACCAGGACGTCGAGCAATATTGGCAAGAGACGTTGATCTGAGAAAGGGCCATCGGACAGTGGTCGCTTGCTGTAGATGCGTGAACGATAAACGAGGTGCACGAACGATAATCGAGGTACGGTGGGTGAAATTGATTGGTCGATCGTTCGTAGAGGTGGGCCCCAGAGCCAAAGGTTTGTTAACAGTTGTTATTTGACGTCGGTATTAATATAAAATCTCGAGGGGTTATAACCTTAGTCCCAAGACTTGGAACCAAATATATAAGTCAGGTATATAATTGCGAAACTCGTGGATATGTGTTTATTTATCAATTTCTCTGAAATTGAAAAATAAACCCTAGGAAAGGAAATTAGAGAAGACTACACGGAAAAAAGAACGGGGTTCCAGAACAGAATGCTGACAGAGTCACGCTGACAGTTGACCAGCTCTCCTTGGGGCATACTTTCAGTTTTGTTGCGTCAACTATGGAAAAGGAGTTGTACTTCAACAAGGATGGCTCAGTGACAAAAAAATTGCAGGTCAGAGAAAAAAATATGTTTAAAGTAAGGTCACCTGCACGTCAAACTTCACTGCGGTGGATCTTTCCTTGTCCACTTATATTTGATTTTAATGTGTTATTTTAATTTTTCATGGAGGGTTGTTTTGGCATATGGTCTGGCATTCAATTGCACACTTACTGAAAGAATTGTCAATTTGTCTTGCAGGCAGTGTGAACAAACTTGCTGATCTTGTTGGAGTCACCCTTGGAGCTATTTTCATTCTTCATCTAATTTTGGAAGTTCTATTTACATTGGCATATTTTTTCCCCAAACCTTTTTTAGGCAAGATACATGAAAAACCTTATGAATGCAAGAAGAAGGAAAATATAACTTCTATACCACTTGTGCAATCCTATGAATAATTATTTAGGGCCATAACATTTTTGAGCTAATTCTTTATTCTTCTTTTTCTTGAATGAAGATCGCTTATAATGCTATAATCTAAAAAATACCCAATTACCCTCCTCAAATTATCTTTCACTTCAATGTTGTTCCCCTTGTTGTTTTATCATGTTTCATGTCATTTGAAGGTTTTCCATAATAATTTTCAAAGTTTCTTTAGTATTTTCCATATGTAACTCTGTTTCCTATACTTTGGACTTATCTTGAAAAAAGTATGAGATACTAGGAGTTGGATATCCATAAAGGGCCTTAAATGGGGAAATTTTAGTAGATGTGTGATAGGTAGTATCATATTACCATTCTTCCTCGACGAACCCACTTCATCCATTAAGATTGCTTTTCTAAAGAGTAACATTGTAGATAACCTTAAAAACATTTGTTAACTATTTTTGTTTGACCATTTGATTGTGTTTGATATGTAGAACTCATAGCAGCTAGTGTTTCTCCACTCATATTAAATAATTATTTCCAAAAGTTTCTTGTTACTATTACTTTAGGAAAACCATGAAGACTATGAATTTCTTTCACGGACACTTCTGCCACTTGGCTTCTTGTTTATGTACTTTGAGCTCTACAAAAAAAATCTACAAAATTTGTCTATATAAATGACCACAAAAATGTAATACTTACCTTTATATTTCAGTAACCCTGTAATAAAGTCTATTGACATATCTTCTAGTCTTTGAATATGTATGTGGAATGGTTGAAGTAACCCTAGAGATTTTACTATCTCTCTTTTATTTATTATGCAAACCTGACCTTCTCCTACAAAATTTTGAATATCTTTCTTCATTCCTTCCAAAAATATATTTTTTGATCCTTTGAGATGTTTTAAGGAACCCTGCGTCCTACCATCAGAGAGACATGGGACTCCCTTAATATTTGTTTATTCAAATATGCTTGCGTGCATAAAAATATTCTACATTTGCACCAAAGTATATCTCTCTTTCACTCCCAATGCTCCATAAAGTTCATCCCATCCTTTATGAATTTTAGTTTTTGTTTAGTACTATTGTCATTTTTCCATTATGGCAAGCTTCTTCTAGCCACCTAGGAATAGAAAATGTAATTGGATATAAATTTGAGGCCTCTTCTATTTTAGAAAGAGCATCATGTACTAAATTTTCCTTACCCTTTTTGCAGATTATCTCAAAATTAAAAATGACGTTTGCAGATTATCTCAAAATTAAAATGATTGTTCTCAATAATTTATAGAACTTTTCCACATGTTTAGTGTGGTATTCCCATGATTTATTATAAATATGTGTATTATGAAAGAAAACCAACACAAATTTTATAAGATGGGATCAAACAAAATTGTTCTTAAGTCGAGCCCGCTGGACTTCAAACGACGATAAACCATAATTAAAACCAAATTCATGTTCCAAAATAGCCTGTTGACGTCGGCCAATTTTGTGACGCGAAAACCAAATGAATTATGCCCTAATATTTTTCGGGTCCGAAGTTGGGTTGGCGTGCGGAGGGAGAGTTGTGACGCGAATTTCTTATCAAATTCGCCCTAATCTTTTTCGGGTCCGGATTTCCACTGCGCGAATGGCCCAAACAAAGATCCGATCCAATCAATTTTTGCCATGTGTCCTCAATTAAAACTTGCCCTGCTCCCGGCTGCGGGTGCATTCGATGGCGTTTAAGGCGATGGTACATGGATGTGGCAATTTCATATCAATCGCATTAAGATTTAACGCTGTTCAATTAAGTTCCAAGGTTTTCACATCAAATCGCATTAAGTTTTAACACTGTTCAAGATCGGACCTCCACTCCCGTTAGCGATTCTGCATGCTCCAATATGATCCGGCCTTCGGCTCTCATTAATGATCAGAGATTAATTATGACGAGCGTCCTTCGATTGCATTGCATTGATAAAATGGCATTTCACTATGGTTTTGGAGGCAGAGTGAGTTCTTGGATTCTACTTTGCTTGCTCTTTGTGATGAGAAGGGAGAAGTGGCCGGTGACTATTATACCTTGCTGCATATCTGCATTTCTCTCGGTCTTTTCCTTGTCTGTCTTCCTCTATTTCTTGGAATTCTGCTTCTCCATCTCCTCTTGTGCCCACTGTTGAGACTACACCCATGCCTCGCCTGCGTCAAAGGATGCGTTGCCGTAGGGGGAGCACTAGAGGTCAACCCCTGCACTCTCCCTCTAGCCCCTCAACTAAGTCATCTTCCCAGTCCAGTGATTATCACACAGGTCGCTATCCAGATACTAGAAGTGGGCGGGGTCGGGTTCTAGGATCTGGCCACCGTATGGGCTCTCTTGCTCCTCATTTCCCCACTGCTTCACCTTCTCCTACGACGCACACTGCACTTTTTTCCTTTAATTGCTCTCTGAACCGCCCAAGAATCACAACTTCAATTACTATGGTTTTCCGTAAGGAGGCCCAAATGGAGGAACAATGCAGAGCGACGGAATGAGCTGGAGAAAATCACAGCGGCATTCGGGCCTTGAAGGAGGGAGTGAGTGCATGTTGATGGAGGTAACCTCAGTGATCTGGACCTTAGAAGGATGGTGTAGAATCGTCGAGGATTCGGAGGAGTAGTTTGGTTAATTTGTTTTTCTTTCTTTTCGGACCACTTAATTGGGCTACTTTTAGATTATTTTACTGTGCTGGACCTCTCTAATATTTTTGAATTCTGTAAACGTTCAAGACTGGTTTCCCCATATGAGGGCAGTCTTCTTAATTTTTTGATGACAAATTTGCCATGAGTCTGGGCAATGTTTTTGACTTCGGTGTAATTTTATTCCCACTGTTAATAGATTAACTTTACTTAGAAAAAAAAATGTTGCCCTGTTTCTATTTTAAACCTGTTTTTTGAAATACAGAGCCATGTTTATATGATTGTTTATAGTTGAAGCGCTGCGGGGTGGTTTATTATATTAATATTTCACGGTCGAATTATGTTCATAACAATTGGAAAAAAAAAAATGTTGCCCTGTTTCTATTTTAAACCTGTTTTTTGAAATACAGAGCCATGTTTATATGGTCTACGTATTATACTCTTTCTCTGTATATCTACAGGAACCTTTTTGCTATGAACAGGGTGGATGTTGTAGCAGGCTACTAATGGAAACAAGCGAGCCTGAACCTTACATCTCGGATGCAACAGATGGTTACCAATACTCCTCACATGATTAGCGTTTTTCTCTGTTCAAGGATTTTGGGTACTTTAATTTGTATTTGGAACAATGGACGTCGGTACTCTATCTGTTTCTTTACTATTCTACATACTGCTATTTCACTTTCTTATAGATGCCTCGGGCATATTTGGATTCTTTCTCAGATTGTCGATAATCTCCATGTGGACCGTTACTGGGTTTTATATCATGTCCCTGTATGTGACATGGGGTATTTTTCTATCATTGTCCGGGGTGGGACTTCCACTTTTCTGGATGGATATTTGGGTTCCAATCTTCAGATGTGAAAATGTAATGACTTCATGGACTGTTTTACTTCATATAATATATTCAAAACAGCATTTTTTCTCTTGTGAAAAAAAAATGATTAATGTTTATCACTCTGCCTTCAAAACTAGCGATGCTGGTCTATGTTTTTGGTTTATTGATATGGTCTGATGGTCTTTTTATATTTTGGACATATCACACTCCTCACATGATTAGCGTTTTTCTCTGTTCAAGGATTTTGGGTACTTTAATTTGTATTTGAAACAATGGACGTCGGTACTCTATCTGTTGCTTTACTATTCTACATACTGCTATTTCACTTTCTTATAGATGCCTCGGGCATATTTGGATGCTTTCTCAGATTCTCGATAATCTCCATGTGGACCGTTACTGGGTTTTATATCAAGTCCCTGTATGTGACATGGGGTATTTTTCTATCACTGTCTGGGGTGGGACTTCCACTTTTCTGGATGTATATTTGGGTTCCAATCTTGAGATGTGAAAATGTAATGATTTCATGGACTGTTTTACTTCATATAATATATTCAAAACAACGTTTTTTCTCTTGTGAAAAAAAAATGATTAATGTTTATCACTCTGCCTTCAAAACTAGCGATGCTGGTCTATGTTGTTGGTTTATTGATATGGTCTGATGGTCTTTTATATTTTGGACATATCACACTCCTCACATGATTAGCGTTTTTCTCTGTTGCAGGATTTTGGGTACTTTAATTTGTATTTGGAACAATGGACGTCGGTACTCTATCTGTTGCTTTACTATTCTACATACTGCTATTTCACCTTCTTATAGATGCCTCGGGCATATTTGGATGCTTTCTCAGATTGTCGATAATCTCCATGTGGACCGTTACTGGGTTTTATATCAAGTCCCTGTATGTGACATGGGGTATTTTTCTATCATTTTATGGGGTGGGACTTCCACTTTTCTGGATGGATATTTGGGTTCCAATCTTCAGATGTGAAAATGTAATGACTTCATGGACTGTTTTACTTCATATAATATATTCAAAACAACGTTTTTTCTCTTGTGAAAAAAAATTGATTGTTTATAGTCGAAGCGCTGCGGGGTGGTTTATTATATTAATATTTCACGGTCATTGGAATGCCCACAATTCGTAACAAATATTGGAGATTTACTATCCTGTTTTAAAGTTTCATTTTTTTTTAAATTGAACCCGCCGTCGGTATACCAACGCCTTGTAAGCGTTGGAATTGCGACGAGTTCCAAGTCGGACCACAATTCCTCGAGTGACGGTTTACAAACGTCATAAGGCGGCTTTCAAAGCGGCCGTTTGCTTTGTGCGTTGCAACAATTTACAAATGTCGAAGAGCGCGTTCAAAACGTTGGACCACATTTCGTGGGAATTCGAAGAAAGCGAGTTTACAAACGTCGGAAGAAGCGACGTTAAAAGCGTCAGGACCACATTTCGTCGGGAGGTACGACGGTTTACAAACGTTGGAAGCGCGACGGTTTGAAATGTCGAAAGAGCGACGCTTGTTTGGAAGCGACGGAAATAGTGTCGGTAGTGCGACACTTTCTAAATGCGTCGGAATTGTGATGGCATGGGAAACCATGTTTTTCCCGCCCTTGAACTGTCGCTCTTGCGACGACTATGTGTCGGAATAGCGACAATTTGGCCGTCGGAAATTGCACCAAATTTTCTAGTGATTGACCACAGTTTTGGGGACATACACTTTGATAGATAATTCCCTCGTGATCAAGACTCTTGACACCAATATGACATTGGTTGTGCACGGGTTTCTTACATGGGAGAAAGATGCTTAGACTGTGAGATTTTGCAGAAGGTAGGAGAAGATGAGAAGGATGACCAACATAAAGTGATTGGGAACATACACACCCAAAGTTTTAGGAGGTTTATGCAAAAAATTAGGAGGATGATTTACACAGAGTGAGGGCACGGACAAATAAATCCACTCACATATACAACCTTCTCTAAGCCCTTGATGTTTCATTACACGGAGGCATTCAACCGGGGAGACCCCTTGATTGGAAGATAAACAAAGATTTCTCTCAACATGGTGCAACATTGATATATTTGGCTAAGGAAGGAGCCTTGGGAGGAGCTAGCGAGTGCGGAGAGAACCTTTGATGGGTTCAAAGGAGGAGTGAGAAATTTCTAATATGGACATTGACATCTCCCACTCAACTATTTGCACCGAGAGATGATGATTCAAGAATCCGTGATGGCATGAGCATGGTTTCAAAGGGATACTCCATAGCCTTGGAGCAGCAAATGATACTTCCAGACATGAGGAATATTTCGAATATGACAAGCGGTTATTGACACTCTTGTATGCATTGGCCAAACTATGGAAGTTTTGGATGAGGCGATACCTTCTAAGAGGAGGTTGACCTCCATATACTTCAATCTTGTCTTGGGCAAGATTAGTGCAGTGAGGGAGGCAACAAAAGTGGGGTAGCAACACTCCAACATGTGGCTTTGGCATTGAGCATGTCAAAGAGGAGAGTTATGATGTGACAAGTGCTTCATTTCAAATTGCAATAGCATTGTCATTGTTGGGAAGCCTAGATCCATATTGGGAGTCCCAACTATTGATGGAATATTACAAGAACCTCTTCACATTTAAGGTTCTTAATGGGAAAGTGATAGATGGGAGATATAGAGTGGTTGATGGAGTCATTTATTTCCATGATCAGATCTACTTGACTAGAGACTCCAAGTCGAAGAAGGAGATTCTACATGCGGCATATGAGGAACTCTTTTCGGGACATGTAGATTCCATTGAGTTTTATCACACCATCATGGAAGGATTCTATTGGGAGGATCTCAAAGAAGATGTGCACCAACATATCAAGAGATATGTAGATTGTTTGATGTATGAGGAGGAAAGCAACCACCTTGCAAGGTTGTTACAATCACTTCTCCTTTTGATGGAGAGAAGGGAAATCTCATCCATGGACCTCTTCACCAACTTGTCTACAATATATGGTAAAGATTGTGTTTTGATGCTTATTGATCAACTAACAATGTATGTACATTCCTTTACCATACATTTGTAGCACATTTCTCCACAAGAGAGCAAGCCTCTTCTTGGAATTCATGGTCATTTTGGGACTACATTCGAGTGATGGGGGATGACCACTTTGTAGAGGACTTGGGGCAATAAATGTTTTGCTTGGCTCATATTCTGTTAACACCTAATGTCATTCACTATTTTCAAGCTTTTGAGAAGATTATGGCAGCAAGAAAGTGGTTGTATTGCCACTTATCATATCATGTTTAGAGACAACAAGAATTAGAACAATGCTGGTCTCACTTGAGGGACTATTGTCACCATCCAGTATGTCATGTGACACTTAGTCCATGTTTCTTTTGGAGCCCATATGGTGATGATACTCTATTCAATATTTGTAGGAAGGATTGGGCAATAAATATTCCTAGAACCAAGGAGTGGGATCATGAGATTCAAAGTATCTTTTGGCTTCATGAGGACTATATTATTGCAGCCCAAGATCAGCAGCTCCAAGTTTATCATAAATGGAGAGAGAGACAACATAAGTTGAGAAATTTTATCTCTCATTTTCAGCCATGAAGCCCCTACACAAAGCAAAAGCAGGGTAATGGTGATTGTTTCTATGATCTACCAAGGATGGCTCACTTTGTTTGGATGATAGCATGGAGATTGGAGTTTCTCATGGGGATTGAGGCACCCAACATTTAACTTCTCTCATGCCTTGAGGAGGCCAATGGACATCATATAACTCTTTCCATATATCTCTCACTTCTTCATGATGAAAAATATTTGGTTTATCCACCAAAGGATAACTTTTATACTTGGGAGGAGACATATCCATTCGATGTTTTGTAGCATCCTTACAGTTGCTTGACGACAAGAAATTTTTTGGAGGGGAGGACTGTAATATTCCAAAATTAATTGGAGTATTAAAGTTTTGTTTTATCACTTTGATAGGTGAATAAGTGGGTAGGGAGACCCATAAATATCTTTATGAAGAATAAAACCACTTATCATGTGAAATTGGATCATTATTTCATCTTAATAAAGCACCCTAAGATGTGAATAGGGGCTAGAGCATGTGGACTAGGTCAATCTTGACCAAATCAACAACGTTGTTATGGAGCTAGTGGAGGTTTATTGGAGGACAACGCAGTCATTAAGGAGGAGTGTATGCATGAGAGTAGCTACTTTAATGAGTGGGGCCCAGGGTGAGGATTCTCACCAAGCATAAAAGGAAGAGGATGATAGAATTATAAGACATGGATTTGTATTATTTATTTTGATATTTTTAGATCTAGATTTGTCATGTGACATATCTATGCGTGCTTTTGTTGTTTAGCAGGGTTTGCTGTGTTGTTTAGCACAAGTGTGTTTCCGAGCGGAAATCCCACCCTCATACTCGGGGGACTTAGAGTGCCTACTCAGGAGGGGTTATATTGAGATGCATTACCACTATCTGGAATTTGGCCAAGCTTCAATCTCATATGCATCGCAATTCTATTTAGAGTTGGGTTGTGTTGTAGGGGTGTAGCAGTGGAGGAGAGAGATCTCCAATTTCTGAGTTATTTTTACATTGGAGGGATCATCCTATCATCCGGGAATCTTGTGAGGAAGTTCTCAAGGCTTCATTACATATTTTTACACCAGACCAAGTAGCTACCATCAGCTACAACTCAGTTTCTCTCAAGAACTGTGTTATTTTAGAGAGCAGCTGCAACAGTGGGTTTATTTCCCTAGTTGGAGGAGTTGAGTGTCCTTTGAGGGGATCAACCCTTCATCTTGGAGGATCTATTGGAGGATGATCAACCATTTCATATTTCAGATCAGCCACCTCCTTTCAACATTATAGTTGCAAATATTATTCAGCCTTATGGCCACATCTGCTATTTTTGTATAGTGTGTAGTTCCGTAAACATTTTCTGGGTTGTCCTGGAAATCTGTTTGGAGCATAAATCTCTAGTCTTAGCACTTTGGGAGAATTGTATCAGCATATATATATATATATATATATATTTCCATATTTCAACTACTACTACTCTTATAAACAACACATTTATAGCATTCTAACATTTCATGTCTTAGCAACATTTCATATTTAGGTGTATTATTTCATGGGAGTCTTGTTTGCCCAACTTGAGTGATCTTTTACTCAAGACATTATACCTATTTTGCTGCTATAATCATAATGGAATGGCTCTATGGTTGTCTCATGTTTTGATTCAGTGATATTTCTGCATAATTCCAGTTTTATGTACTATATTGCTGCTTTCCCCATTTGGGAATATTACAACTCAACTCCCAACTCAACAGTGTTAGTATCAGTGTATCAGTGATCAAAAATATCTCTTTTAGGAGTTTTTCATTGAGTCTTAAGTCAAAATTTGTTATTTTAGAACAAGTTCTCAAAATAAATTTTGCTCACTAAAGCCAAAGGAATGGAACGACATATTTTTCTCGAGAACAATAGTTCGATTTCCAAAGGACCCACGCTACTATTACTCCTCAATTAAATTAATTAAATTTACAAAGAAATTATTAATTAAAATTTATTAATTAAAAAATAAATAAATTATTACTTAATTAGTTGGTCTTGTCGGCTAATTTTCTCCCCTTATCTATATATTAGCCCTGACCTTCTGCTCTTCCTTCATTATTCATTCGAAATCCTATCCTAAAGATGGATCCCGTTGGGATTCGAAACGTCGACAATTGTTTCGTAACACTGTAGATAATCCGGAAATTTCTGCAATAAATGATAACCACAAAAGCTTAAAAACCATAACTCCTCAATATATCGACACATTTCCAAAAGAAGCACATGCAGGAATTAAAGGGGAAGTTACAGGTTTTTCAGGAAGCATGGTCTTAAAGGATTTGACACTTATCAGCAAATAAAAGTGCCTCCTCAAAGATCGAAGATAGTCTATTCTTGCAATTAATTCTATTAGAGTTCTGATAAGTTTCACATTCCTAAAAATAGCAAAACCTCTACTTTTTCTCCTTCTATTTTTTTTTTTTTTAGCAAAGTTGTTATGAGAGGAATCCAAATGACTAGCCTTGCTGGCAGACTCATTGTAAAATCTATAAATAAACATAAAATAGATAGAGAAGAGGTTGGTTGTTGGTTGTTGGTTGTTAGGTTGGATATTTTAGTTTGATACTCTTTTATTACAGTGGAGCTATCGTAAATATTTTTAATGAAATCAAATATGTTGCAGATACAATCCTGAGATTCTAGTGGTATTACTGTTGAGAATTGTTCCTTCCCTGTTATTCCATCTCCATTACAAATTTCTGTATGTTAATATTATTAGTCTATAAACATAAATCATTATTTCTATGATATTTTTATTGAGATTTTCATAGATGTGTCAATTCTCCTGATGAATGAATTCATTTTAAATGCTCACTCAAACCTCTGCCTTTTTCTACCACCATACACAATGAAAATTTAAGTATTCTCAAATAGTTTACCTGCCTAGCCTCACTCTGTTCTGAAATTCAATCTTTGAAATCGGCTTTCGTTTTCCTGATTCTTATTTCTATCTAGCATCCCAATTACCAAACAAATTACTCATTTATAGCTTATATATATATATAGCCTAAAATCCTATGGTACTCAACCATTCATTGATTATTTAAAAGTGACATAGAGAGAGCCCTCTCTGGTCTAGGTAGGGCTAGCTTCCTAGCCAAAATATTGGTTTGTGGTTACCTTTATCCACTCCTTTCTCAGTCTTGGGAAGTTAGGGATAGTGATAACATTTCTGGCGCCATTACCAGGGAGCGATTGGTAAACATTACATGGGAAAGAATGAAAAATATTAGCTCTGATTTCTGATGGTGAACAATGGTCAGACATAAGAAGGTTGAATCATTCACCTGGTGACTCCAGTGGTAAAGAATCCAAAAATTTAGATTGTTCATGGCGAATCCACTTCTTAAAGATGAATAAATTGAAAAAATTCTTGATGACTTCAATGTTTTCAAAATGGGTTCAACTGCAAGAAGAAATGCCAGGTATGCTCCTATGGATCAGTCTCACATCCCTTGATTTCAAAATCCTATGCCTCATGTTGATTGGTTATCTTATCGTCCCATGTTCAAAGATGAAAATAAATATGATGTTGCCTTGCATTTGATCAAGTTTCATATGCATATACAAAGACTCAAAGTTAAGTTTATGGCTACTCTGGAAGACAAAGCAAGAAGTTGGTATGAATGGTTGAAAATAGGTAGCATATGTTCTTTAAAGGATTTTCATTTAATATTTTTTGAGAATTACAAAGAGAATTATCCATATTCGTTGATGGTACACAATTGTTGTGATTATTTTGAGCGTTTCATTCAACATCTTTAAAGTACTGATGAGGATCTAGAATTTATGGATTATTAGATCATAGAATCCTTCATGATTTCTCTTCCCAAAAGGAATCATAAGTTTCCTCTTTGGATGAAAATACTGCAATCAAGAAAAATAAATGCAAATTTCAGATTCTGAAAATGAAAATCAGTAAGCCAATGACAATTGCTATCAAAATCAGTCAAATTTAAATGATAACAGTCATGAGATTGATGAAAATATACAAGAAGCCATTATGAGTAAACCAATTTGTGAATATAATTTCATGCAAGAAGATCAACCAACAAGCACTGTTTTCTTTCATAAAGAGGATAGGGTTGTCATGTTTAATAATCTTGAAGAATGTTTTATGTTCAAGGAATATTTAGAGAATTAATTGGAGGAGTATGAATCCAAGAAAAACAGTATGCCAGAGATAGAATCAGAGTTTCTCATTCTTCAATAATTGACAACCAACACTCAAAAATCATAAATTCATACTTCCTTATGCCTTCATATGGAACAACAACCAAGTATTCTTTCAAATCAAAATGAAGGAAGTACTTGTATTTTTGCTACTGGATTTCAAGACAAGATAACATTTCAAATTGAATATCAATATGCTAATTTGTTGTAGTCAACAAGGAAGATGAATTTTCTTGTATTTATGCATCATGACCATATCTTCAGTTGACACTTGGAGTGGCCTATCTTTTGTTCTTTCTGACTTCTCAAGGAAAGTGTGAGCAGGACTCAAGTAAGTAGCCATCTACTGGATTGGTTACACTAGAAGAATCATATCATATGATTATATATATATCTTCGACACGCAGATGGTTATCATCAGTTTTTGAAGCTCGAGGTGAAGGCCCTAAGATCCCGATGATATGCTACCATCAATAAGTCTGTCAATTTTTTTTCAGTCAGAGTCAGTTGTTAGATTCAAGCCAGTTTTTTTTAAGTCATTTAATGTCCAGTTTTGAATCCATTTCCCATGATAAGGTTACTTGGTCTACGGTGTTCTTGACACATCCTAAAGGAGTTTCCATCCCTAGCTGGAGCCAATGTTAGTGTCAGTGTATCAGGGATCAAAAATATCCTTTTTAGGAGTTTTTCATTGAGTCTTAGGTCAAAATTTGTTCTTTTAAAACAAGTTCTCAAAATAAATTCTGGTCACTAAAAGAGTCTACTGATTTTTTTTTTCATCATTTTATCCATGACTGTCAAAGCTCCAAGGAATCAATCTGCCTTTTAAGTTCAGTTGAAAGAAGAAAGTGTTGTTGTCAAAGTGTAATGGTGAGCAAATTTCATTTATGCCTTCACTCATTACATTTTCCCTATTTTACATTTCATTTTTCCAAAAACCCAAAGTCTAGTGCTTCATTTCTTTCAAAACCCCTTTTTAACGATTAAAATTCAATTTTTATAGTTGAAAAGCAGCTCCGTCCCCCACAAAACAACCTTATCACATATCTTTTTATATTACCGCAGCTTCGCCCACTCCACATCAAACCTTTTAAATATATAATATATTATATATTATATCACTTACCGCACTTAAATGTATTGTGGACCCCTTACCTTTCCACAATCGACATATTGCAAAAATCCTTGCCACTTTCACTTACTGCTTCATAATTTTCCTGATGCGATAAAGGTAGGACCCATCATTCCCTTTGATATGCTTCATAGCTTTCAAATCACTTTAAAAACCCTTTCTCTTATGTTTTGGGCGATTTATGATATTTCTTTACTTAACACATTTCCTTTCGCTTTAAAAACCTTTAAAATGGGACCTGCTCCATCGCAAATAGAAAATTTGCATTACTTCCACTTACTTCCCCCTTCCCATTTTCCCGATTGCAATATTAAAGTGGGACCTTTCCCTGCCACGTCACCTTCCATATCGTGTATCACAATTTATATTGTCATCCATTCATGTTACCTACCCCATTTCCCAATCCTTGATATGCGATAAGTGTTCATGTCCCTGAAATGCGATAAGTCCCAAAAGCCTTGAAATGTGATAAGTCTACTTTCCCAAAATGCGATAAATTTTGACCGCCGATATGCAATATCGCAAATCGAAAAACACAGAGTCCATTTTTTCCTCCAATGCCCTCTTCTTCCTATTGCGATATATAAAAGGTTTTTCCTCCTGCTGGCCCACATAAATGTGTCTCCTTCCCTATTCTTCCCGCTTCACTCCATTTCTCTAAGAAATCATTAATTCATTAAAAAAAACCTTCACACCTCCAATCCTTCCATTAAATTTATTTACACGGGTTTATTATTTAAAAAACTAAATTATAACTGCAAAATAAAACCTTATTGAATCCAGTAAAGCCTGACAGAGTTTTCTCCGGAACAACAGTTCAGATTTCCAAAGGACCCGCGCTACCATTACTCAATGTATCAGCACGTTTCTAAAAGCGTCACATACATGATTTAAAGGGGCAGTTACAGGTTTTTCGAGAAGCATGGTCTTAAAGGATTTAACACCTATCAACAAATAACAACACCTCCTCAAAGCTTGAAGACACTCTGTTCTTCTGATTAATTCTATCAGATTTTTGATAAGTTTCACATTCCTAAAAATAGAATAACCTCTACTTTTTCTCATTCTATTCTGTTTTTTGTTAGAAAAGCTGTTGTGAGAGGAATTCGAAGGTCTAGCCTTGCTGGCAGACTCATTGTAAAATCTATAAATAAACATAAAATAGATAGAGAATAGGTTGGTTGTTGGCTGTTAGGTTGGATAGTTGAGTTTGATACTCTTTTATTACAATGGAGCTATTGTAAATATTTTTAATTAAATCAAATATGTTGTGTCTACAATCCTGAGATTCCAGTGGTATTACAAATGAGCATTGTCCCTTATTTGTTATTCCATATCCATTACAACTTGTTGTATGTTAATCTTATTAGCCTATAAATAGAAATAACTATTTCTATGCTCTATTTATTGAGATTTTCATAGATGTGTCAATTCTCCTGATGAATGAATTCATTTAAAATGTTTATTTAGACCCCTTCCTTTTTCTACCACCATACACAATGAAAATTTAAGTATTCTCAAATAGTTTACCTACATGGCCTCACTCTGTTCTCTGCAATTCAATATTTGAAATCATATTTAGTTTCCCTGATCCTTATTTCTATCCAGCATCCCAATTACCAAACAAATTACTCATTTCTATCTTATATATATATATATATATATATATATATATATATATATATATATATATATATATATATATCCTAAAATCCTATGGTACTCATCCATTCATTGATTATTTAAAAGTGACATAGAGAGAGCCCTCTCTGGTTTAGGTAGGGATAGCTGCCTAGCCAAAATATTGGCTTGTGGTTACCTTTCTCCACTCATTTCTCAACCTTGGGAAGTTGGGGGGAGTGATAGCAAGTAGCACACTCATCCATCCACCTACTGACAAGTGGCATCCTCGAAACAGTCCATTCCACCTGTGTGCAGTTGTTGTGCATCGCCTGTGCAGCGGGCTTGTGGTTTGGGTATATATCCAAAAAAGTAACACATGTAAAAATTGAAGGAGGTTATTGTATATGATATTTTTTTGAAGAAAAACCTCTCTCAATTTCTCCAAATTCTTCCCCATCTTCTCATACAATGCTCTTCAAAAAAATGACTTAAAAAAGGAAATTTACAAATTGCGAAACATGAGCTTTAAATATGCATTTAGAACTCCTGATGTGTGACACCTGTGAAAAAAATGGAAGAGGTTATTGTTATTTTTCGGTGCTTGAGAAAAACCTCTTTCAGTTTTTCATAATTTTCCTCCATGTGATAAAAATCATCATTTCAAAAGGATGACAAAAACATAGTACGTTGCGCAGTAGTTGCGCATCGAGCAAGTTGGGTAGTGCTCTTCTTTTCGTTTTATCTTGCTTTGCTTTGACAATATGTGTATTACTTTACACCTTTTCCTATTTTTCTTTGCACACCATGATTTCTGCCTTTAGACTCTTTCATCATGCTTTTTAAATCATTCTTTCTGCGTTTGAACTCTTCATGATGTTTTTTTTTCTTGACAGGATAAGATAGGACAATGTTGAATCAGTCCTAGTCATGAGTGTCATATCTAGTTGGTAGGGATAAAAGCATATTTTTTGGGGTGTATGAGATAAAATCAATATGAAACAAGGGAGTATGGAGGTATGACATAAATAAACCCTTGTGAAATGATACATGACTATACATAGGATATATTGTAGTATAATGAAGGATGGAAAAAGTCATGGTTGTTATGAGGTGATGACATTAATAAGTTCTTGTCCACACACACTAACCTCTAATGACCATTCCATTTGCAATGACTCGAATGTTGATACCCAACCATTGACATTTGGATTGACCTCATGGCTCAAACATAAAAAATTGTATATAACTTTGAGGACTTTGATAGTAGATAGTCACAGACTTGAATGTTGTTTTAACCGAGATGACATGGATGCTAGACTAAGTAAATTATTTCAATATCACATGATGCTAACATTGGCTCCAATGAGGATGGGGACCTCCCAGCGAGGCGCTAAGAACAAAACCGCAAACTAGTAGCCTATCTATACCATTGGGTAATGGAGTCAAATATAAAAACTCAAACTAATAGACTGAAAATATGACTACTGACTAATAGTTATCTATTTCATTGACTAACTTATTTAAGACAACAAATTTTTGGGATCTTAGGGCCTTCACTTTAGGCTTAAAATCCCAGCACCAACTACCAACACTTTCAATATTAAAAGTAACACGGTTTTTACAATGGAATCTTGCATCTATTGAAAGTATGTACACTATGTAATCACCTATTTCCAATGTAGTCGGTCAAGAAGAAGGCTACTTGACTGAATGTTGCTAATAGCTCCCTTGAGCAGGAAGAAAAATAAAGATAGTAGCAACTAAAAAATCCACTGATGCTTAAAACCAACCTCTGTAAATAGCACAAGCTTCCATAGATCCTGAAGAAAAATGGTCATGTGAAGACAAACCTCTTCCTTTATTGATTCTATGAATTCAAAAAAAGGGTCTTAAAACACAACTAGTTACCTGTACTTGATGATTAGCAAGAGGAATTTTCTCTTTGATTACTTCCTCTTCAACTGAAACAACCACTATAATCATGTGCACATCCACGGGATCTAAAATGACCTACTCTTCTTCAACAAAAATTTCTTTTTTTAGAACATGGAGGCATATTTTATGAATGAAATCTTCCTGTGAAAGAGGCAGTAAAATAACCCCTTCTCCTTCACTTCTTTCCTCTTCTTTATCAGGTTTATCATGCTTGATATATAGATCAGGTTCATGAAGGTAAACTTGCTACATTATTTCATCAATTTCAAGAGAATGAATAGGACTGTCATCATGACACTCCAGCTCTTTATCATCTTCAACCAAGGGAATTAGTACTCGCTGGAATTTTTCTTGGATTTCATGGCAATTGAATTTTGGTTTTCTGTTCTTAACATTGGGATTAAAATTCATAAAGGGCTTCCTTAATATCATCATCAATACACTCTTCATCACCATAAATATCCTCTATATATTGAATAAAATATTTAAAACATGCACAACCATTTTCAGCCAGAGGGACGGGAGGACAAAATTCCTTAAAATGTTCATAAAAAACTGATTGAAAATATGTAATAGAGCATAAAATTTCAGATGACAAACCTTCGTATCAGAAGCTAGCTTTTTTTCTAAGGTCACCATGAAAATTTTCATCAAACCGTCCTTGGGAAAAACCACCCCAATCTTATGTGCATGCAAATGGAATTTGAACAGATGTGAAGCAACATTGTCACTTTTTTTGTCTTTAAATTTTGGTAAATAATTTTACCAATCTACATGAGGCACGCGGTTTGGAAAACCAAGAATATGATATCGTTTTAAAGGATCATACCTTGCAGATAAAGAACTCATCTTGAACCAAAAAAGTTGCTTTGAAAGTCAAATCTTTTGGATCCTTTGAATTTGAAGTCGTGAGGTGAATAATTCATCCTTTCTGATGTCTGTTTGATGTTCACCTTCAACAGTCATATCTGCAACTTTGGAAATTTCTCGCAGGCAACATTAACACGCTCGTTCGTTCCCTAGAAACAGTGCCACTATGTTAGCACTCTGTGAATCCTACTACACTGAGGATAGGGTCACAGAGGTAACCAAAAACCACTTGTAGCTAGAATCTCATCTTTATAGTTGGAGGGGGCTCCCTCACTTAGGAAAACTAAATATTTTGAAGTTATAAAGAACACAAAGACAAGATCTAACAAGATTTCAAAAATTTTCTTGGAATAAATGAAAATTTGTGGAAAATGGATAACTTGGGATCATAAAATACATTGGCTTATCATGCCTATGCATATAAAAACTGGATGCACTCACAAGGGCTTATTTAGTATATGATTCAGATACAAGAAAAATATTTTGTAGTATAGTGGAAGATAACATAACAATTACTCACTCAGATGTAACATAATAAATGGAATTACAATATTGTGAGTAAGTGTTTAGAAGACATAACAGTGAACAAAGGCATAATTACTTCATTTGCAACTGAAAAAAAAATAACACTTAACTTAAAGAAATACAAGATCGAGTTCTAACTCAACTGAATCATTATACCCATAACCAGAAGATTGCATAGAAGAATAAATTAATTAACCGATACACAAGGAATAACAACTCTAAAGCATCATACCATAAGTATCCATGCAAATGATAACTTGAACACTTCAACCATAAGCATTTTATTCATAAAAGATATAAATCACAGTCACCCAACTCTGAAATTTTTTTGTGATAGTTTCAAACCATTTCTTCATTCAATTCTTCAGTATTAAATAAACATACACCATAATAAAAAACATGTCTAGATGCAATGTATCTCTGATCCATGAAGAGGATCGAAACCAACACAAAAGAAGAAACATTAACCTATTTTGCAGCCTTTTTCTTTAAGTAGAAAAAAACAATCTACCATGATATCATCTCCCCATCCTATTTAAAAAATTTTCCAAATCCATAAGAAAATATATATAACAACGAACCATACTTTTCTTATATAAAAGAAGAAAAAGCACTAACTTCCTAGGTCTGTGTTGCGCAACAGCTCAGTATCATGCCTTGTTGTCATAATTTTCCAAAACAAGTGACAACTGGTTGATGAATCCATGATGAATAAACTCCAAAGTCAACATCACACATCCATTCACCTACTGACAAGTGGCATCCTCGAAATGCTCCATTTTGCCTGTGTGCAACAGCTGCACAACACCTGTGTAGCGGGCCTGCATTGTGGGTGTATCTCCCAAAAAGTAACACTTGTGTAAAAACTAAAGGAGGGTATTGTATATGAAATTGTTTTGAATAAAAACCTCTCTTATTTTCTCCAAATTATTCCCCATGTTCTCAAAACATTCTCTAGCAAATAATGACTTAAAACAGAAAATTTACAAACTGCGAAAAATGAGATTTAAATATGTATTCAAAACTCCTGATATGTGACACCTGTGAAAAAATTGGAAGATTTTATTGTTATTTTTCCCGTTATTGAGAAAATCCTCTTTTATTTTTCCATAATTTTCTCCCATGTGATCAAAATCATCGTTTCAAAAGGATGACAAAAACATAGTAAGTTGTGCAGCAAGCAGGTTGAGTAGTGTTCTTCTTTTTGTTTTTATCTTGCTTTTCTTTGACATTCTGTGTATGCCTTTACACCTTTTCCTAATTTTATTAGCACACCATGATTTTTTCCTTTATAATATTTCATCATGCTTTCTTCCTTTGAACTCTTCATGATGTTTTTTTTGTTGACAGGATAGTTTAGGACAATGTTGAATCAGTCCTAGTCATGAGTGTCATATCTAGATAGGTAGGGATAAAAGAAAATGTTTCAGGATGTATGAGATAAAATCAATATGAAACAAGGGAGTATGAAGGTATGACATAAATGAACCCTTGTGAAATTATATATGACTATACATAGGATATATTGTAGTGTAATGAAGGTTGGACATATTCATGGCAATTATGAGGTGATGACATTAGTAAACTCTTTTCCACACATAATAACCTCTAACAACCATTCCATTTGCAATGAAATGAATGTTGATACCCAACCATTGACCTTTAGACTGACCTCATGACTCAAAAATAGAAAATTTTATATAACTTTTAGGATTATGACAGCAGATAGTCACAGACTTGAATGTTGTTTTGACTGAGACCACATGGATGATAGAATAAGTAAATGATTTCAAGATAACATGATGCTAATAGTATCAAACTCTCTAAAAATCCATTTTTTCATGATCGATCCAATCATATTAACATTCGATACCACCATCTACTAGATTGTGTGCAGAGGCAGATCATGTTGCTAGGATACATTCCTATAGAGGAATATGATGTATATATCTTGACTAAGGAACTATCAATAGGAAAATTTGAGTTCCATAGAGGTAGGACCAGGGTATCTAATAATCCCTTTCTTTCCGAGAAGGAGTGATGAAAATGGAACCAAGAAAGATTCTAATTTAATTTCCCCTTGAATTAAATTACAAGAAAATTGTAATTCCACATCACATGATAACTTGTACAAGTTGACTAAGATATTTGACTTAGTTGGTTCAGTTAATTCAAGTTGAGGGTCTAACTGTAATCATGTAGAGTGGCTCCTACTTTATAGGAGCCCTGGTTGAGTTTATTTTGAGTTGTGATTAATTAATTCAGTGAAATTGAGTTAAAGTCAGGTAAACTAGTTCCAATTGTTGCAGGAACTAGTAGGAGGTCTAGCAGTGGATATCACGTTTAGTGTTCAACCAGTTAATTGATAAATCGACTATAAATATCTCATTCATATGTGATTTAGGAGTTACCCTATTGTCTTGAGGGGTCCTGACCCATGTTCGAAGGTTAAGGTTTGCCAAAAAAACCCTATACCACTGGCCCTTTCGGCAGTGACTCGCTTGCGTAGGCCAAAGTCTCACTCGAAGTAGTATGGGTGGGTGCTGGAACCAATTTTACACACCCTGAGAGAGAGCAGGTAAGTCAAACACAACTGCGTTCCGAACTTATCAAGCTTCGCAGTTAAAATATCAAGTGCAGCCTTACATCACAGAGTTCAGATCTAATGATTACTGGTGCATCCATGTGTGTAATACCAATTTATCAGTATAGCAACTATATTCGCAGCAATTACAGATCATAAATTCATATAATAGGAACAAGAATACTTCTGCAGCTATCAAACATATATTTCTGCAGCTTAATTAGACAATCCAAGTTTGCATAAATTATAACAGAGTGGGTCCAAATCACATAAGATATCAACAGTACTTGTAATATATCCAACCATTTATATCAACAGGAAGACATCAACTCAGATAACGCAGAGATACTCTAACTGGATTAGCATATATTATCATCCAAACCCAATACAATCCAACACAGCCTGCGCACACAACCAGTAGAGTCCGCACACAGTAGGACTAAGGATCTCCACGCACACAACTAGCAGGAGTCCTTACCCTATAAACCCAAACAGATCTAACAATTCGTAACTATCATCAATCTCTATCCTTTCCTACTTGTGACTCAAAAAGGTTCATCTATTTATACCGATTTAGCCTATGCATCCAATGGTCTGCAAACTGTGGTTTGCAGACTCTTGGTCTACCCTTGACCCGTTACAATGCATTAGGGGCTTTTACCCACCCCAAAACCCCTACGTTAGACTAAATATTACAAAAATTATACAAAAGTAGACAATATTTGTTGCTTTTAGTGGACCTTGTTCCAACAGTCCCCCAACACAATCTTGTGACTCGTCTCGAGTCACTGGGATGGCGGGGTCTCAACCTTTGCCTGCAACAATCTGATTGCCTTGGCTAATCGAGGTAGCACACCTTCACTATGAGTAGCGGAATTTTGTTCAATGTCGACCAAATTTTCTGAAATCAGGCCTTCCGTCGTGGTGGTGACACTCTCCAAAGTCTAGTTCAGTTGCTTAACCGCGACATCAATATCTTGTGAAAGCTTGAGGGCCTCAATAACCCAAGGCTTTAGGTGGTCGCCGAGGGCGTTCTTCTTTTTCCGAAGTTCATCAATATCATCTTGCAGCCGTGTCAAGCATTGATTAGGAACTAAAGTGGGGAGGGTGGCTTCTAACATCTCGAAGTCTTCTTCTTTCTGCCACAGGTCCTTGTTGATGCGGCGTAGGATCGGGCCACGCTGGACCTTGGTCCATAGCTACATGGCCGTGTCTAATAATTGGGCACCCTGCGCAATTTTCACTATAATGGCGTTCGTAGCCACAGTGACCAACGCAGTTCACTGGGCTCGTACCTCTGGAGGTGTTTCAGGCTGCAACTTATCCCGGAGGTTGACGATCCACTGCTCCATTCATGCCTTGACCATCTGAACTTCCTCTCCGCAGGCCTGTAGTGCTGCGACCAACCTTTCAACCTTCACCAGAGGAGTGGTTGTGGCCGGGATCTCTGTGGTAACATCGGCGCAAAGTTGGTGAATCACATTTTCGAGCTCCATGTGCTTCGCAGTGGTCCGCAATGTATCTGTCT
The DNA here is from genome assembly GCA_034641835.2 of Pinus albicaulis. Lineage (NCBI taxonomy): Eukaryota > Viridiplantae > Streptophyta > Pinopsida > Pinales > Pinaceae > Pinus > Pinus albicaulis. The sequence goes on along the minus strand of CM076579.1, from coordinate 514,486,035 downwards.
TCAATTGTAGCGTACGGAACTCGGCCTGGATTGCATCGACCAAATATTTCTGCTGCTCTTCTAAGGCTACCTATCAGTCCTCCGTGGCCAGAATGACCGCATCAAGAATTTGTTGAACGTCTCCATCAGTCAATGTGACGGTCTCGTCTTGTGCTGTCCACTGAGAGAGCTGCTTCTTGCAGGGCGTTTTGACATTCTCGCTTGTTCACTTCATGCTGCTGGGGGAGGCAGGTCCTCCTGCATCCAATCATTTTATTCCTAGGTCTGGCTGTGAATCTACCTGGGTCTCTGCCTTGACATCCTTCCCAAAGGTCTGCTTCTGTTGCGCATCCTTTTGTGATATCGCGGCCGTGTCTTGTGTGGTACTCTTGGTCACACCTCTGGTATCCTTGATGATGACAGAGGGGGTGAATTTTGATGTGTTTGTTCCTTCAATGCCCTTCGCGCCAATTTTGAAGCCGATTTTCCAATTAGGAGGCCAGAGCGCAATGACGTTGTCAATTTCTTCATTCGCCACCATATAAGGGAGCGAAGTCTAGGCTTTATCCTTGTGTGCTTTGATCTGGATGATATGCATTGTGATCTGAAATGCCGCAATGTCCTTGTATCTGTTATACACGATAGGTGACAATCGTGGTCGGGAGTTAATAGCTTTGGCCAAGCTACTTTTAAAGAGGACCCAAAAAACTTGGTTGTCCTCGAGACACTATAGATCCTTAGAATCCCATAAGTGTGCATAACGATCCCCTTCGCACATGTCCAGGGTAAGCTTAGGGAGGACTGACTCCTCAGGGGCTTCCTAGGAAACCAACGCTATGAGGAACACTAACAAGGAATAACAAAAGGAGCGGCCCTGCTCCTGGGACTCGCGAACATTAGTCAGAAACTCATCACACAAATATTGGGCCCAGTTAAAACATACCCCTTTCCCGCATTGGCCTACTAACTGAATTACGTAGGCTGGGACAGAGGAGACCTGACATTTTCTCATCATTTTGCACACCAACAACATCGTGCCCAGCTGCGTGCCTGGGTCACTGATAGACTTGATTATAAAAGCCCGAGTATTGCGCTCCACATGGTAGGTCTTGCGCACATACTCAACAATTTCTTCCTCATAATTTTTACCCACACGCTCCAGAGGGTTGGGGTCGTACATAGGAAGGCCAATTATTTTGTGAACCAACGCAGCGTCGATGGGGATCCTATCCTGGATCCATAGGCAACCATCATGAATTAGGGCAAGCAACTGTCAGGCTAGCCATTCTGTGATGTTGTAGTGACCGAAGTGAGGCATCCTGAGTAAGTTCAAGAGCCAAGACCTGGCCAATCCACGCACCCAGTGCTTAGGAAAAATTTTTATCCCATCGTCTTCCTGAATCGTGTCAAGGTATAATTCAGGCGCCCGCTCAGGGAAGGCCTCCAAACTGGCCAAATCGTGGTCATCAAATTTGATCTCATTCAGCTTCCTAAAAGGGTCACCAATGATAGGGACTTCTCCCAGGGCCAACGGCATCTGCAGGTAAGTGATCAGGCCATCGAGGTTTTTTGGGGCGTACGTCGAGGTCCTGCACGGCCGGACGAAGGGAGGTAACCAGTTGATCAGGCCGGTATTCTGGGCCTCCTCCTAAGTAGCTCACGCCTGGGGCACCGCTTTCAGGGATGTTACGTTCCGCGGTGAAGTACAATGCTGCCTCCTAACCCATTTCGCGAGTTTCAAGGGTTTCCTTGATTCTTCTGCTTTTTCCTTACCCTTCTATGTGACTGGGATGGGGAGAACTTCTTCAACCTCAGACTCAATTTCCACCACTTACTTCGTGCCTTGTTTTGCCGAGATTGTTGATTCCAAGGGTTCAACAGGATTCATAGCCGTCATCTTGGCATGAAAGACAAACTCGGGATTGCCACTGTCTGAGGGAGAAGGTTTGCTTAGACATGAAAGAGATGCTATAGGCACAGAAATTCTTACGGCACAAATTCATCCAGGACAAACATGCTAAGTACGAGCTATTCAAGTGATACAAAACCCTTGTCTGCTCTAGCCCACCTGTTTTATATCTTTGGCGATCACCTAACGGTAGGGTAGATTTCACGTGGAACTTACCATCAAGTAAATGGTAAAAAATCTCCAGAAATTGCCTCATTAAATGTCGGTCGCTCGTCCCATCCAACAATATTTTTTTCTTTTTACCTGATTTGACTCTTTCAATGACTAGTTTTCTCACCCTAGGTGCACTCAACGTACCCCTGTGCTCCCAGTGCTTTGAGAATACCTCCTACGCTTCCACCACACCTGCTACGATTTGAGCCTATTCCTTTGTAGTTTAACAATGATTTCCTAACATTTTGACATGTCCTCCTAACATAGAGGGCCAATACCTCTATAGTGCATAAAGCATGGCCAACCCTTCCCTCTCCATGGTGGCGTAATCACGCTCTGCATGCGAGAGTGTTCGACTAGCAAATGCGATCGAGTGATCAATGTCGTCGGCTCCATGCTGCGTAAAGACCGCTCCCAGGGAAATTCTTGAAGCATCAGAATGAACCTAAAATACTTTTTCCCAATCAAGAAAAGTAAGAATAGGTGCAGATACCATCTTTTCCTTGAGTAGCTCAAAGCTCTTTTGACACTCATCATACCAAAAGAATGAAACATCCTTTTTAAGTAGCTTTTCCAGAGGTGCTATGATGAGTGCGTATCCCTGAATGAATTTTCTTTAGTAGCCTATATGTCCAAGGATCGAATGCAATTGTTTCTCAGTCGTAGGTACTAGCAGATTGATGATAATGGAAACTTTCACAGGGTCTACCATCAACCCTTGTCGGAAACCTATACGTTTGAGCAAGATTCTGAGGGGTATGTAGCAGATATATTTCTTGATTTTCAGAGAAATCTGGTGTTTCTAGCAGGCATTCAACATCATGCGTAGGTTTGAAACGTGCGTCTTTACTAAGACGAAGATAGTGCAGTCATCGGAATACACCTCTAGAAATTGGTGGATGATTTTTTTGAACACAGCAACAACTACCCGTGAGAAGATAACCGAGGCATTCTTGAGTCCAAACGACATGACTGTGGAAAATGTAGTTTTGCTGCAATCTTCTGGTGTGATTCTGATCTGATGGTATCCTAAGAACCCGTTAGAGGGTGAGTATGCTTCCTGACCTCCTATACTATCTAGGACCTCATCAGAGAATGGTGTCAGAAAGGGGTCATATACGCAGGCGTCATTTAGCGTGCGTAAGTCCACACAGACTCGTATTTCTCCCTTTGTTTTCTTTTCTTGAGTCACCAGTGGACTTACCCAATCCAATGGCTCGACCGGCTCGATAATACCTGCGGTGAGAAGTTTATCGATTCATTCCTTAACCTTTTGCTTATACTTAGGTTTCAACCAATAAGGTCACTACTTTACAGGGCGCTCATCCGGTTTTAGCGTGATGCGCATAACCCCGAGGTCCCCTGTGCCAAGGAACGTCTTGATGTGCAGCTCAACTAGAGGTTTGAATCGCAGGATCATCAGGTCCCGACATTCTTCCCAATCTTGGAATGCCTCTTTATGTGTATCCCACTATCTTGCAGGTGTTGCACGCATAGCTAGATTGAGGGCCCATAGCCTCTGTTCTATGGGAACCTCAACTTCGAATGTTCGCAAAAAATATTTTACACTACCGGACCCATCAAAGTAGTGTAGTGCTCTTACCTCGGAGGATACACAATGGAAGTCCCTGGTGATTCGCAGGAAGTGTAGCGCAGAGACATCATGCAACCAATTTTTCCAATTTTCTATTTCTTCATCAGAGTCAGAAAAGCATTCGCTATCCCTTTCCCAGTGTTATCACTAAGTAACTTCTCAAGGTTAAAGAAAGAAATAGTCCGAGGTAACCATAGACCAACTTTTAAACTCTAGGATCTAGCCTTCCTAGGGTTTCGAGAGGGCTCTCTCTAAAAATTTTAACTTTGTTTTGATTATAAGATATTAGGCTAGTTATGATTGTGCAATTTGATTTTGGTTTGGTTAATTTGGTGGGAAAAATCACCTAATGAGATGGATAGTGGGAAATGTGTTTGTCCATTGGGCTGAGGAGTAAAAAAATCAAGCAGACAGAGCTGGGATCAAGGTCAAGAAGTCAAATGTTTTCAGGGCAAGATAGATAACCCATGAAGATCTTGGAAGGTTGTTTGGTGAGGTGATATGATTGGGATAAAGAGCAATGAAGGGTTCTTTGACCCGGAAAAGAGAAGTAGAAGGTAGAGGTCAAACGAAAGAGGGAGCAATTAAGAGTTCCCTACTCTGGAAATCAGCAGAAAACATAGAAATGATAAACAGTAAAGATAGGGTGATTTTAAAAAATCCTGAAGTAACACTCATGTTTATTCATTCAAATTTAGAACACATAATGAATTGCATGTAACAAAAAAATATAAAAAATGACAAGTAGAAAATAATTTACTTCAATAAATCATCACATGAATCCTGAAATATGATGCTAATTGATTCGATCCAGTCTGCTACTCAAAATTTGAAACACAAAAGCCTTCAAGTCCAACAAAAATGAATATAGAAATCTTCAGCAATTTATTCCACAATAATACTTCAAAGGGTGAAGTATTTATACAAATTATAAACTAAAATATCTTGAAAAAATATCAAGATGGTTTTTACAAATATCTCAAACTGTTTTACATAAATAGAACTCAATAAAAAGACACTCAAAACTAATGAATCTATTTGGCATTATACTTATGTATTGATGGTGACAAAGAAGAGAATTCTAATTTTATCTCAACTCTTAGTTGATGATGAGGCATCTAAGTCACTAACTATCTCCTTTCTTTGTGCATTCTACTCGAGAAATTATGCAAACTTGGGGTCCAATGATACCTTTTTATATCTAAATCCTAAATAGATATGTAAAAAGTGGAAGATTTTGTTGTATATAAATATTTTACTAAGATAAACCTCTCTCCGTTTCCCAATATTCAATTCCATCTATTCACAATAGGCTCTGCAAAAATATGTGTAAAACAGAACTTTGCATAGTCTGAAAAATAGGTTGTAAAGATGTGCATGTATCTCTCATTCTGTAATGTCTGTGCATAAAGTGATATAGGTTTTTGTAGGTTTACATCTTAGGAACATAAACCTCCTCCATTTTTCCAAAATGCATCTTTTATGTCCACAATCTTATTTGCAAAACTATGACTTAAACAGGAAATTTCTGCAAAAATGTCCCTTCTTGCTCTGTTTTCATCTTTTAACCTTTTTGTTCTTTTAACTGTTTTTCTTTTTACTTTGGATAAATTTTATTGTTGGTGAAATTATTTTCATCTCCATTTAACCATTACTTCCTCTGTATTTACTTTTACTTTTTACCTTGACTGCTCTGTCACTTTTTCTGATTTGACTTTCACTCTGACTTTCATCTGATACACTTTAACTCTGATGCTCTTTGACTGTTTTGTTTTCACTGTCACTGTGAATTATTATTTAACTTTTACCATTCATTGTGTAATTTCATTACTCTCTGATCTCTCTCTGACTTTGATTCAATTCTTTCTTTTTATATAAATTGTTTGTTCAATGAAGCTTTTTGAATTAAAATCTGAGAATTTGGAGCAAACAATTTTATCAACTAGTATTGAAACTATTGGCCCAATTTCATATTCTGATAATAATCTGCAAAAATCAAACAATTTGTTAATAAAACACTGGTTTGAAGGGAAGCTAGTAATGATTTTAGGGAACAAGGAATATAGTGAAAGGAGTTATAGCCATAGGAGGGGTTTTCTCACGATTTTGACCTTCAGATCTTAGGAACTCTGTTTTTAGAGTTTTTAGATTCTTCTGTAAGATTAAATGGTTTACAGAAGTATTCTTGACTTTGACAGAGGTTCTTGGATAAAAATGGATACAGCTTGGCTCTTTGTTGAGTTTCAACCTTCAATTTTGGATTTCAAATGTATTTTCAGACTCTTACTGGTTATGAAATAGTAAACAGGGGTTTCTTATACCTTTTTCAATGGGTATTTGGGCTAAAATTATTTTAAGGTCATGAACAAAAGTTTAGGATACGTTCAGAGGATTTCTGGGCTCAATTTGGAGTTTTAAACAGTCTGTAAAACTATATAAACTCAATATTTTCCATTTAAAACTGTGCGCAGTTTAAAACAAGGTCATGTAAAAAAAATTGACAGGGTTTGGCTTGTTTTTGGACCTTTTTGATAGGCTTTCTTGGAAAATTTTAAGTTCTAAATATATTTTTTTTTCTATCAAGGTTCTTTCAAACTGATAACAGGCTTGATTTCTCGAAAAATAATTGTTTTACGCAGGTATGTGTATTTGGAAATGGCTCTGTGGTGTTTAATAGGTTCTTTGTGTCTTCTCAATTTCTGGAGCAATGCAAAACTCCTTGGCGGTCTTCAAATAGGTTCAGGCCAAAATTTGCAGACTTTTGGCATAAAAAATGGCGAAAATTTCTTGTTTTATAGTTGGGGTGGCTTGTACAGGGTTTACGCGCAAGAAGATAGGAAATGAGTGCATTTTCGATGTTTTTTAGGCATATTAGGTTAATCAGTACCTGCAATAAATGGAGGTCAAGTTATAAAACTGGTGGTTTTCGGGCTCAAAGAGTCTAAACCACAAGTGGTTATCGCGTGCTATTTCGGTTGTAAGTGGTTTTGGACGAAACCAACGCGATCCAATGAAAATTGACCACGTGGAGGAGGGAGAAAGTCGTAATACCTCCCATTTTGCGTAGAAATGAAACGGGGAATTTTGTGCAAGTTTATTTGCGATATGGAGTTTTCGTCATCGAATCTTGGGGTTTGATTGCGAACGGCCCAGATTGATTGCAGAAGTTGCATCAGGATTTGTTAAGTGGGGTCAAGGTTTATTAACGTGATGGGGAGGTTTAAACTTTATGAATAGGCATTTAAACAAAGTTTTAAACCTTAGGCTTTATATAATATGCGGTGGTGTATAAGGTTTATATGTTAAATTAAACATTTACTAATGTTTTAACCATATATATGCACGGGTTTAATATTATATAGTTTTTCAGCATTTGACAGTTGTTTAAAACTATAGGGGGCAGGATATAGTTTTAATGATAGGTTTAAACCAACGGGATAAGGGCGGGGTTTTTATTTATCACATGGGATATTTAAAACATTGGTTTAATTGTAAAATAGAGGGTTTGTGGGTTTATTTAAATATAAGGGTTTAATACCATAGTTTTAGGGAACTAATAAATAAATTAGAAATTAATATGAAAATAGGGATGATGTAATGAATAAAAAATACATGTTTAACTCTAATTTAAAGTGCAAATAAACATAGCTTGTCTTTGTTTGTATTACTTCACACTTTAACTTAGGATAAATGCATTTTGAGGGTTTATGAATGATTTTTGAAAGGGAATCGAATTAGTTATTTAGGGTTTAACTTTTACTAAGTAAAAATGGGTTTTTACTTAGGAAAAAGGGATTATGATTATGAATGAAGGATAAATGCCGATGAATGTGGGTTTTGTGTAGGAATTCAATATTTTTAATCAATCAGTCATCGAGCCTTGGGTCTGGTCCCAATAGAAGTCAGAGAAATGCTCTGAGCCTTTTTAACTGATAGTTTAGAATACTGAATAATTGTAGGGGAGGGGAAATTAGTGATTTTTGCCGGATGATGCTTTATTACATATTTTCACAACTTCTTTCTACCTACCCATTTTTATTTCTAACATTTTTTTACTTCATTTTCATGGGTGCATTTAGGCTTGCAACCCTAAATCATTTTTCTTTCAAGATCATAAAAACTATCTAAGTCTAACCTTATTTCATTTGAGGGCTTAGATTAAACTGTTGAGCTCCTCATTTATTCTCGATTTAAATCTACTTATTTGTCAAGTTTATATTGTTTGACATATCTTTATTCTCTATCTAAAACATGAAATTCAAAGAATGAGAGGTCAAGTTTAAGCTTTTTGACCCTCATGGATTGTGGCATTTAGAACAAGCTGCACACAATCTTATTTGCAAAAGTAAACTAAAGTAGTGGCATTTAAACTTGCAACACTTTCATGATCTATTTTTATCTCTTTTTGCTTTTGGGGTCCATTCTTTTCTAAGTCCTTTGATCTTTATTTTAGGACTTTTACCCTCTTTTCATTTTTTATTATTTTCAAATATGGGAAAACAACTTGCAAAAAGCAAGGTATGTACATATTTACAAGACTATCAAAGTAAATTCAAAAATTATGAATCCTATTATTATAGGACCCTAACACCCAGCAAAGCACGCCATCGACCGTAGGATTGATCCATTCTTCGTCCCTCGCAGTTAAATTATAGATGTGATCCACCTCTTCTTCCTCACGCACCGGCTTTGTATACCTTTCTCCTTCTATGGGGTCGAGTGGTACGATCACTCGTGTTCCTTCACTTTCAAACACCATGCTCCTTTTCTTTAATTTGATAATACTGCCCATATCAATGGCCCAGTCCAATCCCAGAAGTGTCGGGTAAGGGTCCGCATCTTCTACAATCTGAATGACTTCAAAGTCAGCTCGGACCTTTACTCCGCGATATCTACCACGATATTTGATAGTCTTCCTAATGGGATGATCTTCTGCTGGTTGGCCATGCACAGTTGGATAGTGGATCATTCCAACTTAGGTTATCCCATTCACTGCCAAGTCTGTTTAGGTAGTACGTTCACATCTAATCCAAAGTCTAGAATAACCTAATCCATCTCGTAATCACCGATCTGCGCGGTCTATCACATCTCCCGACCAGTGCGTCTCTTATGCTTATAGAGTTTGTGCACACAATTAATTTCCATAGTTGGGGTTGTCTTTTCTGTGCAGCTATCTGTCAAATCTTGGAGGTTTTCTACGACCCTTTGGTTGCGCATCAGCTTCATACATGCCAGCTGGAATGGTTTGACCTCGTCATCTGCTTTGAGGTTGGCAGGGGCTTGAAGAGCAGGGGCCTCAGCCTTGGAAAAGTCTTGGCGAGCTGCGAAAAAGGCTTCTTTTTCCTTCTGTAAGTCAAAATATTCTTGTTTACCGGTGGTTTTATGGATGAGAGGCTACGCCTCAGCTTTCTCCGTAGCTCCTTCGGTGGCCATGCTGTTGCGTGTTATAACATTAACACTTGGTCCTTCATCTCAGGGTTTTGCCTTGACCCTTTGCACATTCTACGTAGGTGTCTGTTGCTTCTCTTGCATCTTGGCTATCAAAATCGGGAAATCTTCAATCGCATGATCCAACTGTCTACAGTATCTGCAGGATTGTCTCGTCGGGTTCATGAAATCCCTTGCAAAGTGGCCTATTTCTCCATAGTTATAGAAAATCAGTTGCCCTCTCCCCCTACCCACACTTCCACCTCGACCTCCTCCCCTGCCCCTAGCTAGGGAGCCACCTATGCCTGAGGGGGATCTTGGTGATGATGGATCTGACTGTACTCTATATAGGTTTCCTCAATCTATCATCAGATCATACATCCGACAGTTCTGTTCATAATGGCCTATAGATATACAGAACCTACACCATTGTTGCAGCAAGGTGGGGGTAGTGGTTGGTATCGTGCAACCCAGAAACGTGACAATCATCGCACCAAAGCACCGATCCACTTGGTCCTGCAGCTTCCCTAGGTCACAACAGACTGGGCCCCCAGCCTGTCTGTAGTCTGTTAGCAGAGGACAATTATCATTGGTCTGTCCATTCACCCTGCATCGTATGCACCATCTTTCAGGGCTAGCCTCCATTCCTCGCTCCTTCCGTAGATTCTGGATCTCCATATGCATTGCTTCTTGCTAGCCTTGTATATGTTGCACTCCTAACTGGGTATCATCTCTTGGCACAACTTCTAGCTTCATCGCAATTTCCAAGGCTTTTTCTTGTGATTCAATGGCTTGATGTCCCATTGGTACGCGCAGGTGGGGCAGTAGCATAGAAATGAACCACTTTGTGTGCTGCCTGTTATCGTACAGAAACCCCCCTTTTCTAATTACCTTCTTTAACCATTGGCCAGCCTCCCATACAGACTCAGATGGTCCTTTCTTAAAATCTTTCAGATCGTTCACTATTTGAGAGTACAACTTAGGCTTCTTGAACTGCTGCTTCAAGGCATTCTTAATCTCCTCGATGGTTGCGTTCACATGCTGGTCGATGTATCCCATATACCAGTCCAAAGCCCTTCCTTCAAAGGCCAGGGATAGTTGCGCCCTTTTCACCGCATCATTGGTTACATTCTGCACAGTCCATACTGATCCTGCGACGAACTAGAACCGATCCATATCTTCATCCCCTATGCCCTTGAAGGTGGGTAACTTCATGTGTGAGGCCATATCGTCTTCTGGAGGTGGTGGAGGTGAGTTATTACCCATATGAGGGTTTGATGGTGGTGTAGACAGAGAGTTATGCGTAGCAAAATTTCTCACAGGACTGTAGACATATTGATCTCCCTCTTGATTGGTTCTGTAGTATTTTCCACTGCACGTTGTACCCTCACTTTGGTCGTAGCTCATTCATTCTGTATGGCAACACAGGATACTCTTTTTGCACAATAATATCTTAATCAGTAATGAGAGAGTATTTAGGAACTTACCCTGAAAACTCTTGAAGAATATTTGTTCCGCCTCAGAGTAGGACACAACTTGATCAATCACAAATTATGTCATAAACCCTCCTATCACACTATCCACCCAATGATCTACCATGCAAGTGATGGTGTTATCAGTATTTTCTAACTACTGAATAAACTTTGGGGTCCACTATGTAAACCATTCGTCCTTCCAACACTTCTGGAAATCCACGAGCCTTGTAAGCCACTCCTGAAGCTCGGTCGCAAATGTCACAAAGAAAATTTTGTAGATCTCTATAAAAACGTACTTATTCTTCCACTTCTTCGTTGTCAACCTTGTGTTGCGATTCTTTTTTACCGCAAATTCCTAAATTTGTTTTTCGAACCACTCCTCAATTTCTTTCTTCTCAAGTTTCCAATATTCTCTTGGCATTACCCAATCTCTCTCTCAAAATGCTCCCAGTCCTAGCAACAGAACCATTTTTTGGCTCAAGGGCTCCTGACCTAGGTTCGGAGGTTAAGGTTGTTGGGAAAAATACTGAGAGGGGGGGGGGGTGAATCAATATTTAGAGCATACTCAGAACTTTTCACCTTTTCTTTCTCTAAAACCCATACGCTACTTGACTGAACACAACTCGCGTATACACACGGATAACCTTCATAAAACTCGCGTATATACAGAGATATTATTAAGCATTTAGTTCTTTACTTAGATCTATGCATCATTCATTCATCAGATGTTTAGTTAGAAGTAAGCATATGCAGTAATAACAGAATAAACCATCACACATGAACACCAGGATTTTAGGTGGAAACCCAAGTCGGGAGAAAACCACCGCTGCCGTTGTCTCAGCCTTCAATATTTTATTATAGAGAAAACATCTTACAACCATGTACTGGCGTAGACTCATACCAGCACGCAGGCACCCACCTGCAGAAGGCTACAAACTTCTCTCGTTTACTAGCCTCTCCTGGAAGGGAGCTACAACCCCCTGCTCTCGTTTACCAGCCTCTCCTGGAAGGGAGCGACAACCCCCTGCTCTCATTTACCAGCCTCTCCTGGAAGGGAGCTACAACCCCCTGACTGAAGGCTTCAACCTTCAGCACCTTTGTGGACCACGTTTCATCAATTTTCATACTGGATCCAACCCACACAATTAAGCTCAAGGAACATTCATCAAACCAACAACTTTCTCTATAGCAGCATAATCAATATTCGAACAACCCAGATCATCATTGACAGATAGCAGTAAAACAGCAGAACTGATCAGACATTTCTTTCCACACTGATCAGGAGCTCAAATCTGAGCTTGGGAAAAAGCTCAAAAATGAAAGTGCTCAAATTGATTTGGAACCTGAGCAACAGGATAGGCCTCGGCGATACGATCCCAACGCCACAAACGGCACTGAAAACCGACGATGTATGAAGAAGTTATTCAACTTTGAAGTTCTTCAATTTCAGTTAAAAAAGGCCAGTTTGACTTTTGAAATTATGGGAAATGGATACCTTGCACCCTTAAACAAGTACATATTCATTTCAGATCAGATGGTATCAGAGCACTAGGTTTGCTTGACTGACATCACTAGCTTGATTGTGTAGCTTGAAAGGTGTCTTAAGCAGTGTTGAAGATTGACTGCTTTATTATTCTGCAAACTACTTGTTGTTTGAGTTTGTTGAAGCTCTTTTGTTCATTTTTATAATGACAACTTCCATAAGTGAGTTCTCAAAATCGTCCTCCTTCACAAGATTTTTTGATGAAGGCTTGAAGCAAGAATTTTTCATCATGATGAATGTGGTGAGAGAAATGTATGAGGATGAAAGAAAGAGCTCTAGACTTCAAGAGCAGTTGAATTCCATGAGGGAAGAGAAGCAGTTGCTTTCTGACCAATTGCAGGAAATGGAAGGCCAACTTCGTATTGCAAACATGAAGCTGGAAAGGATGCATGAGTTGGAGACACAACTCCTTGTTGCCAAAGAAGCCTTAGCCAAGTATCAGTTTGAAGAAGAGGTAAACAATTCTAGTTTGTCTTCAATTTCTTATAAGAATGTTTATGAACTTGGTTCTTTTGAGAAACATACCAAAGGCATAGGGTCCAAGTTGATGTCCAAAATGGGATATGAAGGAAAAGGATTGGGAAAATATGCACAGGGTATAGTTGAGCCAATAATGGTTGAGGTAAGGCCTAAGAATTTGGGTCTTGGCTATGGAAAATCTTATGGAGAAAGTTCCAAAGCAGCCATGAAGGAAGAAGGTGTGCATCAGCATGCACTTGAACAAGGGAGTGGTGAAAGCTCTAAAACCATTGATGGGATTGATAGTGTTCCAAAGGGAGCTTCTTCTTCTTTCGATTCACCTTCTCATGAAGGTAATGAAGGTGAAAGATAAAGGTATAAATCTGATTTCAATCATATTTCCTTTGATCATGTAAAGCATGGAAAATTTCCACACAAGCATTGGAAAAGAATTGCATGTTCTTTTTGTGGTTTGTTTAACCATAGTGTTTCTAGATGTTGGAAAAGAATGGAAACATACAGGAAAATTTTGAAGGAAAGGAGGCAAGAAGCCAAAGTTCCAATGAACAATGCAAATCATGCGGTCAAGAAGATGAACATGTGTTGCACTTATTGCCATAAGCAAGGACATACTGTTGAAAGGTGTTGGACTCTGAATCCAACAATGCTTCCACAAAAGTTGAAGAAATAGGAGAAAGAGTATGGCAAGAATGGGAAGGAAGTTTCCATCATTGATATGTGTCAGGATGATACACATGCTGATATCGATGTGCAGTTAAAAGAAGCGCCTTTGAAATGGATTGGTAAGAAATGGTTAGAATTCTTATCCAATTAAAGTTGCATGTCTTTTGATTGAATGCATTTTCTTTGTTAAGGGAATGCAAGTTGCAGGATGGAAAAGCTGGGTATGAGACTCACTCTATCGTAGCGAAAGTTATATTCATTTCAGCTTTGAAAGTACATGTACATGTGATTGAGGATCTTGTACTTATGATTGTACTTAAGAGAAAGTTGAAGGATAAACTGCATGCATGAGAATGAGATGCATGAGCACAGGGATCATGATGATTTCCTTGTATTTTAAACATGTATGTGTGATTAACTTGAAGGGTTGATTACTTTGTTTTTAACCATGCATGTAATGTAATATTGACTTGGAAAAATTTAATTTGATCTCCAAGATTGTAAAGAGGAGAAATGATGAAGTGTTTCATCTTTGTAAAAGCCTTCTCATTTGGGAGGCAACTATTCTTCTGGAGCGGAGGTGCCATGGATGGGCATCGTGACAGTTGGCAAGCCCACATGTTCAGGGGAATATTTCAGCTCATATATCAGCAAGTTTCATTGCTGGTTCCTGCAATTTCAGATTTGTCTGGCGAAAGAACTTGGTCGGGATTCGACAAGTACTTGGCGTATGCAGCAAAAAGTCGCCATGACGACATTTAGCAAGGCAGGACATTTTTGGCATTAGTATGCTCTTTTGGCTGACTGGAAGAGGATATTTCTGTTCCTCAAGTGTTGTACAGTTCAGATCAGAGATTCAGTAAGCTTTTGGGGACCAAAAGCCTTCTCATTTGGGAGGTGTGATCAGGAGCTCAAATCTGAGCTTGGGAAAAAGCTCAAAAATGAAAGTGCTCAAATTGATTTGGAACCTGAGCGACGAGATAGGCCTCGGCGATACGATCCCAACACCGCGAACGGCACTGAAAACCGATGCTGTATGAAGAAGTTATTCAACTTTGAAGTTCTTCAATTTCAGTTAAAAAAGGCCAGTTTGACTTTTGAAATTATGGGAAATGGATACCTTGCACCCTTAAACAAGTACATATTCATTTCAGATCACACATACTTCAGCAAACGCTAGATTACATACGTGCTTTTTCTTCACTGATACTGCGTATATACGCGCTTTCACAAATACCAACCCGCGTATACATCTGCACACATTTCAAAGCTGACTTCAATTCCATAATAGTCATTGAATACACACAGAGGTGCTTCTCCCATCTAACCTCACAGATAGATCTTCGTACATTTTTAGGGTACATAAATTTCCTCCAGACGATAAACAAATTTCAGTTCTATTCTTGATTTCGCCACAGATTCATGTGATCGCATCTAATCATTCCATAAACGTATCTAGAAGATACATTTCCGATCTAGAGACTTTTTCATCATTTTCTTCATAGGTGCATCAGATTCAGATCTACTATCAAATTATATCCTTTATTCATACTCATTCTGAAGTATACATTCAAAACCTAGACTCATGCACACCTATTGCACAATGAATTTCTTCTCCTTAAATAGATCTAGCCTTTGACACTACCATGAGCCAAAACCACACAACTTCCGATGGTATTCCTGGACGGGATCACATAGACAATCCAGCGCTCAATACAATGGGTCAATACCATGGTAGTAACCCCTGGTTTTATTCTTTTAGAGCGCAATTGAGCATACGCGACTTGGCACGTACTTTTCCGCGTGCATACGCTACTTATCCTAAACAAACCCGCGTATGCTTTGTGTCACACACTTTTCATCATTGTTCTGGCCCTTACTGATATTTCTTTCTATGGTACTTTTGAGCTACTTGTAGAACATCAGATTTACATCATTAACAAACTCATCAAGCATCAAGAACAACTTCATTAAGTAGGTTGCCATCATCTTCATCAAGTGGGTTGCTATCAAGGACAACACTTTGCATCATATTATCAACAATCTCCCCCTTTGGACTTGATGGCAACCACGATGGTGTTTGATCACCACAACAGATAGATACATTAAGCATAATGATATTCTCCCCTATATGTCACTCTCCCCCTTTGACATCAAGGGTAAAGGGCGGATCAAAACCAACACAAGGTTGTTTTCTCCTCCTGTAGATAGAAGAGCGATGTAGATCTGATGTGCACTGAAGTTACCATGCTCCCCCTGAGTTCATGCTGAATATTCAAACATATTTTTCAATGAAGTACATGACTCTATGACCTTCCTATCACCAAGGACTCGTACTTACATCAAAGATCCAACCAAGTGGATTTACATATGAGACTCAAATACCCAACCAAGTGGGTTTACGCAATTTGACTCAACTACCCAACCAAGAGGGTTTACACATTTTGACTCAAGTACCCAACCAAGTGGGTTTACATATTTGATCAAGTCCTTACATGACTGAATATTACAATTTTACATCAAGACCTTTTCATCAAATTACAAATATGACTTTTTATGACCAATACCAGAAAGACCTCAAGAGAGAGATCATATTTCAAAACCATCATAATGCCAACAATGCATTATACTCAGCAAGGCTAATGCTCCCCCTGAAAATGTCCATCCAAGCATCCTTTCCATATGACCAAGGCTCCTCCTTAACTTGTGCAACCTGAAACTCTTTCAACAACAAGTTATCAACAACAATCTCTGCATGATCTGTCCTTATCTCTGAATCATAAGACTTCCATCTCATCCATGTGTGAAAACAAAGAATACTCTTCAGCAAAAAGAAAACAGGGCTCATCCATAATCTCATCATAAGAACCATGTATCATGTCATCATCATTTAGAACTGAGAAATAAGCAGATACAGTGCCAATAATACAATCATTAGTAGTCAGACTGATGCTCCCCCTGAACCTGTGCTCCTGATCTTTAGCTTGTCATACTATTTTTCTTGTCATAAATGCATACGCGACTGTCTCCACTGTAACTCGCGTGTATACGCGGCTTTAGTTCACAGAACCCGCGTATGGAAAGTGAAACATTGAAAAATTCACATTCCTTCATCTCCCCCTGAGTTTGTACCACCTATACTTGTCTTCTTCACATCAGATGCTCTGTCAGAAATAAACATAACTAGACTAACCAAAACCATCATGGGAATCACCATACATCGCTCCCCCTGTGATGATACATTACTAATCCCTATAATGTATCTCACATCACTCCTGCAGTCATTAAGAGAAGTAAGCTTTAGAAGCGGATGACTACAGTAGGGTCAATCAAATATGCTTCCCATCGGCTCTTCTATTTTCCACTTTGCTGAAATTGCATTGTAGCTGAAGTTTTTCCCACCGAGACTATCACATCCCGCATTCTTTTTTATGTCCATATTGACAAGCATAACATCTTATGTGACCGTAAAAGGGAGCATCATAATGTGTTCTTCTATTTCTTCTTTCTATTGCAAGAAATGCTTTATGACCAAACTTACGCATGAAAAACAATATCCCTTAAAATAAAATTTAGGCACTTTCCAGAGCAGAATCTCGTTTGTTTGTAATTTCAACAATCGTCTGTACTGTTTAAACATGCCCATAATTAAGACATTTAAAGCATTCAACATTATTGAATGATTTCCTGAGTGTTCAATACTAGTCATGACTTTATTTTTCAACTTCTTTGTGTTTTGTATTGATCTTGAGTCTTTAGCACTTCCTTGTGAACTAGATTCTCCTTTAACAGCTTCATGAAAACCAAGACCAAGTTTAATAGCAGGAGATCTTTGATTACTAAGAATATTGTCCAGAATCTTAGTACTATCTTGAAACCTCAAGAGTTTATCATTTTCTTCTAATTTACCTTTGAGAATGTTTACCTCAACCTCCAATTTTTGGCATTGCTTCTTCATGCTTTCTTCGACCCTTTTTCCTTTTTCTACTTGATCATTTAATTTTAAAATTTCTTCCTTCAACCAATTTTCTTGTTCTTCACATGTTTGTAGCAGTTCTTCATTCTTCTTATTTGATTTTTCCAGATCTTCTTTGAGAGAGATGATTTCTGCTTCAAGTCCTTCCTTTTCAAATGGTAGGGGTTCTTTATTCTTCTTATTTGATTTTTCCAGATCTTCTTTGAGAGAGATGATTTCTGCTTCAAGTTTTTCACTTCTATTGGTTGCATAAACATACAACTTTTGATACTTGTCTATCTGTCCATTCAGTATTTCTTTCTGTTCATTCATTCTAGAGATCATATCTTTGTAGATAGATTCTCTCTTATGAAATTGATTCCAATCATTGCTTTCATCATTGATATTGAGATTTGCTTCTAGACTTATACTGTTACTTTCACTATCTTCACCATTATATGCACAAGAAGGTGAATCACAAGAACAAAAATCAATACATGTTTCCTCTTCTTCATTTTCTGCTGCACATGTTTTCTGAGGTATCTCCTTTTGAGTAGCCTTCTTCTTTTGCTTCCTTGCCATGAGCACTTTCAGATCTTGGTCAAAATCTTCTTCATCCTCATCATTATCTTCATTTGTATAATAACTCTTTCTCTTTTCAAATTGTTTCCCTTTATCATGATTTTCTTCATAAGGACATTTAGCAGCATAATGACCAACTCTCCCACAAGTAAAACACTTGAAGGGTAGTTTACCTTTGAATCTTTGAACTTTCCAAAGACTGCTGAGTCTCTCACAAAATTTGTTTTTCTTTTCCGATATATAACTTGATTCTTTGACAAATTCCTTTTCTGTTCCTTTTGCACATGCCTTAAAGGCGGCTTCTCTGACTTGTGAGGGACCTCCTCTTATCATTTCAAAAGCAGTCAGGATACCATGTAGTTGAATAAGCTGATAGAGCTAAGATTTTGCTTGTCATTAGCCGACACTTTTTGACTCAAATTTTGAAGTCAAAGATCTTAATAGTTTTTCAACCAGAGTAATATCGGTTATTGTTTCACCCAAAATTCTCATACGATTTACAATATCATCCAGACGTAAAAAGAAACTGGCAATACTCTCATCACTATGCATCCTTAAATTTTCATATTCAATTCTCGAGAGTTTGGAGTTTTGCACTTTTTGCCTTCTTTGCATCTCTTCATAGCCCCACGCATTTTGTCCTCTGTTATTTCTTTATTAACGGAATACCTACTCTTTAGCAAACTGGAGCTTCCTATGGCGCTTCCTTTATTCAGACATTGACGGTTGAATTACTTTTCGTAAAATTCCTTTTCTCGTTGCATCAGCCTCATCAAGAGGGAATACCTCTCTAGCGATACCGAGTAGCCTCCTTCCACGATTACCACGTTACCGCACTGCAGATTATATGCTTTCGTTCGTATCTTCTGGTCAGGCCGCATTATTTCCATTGAACAGAGGTGGCCTGATAGATTATCCCTTCCGCAGGATCCATTGCGAGGCGCATCTCCATCTTCCGATCAAGCTTCGGCAGCACCGCTTCCGATACCAATTGTTGGGAAAAACACCGAGAAGGGGGGGGTGAATCAGTATTTAGAGCATACTCAGAACTTTTTACTTTTTCTTTGTCTAAAACCCATACGCTACTTGACTGAACACAACTCGCGTATACACGCGGATAACCTTCATAAAAATCGCGTATATACAGAGATCTTATCAAGCATTTAGTTCTTTACTTAGCTCTATGCATCATTCATTCATCAAATGTTTAGTTAGAAGTAAGCATGTGCAGTAATAACAGAATAAACCATCACACATGAACACTAGGATTTTAGGTGGAAACCCAAGTCGGGAGAAAACCACCGCTACCATTGTCTCAGCCTTCAATATTTTATTATAGAGAAAACATCTTACAACCATGTACTGGCGTAGACTCATACCAGCCCGCAGGCACCCACCTGCAGAAGGCTACAACCTTCTCTCGTTTACTAGCCTCTCCTGGAAGGGAGCTACAACCCCCGTTTTCCATTTACCACCCTCTCCCTCGAAGGTGAGCCAACAACCCCCGTTCTCATTTATCAAATGCCTTCTCCCCGGAAGGGAGCTACAACTCCCTGACTGAAGGCTTCAACCTTCAACACCTTTGTGGACCACGTTTCATAAATTTTCATACTGGATCCAACCCACAAAATTAAGCTCAAGGAACATTCATCAAACCAACAACTTGCTCTATAGCAGCATAATCAATATTCGAACAACCTAAACATCGGTCATTTAATATATAGGAAAATAGCGTAACCTGCATATACATTCTTTCCTGCACACCAAGAAACCTGATTACATACGCACTTTTTCTTCACTAATCCTGCGTATATACATCCTTTCACAAATACCAACCCGCGTATACATCTGCACACATTTCAGAGTTGACTTCACTTCCCATACGCACTTTCGCTGAATACAAGCTGCGTATATACGCGCTTTCTCCTCACGAATCGTATAGATCTTCGGTATATTTTAGTGTACTTTCCGTTTTCTATAAAATTAACTTCCACCTTTATTTTATCAAATATTTATCTACGTATCACGTATCTAATCATTCCATAAACGTATCTAGAAGATACAAATTGACTGAACTTCTTCATCATTTAGGTACATAGATTCGTATCTATCATCAAACCTTATCTTTCCATTCGGTATATAATTCAAGAGAAGTATAATATTCAAACCGTACTCATGTAAGCCACCCCATCGTACTAATGAATTTCTTTTCCTTAAATATTCAGCCTTTGACAATGAGCCAAAACCACACAACTTTCGATGGTATTCCTGGACGGGATCACATAGACAATCCAACGCTCAATACAATGGGTCAATACCATGGTAGTAACCCTTGATTTTATTCTTTTGGAGCGCAATTAAGCATACGCGACTTGGCACGTACTTTTCCGCGTGCATACGCTACTTCTCCTAAACAAACCCGCGTATGCTTTGTGTCACACACTTTTCATCATTGTTCTGGCCCTTATTGATATTTCTTTCTATGGTACTTCTGAGCTACTTGTAGAACATCAGATTTACATCATTAATAAACTCATCAAGCATCAAGAACAACTTCATTAAGTAGGTTGCCATCATCTTCATCAAGTGGGTTGCCATCAAGGACAACACTCTGCATCATATTGCTAACAAAGGTTTGCCAACAAACCCCTATACTACTGGCCCTTTCGGCAGTGACCTACTCGCGCAGGCCAAAGTCTCACCCAAAGCAGTATGGGAGGGTGCTGGAACTAGGTTTCTGCACCCTGAGAGAGAGTAGGTAAGTCAAGCGGATCTGCGTTCCCAACTTATCGAGCTTCGCAGTTAACAGATCAAGTGCAGGCTTACATCACAAAGTTCAGATCTAATGATTACTGGTTCATTTACGTGCGTAATACCAATCTATTAGTATAGCAACTATATTCGCAGTAATTACAGATCATAAATTCATATAGCATGAACATGAATACTTCCGCAGCTATCAAACAGATATTTCCGTAGCTTAATCAGAAAATCCAAGTTCACATAAATTATAACAGAGTAGGTCCAAATCACATCAGATATCAACAATACTTGTAATAGATCCAACAGTTTATATCAACAGGAAGACATCAACTCAGATAACGGAGAGATACTCTAACCAGATTCGCATATATTATCATCCAAACCCAATACAATCCAAAAAAACCTACGCACACAGCCAGCAGAGTTCGCACACAGCAGGACTGAGGATCTCCGCGCACACAGCCAGTAGGCATCCTTACCCTAGCAACCCAAACAGATATAAAAATTCACAACTATCATCAATCTCTATCCTTTCCTACCTATGACTCAAAAAGGTTCATCTATTTATACCGATTTAGCCTACGCATCCAATGGTCCGCAAACTGTGGTTTGTGGACTCTTGGTCTACCCTTGACCCGTTACAATGCATTAGGGGCTTTGATCCACCCCAAAACCCCTAAGTTAGACTAAATATTATAAAAATTATACAAAATTAGTCAAAATTCACAGCTTTTAGGGAACCCTGTTCCAACATGGATCAGTCAATAAATAAGGAGCATGAGCAGGAGTTTGGATACACAATATGGAAAAAAATCATGTAGAAGGTCATGCTTTTAGACTAAATTTTAAATGTACAAATAACATGGCTGAATATGAAGCTCTTGTTTTAGGATTGTAGATTGTTAGAAATTTAGGAGCCAAATGGGTGTCAATTATGGGAGACTCGGAGTTAATTGTGAAACAGATAACTGGAGAATATTCTTTATATAATCCAAGATTAAGCCAATATAGAGATACTGTCTTAGATCTGATTAAGGAACTACTGGAATGTGACTTTTCTGCAATCCCAAGAAAAAAAAATATAAAGGCCCATAGCTTAGCTACTTTTTCTAGTACCTGTAATCTTCCATTTCAACCAAATCATAGATATACTGCAGAAGTTAAACATAGACCTACAATTCTAGACAATCTTAAATATTTGCAAATATTTTCATAGGATGAACAGATTTATCATTTCATGAACAATGAAGGAGAATTTCAGGGTTGTAATGTAGACACAGACTGTACAATAGATCAGAACATAGATAGTGAGATTGATATAAACAATGTAGATGTAAATAACTTAAATTTTGCTAAACCCACTAAATTTAGTCAATTAGACATAGATAATTTAGGGAAAGTATAGATTGATGAGTTAGCAGATGATGAATCTGATATTTTAAACCTCAAGGAAATTTTTTTACCTAAGGGATTAGCTCCTTTAGAAGATCTGTTTGACTCTAATGATGTTGCAAGAAAACCTAAAATGGAGCCACTAAGATCTGATATTGAGGAATGTAATATAAGTACAGAGTTAAAACCTAAGATGATTAAACTTTCAAAAGCCTTACCTCGTAAAGAAAAAGTAAAATACATTGCTCTGTTTAAATAATTTCAGGATGTATATGCATGGAGTTATGAGGATTTAAAATCCTATGACACTATCATAATACAACATAAAATACCCATAAAATAAGAACAAAAAACTTTTAAACAGAAGCTTAGAAGGATCAATCCTGTTTTGATGCCTTTAATTGAAAAAGAGGTTAAGCAAATGTATGAATCCCAAATAATTGCACCAATCAGATATTCTGATTTGGTTTCTAATCTAGTTCCCACTAGGAAAAAGACAGGAGAAATTAGACTGTGTGTTGATTTCAGAAATTTAAATAAAGTGTCCTTAAAAGAAAACTACCCTCTACCAAAGATGGATCACATTCTACAGAGGGTGGTTGGTTCTTCCAGAATTTCATTGTTAGATGTATTCTCTGGAAATAACCAAATTCTAGTCCAACCAGAAGACCAATCTAAAACTACTTTTACTACTCCTTGGGGCACTTTCATGTATGTGAAAATGCCTTTTGGACTAATGAATGCAGGAGCCACTTTTCAAAGAGTTATGGATATAGTCTTTGCTAAAGAGATTCACAAATTCCTTGTGATTTATTTAGATGACATCACTGTATTTTCAAAGACTGATAATGAACATTTGGATCATCTTAGACAAGTCTTTCTTAAATGCAGGAAATTTGGCATCTCTCTAAATCATAAAAAGACTTTATTTGGATTGGAAGAAGGTAAATTATTAGGACATATTATATCTAAAGAGGGAATTAGGATAGAACCAACAATAATAGAGGCCATTTTGAACATTAATCCTCCTAGGAACATTAAAGAATTACAAGCTTTCCTTGGTAAAATTAACTTCCTTAGAAGATTCATCTCAAATCTAGTTGAAATAATTAGAGAAATTAACAATATGTTGAAAAAAGACTCATTGCTTAAATGGACTATTGAGGCCAAGAAATCATTTGAATCAATTAAAAAATCCTTGAAAAAAGCAACAGTCCTTATAAGTCCTGACTTTAAAAAAGATTTCATTATTTTTTCCTTTGCTTCAGAACACACTCTTGCTGCAGTTTTACTGCAAAAAAATGATCAAGGCTATGAGCAGCCCATTGCTTTCTTTATAAAATCACTTAGAGATGCTAATTTAAAGTATAACATAATGGAAAATCAGGCACTAGCTTTAGTGAAGGCCATCAAAGACTTTAGACTGTACATTCTTTACTCACATATCATTGCTTATGTTCCAAATGTAGTTGTAAAGGACATTCTGACACAGAATGGGCCTGATGGTAAAAGAGACAAGTGGATTGCCACCATTTTGGAATATGACATAGAAATCAAACCCACTAAACTCATAAAAGGTCAAGGTTTAGCCAAACTCATGGTTGAATCAAATTTTCATGCTTTAGATATTAATTTTATTGCCCAAATAGATGATCAAGAAGACACGGTGACTCCAGAGATTAGTGAAGCCTTTTCAGACTCACCATGGTATGCATATATTATATTTGTATTACTAAATTTAGAATCTCCTCCTGGATTATCAAGAACCAAATCTAGATTTTTAAAGTTAAAGGCAATAAGATTATGTATCATAAACAATGCACTGTTTTGGAAAGATCATGGTGGAATTTTATTGAATTGTTTTCTTAAAGAAGAAGCTGACAAATTTTTGGAAGAGTTTCATGCATGTGACTATGGGGGGAATCTATACTGGAAGAATACTGTAGACAAAATCTTGAGAGTTGGTTTTTACTGGCCTACCTTGTTTGCAGATGTAAAAAAGTATGTGACGTCCTGTCACAAGTGCCAAATCTTTGAAGGAAGGAAAAAACTGCTACCTTTTCCCTTGAAATCCATCTCAATAGAAATGCCTTTTCAACAATGGGGTCTTGACTTCATTGGTGAAATTCACCATCCATATTCAGCCCAACACAAGTGGATTTTGACAGCCACAGAATATTTCGCTAAGTGGATAGAAGCCATATCTTCCAGGCAGGCCATTGACACTGTCATAATCTCATTTTTAGAAAACAACATACTCTCAAGATTTGGATGCCCCCAAAATATTATCACTGACAATGCAACTGCATTCAAATCCAAAAAGACGATTTATTTCTGTCATAAATACCACATTACCCTTGGTCATTCTACTACATATTACCCTCAAGGTAATGGACTTGCAATAAAAGCCTTGTGAAAATCATCAAGAAACTACTAGAAGACAACAAGAAAACTTGGAACAAGAGGTTAGTTAATTCCTTATGGGCAGATAGACTTACCACTAAGAAATCTATTGGTACATCCCCTTACCAGCTTGTTTATGGGATGGATGTTGTTTTTACTTATTATTTAGGAGTACCAATAATGAAGATAATCCAAGAACTGCAAGTTGAAACCAATGGTATTCAAAGAAGGATTAATCAAACCATACACTTGCAGCAAACCAGAAAATAGGTCTATATTAAGTCTCAAGTTGTCCAAGACAATATTAAAAATGTATTTGACAATAAGACTAAGGAAGATGATTTCTATATAGGTGAAAAAGTTCTAAAGTTGGATTCAAGGAGAGAAGAGAAACGTAAACATGGGAAATTTGATTTCTTATGGAATGGACCTTATGTTATTTATGGTTACAGAGGTAACAATGTTTTCTTTTTGAAGGATATGGATGGATCAGATCTGCTAGGTGGACCTATCAATGGCAGAATGTTGAAGCATTACTATTCTTGAGAAATAACAAATAGTTAACTTTGTTTACTATACTCATTGTACATAACATTGAAAATTTTAGATTGAATTGGATGTTTTTCCTAGCAAAGTTGAAGCCCGGAGTGAAGGCCCTAAGCTTTGAAGAATAAAATATCATAAGTATGAATAATTGCAGAGCTCAGAAAACATTTCTAATGCCAGCACAGTCAAAATTCAAAGGCTACTAGTCTCAAAGTTCTTGACATTTCACCATGAAATGTCATCCCGATGTGGAGCCACTATTAGGGTCCTATGACAATAGGATTCATAAATTTTGAATTGACTTTGATTAGTCTTGTAATATGTACATACTTTTCTTTCTACAAATTGTTTTCCCATATTAGAAAAAATAAAATAAAAAAATTTAAAGAGGCTAAAAGTCCTAAAAAGGAAATTAAAGGACTTGAAAAGAAAAATATAAAAAAGAATAGAAAAAATGAACCCCAAACAAAAAAAGAATTGATAATAAGACATGAAAGTGATGCAAGTCTAAATGCCACTACTGTTATTTTTTACTGCAAAATAAATGATTATGTGCAGCTTGTTCAAAATGCCATAATCCATGATTAGTCAAATAGCTTAATCTTGACTTTTTCATGCTTTAAATTTCATGCTAATAGATAGAGAATAAAGATTTTTCCAAACAGTTTAATCTTGGCAGATCAATAGTTACGTAGAGAATAAATAAGGAGCTCAACAGCTTAATCTGAGCCTTTGGAAGAAATAAGGATAGAATTAGTTAGTTTCCTGTTTTAAAAGAAAAATGAACAAGGATTTGCAAGCTCAAATGCACTCAGGTAAATGAAGAAAAAATGTTAGGGTAGCATAAGGGTAGGCAGAAGCAGTTTTTACAATCATGGATAAGCATAACTTGGTCAATTCATTCACTAACTTCTTTCAAATAGTCATCTCCCTTGTAAAAATACTTCATCCCCTACATTTTGATGATTACCCCTTCATTTTCTCTTTTCCCATCATCATTCAGTTTTACTTACAAAAATCCCTTTTCCTAAGAGTAAAACTCATTTTACTTAGGGAAAGTAAAACTTTTGACTAATCCCCCTTTACTCTAAAAAATACCCAAAAAACCCAAAAACATTTTATCCTAAGTTTTAATATCAAGATATTATATTGGGACTCTTAACACTTATCCCTTTATTATGTTTTTATTAAACTTAATTTATTTTTAACACAATAATTTTATATATTAGTCCCTTATTAACCTTTTCCATCCCGTATTATATTTAATTCCTTTTAAATATTATTCCACCCATATTTTAAACTTTAAACTATGGTTTATTATTCCCCACATGATTATTATTCCCGCTTACTCCATAGGTTAAATACTATTAAAACTATCCCTATATATAATAATCCCGCCTGTATTAACATTACACTTATAAATATTTAATTTGTTATGTATATATATTTACCCGCCTATCATATTCCATATATAAACTATATATTACAACTATGTTTTAATATATAATTTACTCCCGCCGCATTAATATAAATCTCCAGCCCCATGCCCATTACCCCACAACTTCACCATATAATCCCGACCGTTCACTCCATTTCGTCAGATCTGACGGTGCAAATCTCCCATCGCAAATTTGATTGCGTGATCAATAACCAAATCCAAATTTGCAATAAAAGTAGTTTTACCATTTTCTCTCCCCTCCACATGTCATTTTATTGTTGGATCACATTGATTCAACGAAAACCATTTACCGCCTTTCATTGTTGTGAAAACCGTTGGTAGTAATTCCCTCCCCCACGCCCAAATGGCCCATAATTTGAATTGACTGGCAATAAATACATTCACTGTTCAATCAAATTATCTATAAAAACAACAGAATACAAGCATTTCAAGCCTTCTCTTACCATTTTTGCGCACTAAAACTTCCCAGCCTAAGAAAATCATGTTGTCGCCTCTGTTTTGCCTAAAAAACAAACATAATTTATCAGAATCAACTGCTACAATCATTGAGAAGCCTCCAGAGTGCATATAAAGGCCAGAGAAATCTTTTGAAAGCTTTCAAAACCCAGTAAACCCTTTTCCGCAAATTTTTTTCAAATTTTCACAGGTATTCTTCAGAAAAAGAGACCTATCCATCAAATCTGAAAGAAATATAATGTTAATTGAATCCTTAGAAGCCTGTATGCCTAAAATACTGCCTCTTTACCTCATTAAATCTTCAGATAGACAAGCCCTGAGTATTTTTTAGTTTCTGGAAGCTGTGACCTGTTTTAGAACAATTTTGAAGTGAGTTTAGCCATATGCAAACCTAAAAAGCCCTCTGAGACATCCAAAGCCTTTTCCACAGTACTCAGAAGCCCTCTTTCACAAAATTTGATGTTTTAAGATTGTTCTATTACAGAAATTTCACTGATAACCCTTGATATCTTCTTTCAAGGCTATAAAGTCAAGAAAATTGCACTTTTTTGATACAAAATTGCCAGTTTTAGTCAGAGTGATTAGAAGTAACCTTTTTTAGTCCAAGATAAAACCTCTGTTATATTTAAAGTCCTTTTGTAAACAGTTTAAACTTATAGAAGTGTGTCACAGACCTAAAATCAGATTTTTAAAGGTTAAAGAGTGTTTAAATTGATAAACCAAACTAATCAATTGGCATCCAAAAGCACTATTGTGATCAACCCTCTACAACCTCCTGTTGTAGATGTAGAACATACTCCATTGGTAGATGTAGACTTCAAAATCATAGATCCTGTAACAGAGTTTAACCTCCTTGAGCTCCACTGCTGGAGTCAAGAGAAATCCTTGGAGAAAACATATGAGGAGTGTAGTTGGGAATCGAATTTTCCTATGTATGTTGTTCCTCACACTCATCAATGCCTAGAAGCTATCAAATTATGCCAATATTTTAATTCTCCAGATCAAAGAGCCATTGTCAATTCTGAAAAATAAGTATTGTTTACCATAACAGCTGAATCTATAAACCAAATGCTTCAATTGCAACTTGAGTGTAATGCAGTCCCTTTTTCTATTGAAGCTCTCACAAAGTTATACTTAGAGCTAGATTTTCCCAAGAGATTCCAAATATTTCAAACATTCATGCCCTCCTATGTGGAAATTCCAAAGCTCAATCCTCCATATTCCTCTTCTAAATTCCCAGAAAGAACCAGACACATGATTTCTATGCTATCTTTTCTCCTTGGATATTTCATAGATGAGCATATTGATGCATTAATACTCGGTTTTTTATCCATTTTTGTACCTAGCCAGCCTCCTGTAATTATCTTTGATTTTGCCCAGTATATTGCTGATAACATCCATGAACAACTTGTCAAATTACCTACTGAAGGTGTCTTTAGGTATACTTCATTTCTTTTCCACATGTTCCTTTATTTTCAGTCAGACAAGTTTCTTGTAACTCTTCAAAAGATGGATGTAGAAGGAAATCCACAGTCTGTTATATTCTGGACCTCCTTGATCATAAAGGAGTCAAATGAGTTTACTTATGCAGAATTTATAGATTGTTACATCCATCCATTGGTCAATATACTAAATAACAATGTGCAACCCAGGATCAGCAATGAAATCAAGAAATTCTTATAGTTGTCTAGAAAAGCCAAGACAGGTGATTGGTATTTATACCAAAATCACACTGAAATCAGAGTTTATGGGGGAACCCTCATTCCTTACAAGTTGCCAAAATATTTACCTATGAGGTTGTTTGCTTTAGAGTATATAAGACAGATTTTGAATTCAGATTCTGTAAATTTCTTGGCTACAAATAAGAAAACCCAATTTAAATTTAAAAATCAAGTGGGTCCATTCATATGTAATAAGAGAGAGGCAGGTGCAGAGGCAGAAAAGAAGTTGTTAGAATACAAATTCAGCAAAAATTTTCTTTGGTATTCTGATCCTTATGGTATAATTAGCAAAATGAGAGTTAAATGTAAGTTAACTCCATACATTCATGAAAAGAAGCCTGATATTGAGAAATCCTCAAACCAAAGAGAATGGTTAGAGAATACACTGGTAGAAGCTAATAAGTAGAGTGATACTAGTCACATTTTGCAGACTCCAGCTCAGGAAGAAATAAGCATGAAAAGAAACAGGGAAGAAGAGACATACACTGCTGAGACCACTACAAAAACAAAGTTCAAAATCAGGTACAACAAGAAGCCAAAGGTTAATCCTGCAGACAAAGAAAAAGAGACAATTTATGTCACAGATATAAAGATTCCAGAAAAAGACACTGTGCCTTCCACAGTAGTTGAAAATGAGTAGCATCCAACCACTTCTGATACAAAATTGATCCAAAAACAACATAGTATAGAAGTGTCATCATCAAAGCAGGCAGAGGACAAAGATATGGACATCAAAGAAAGGTACAAAGATATTAAAGCTAAAATGAGGAAACAAAAAATTAAATCTACTCTCAGTACTTAAAGCAAACCCCTAACATACAAAACAGGATGCTTTCAGCCTTTGACTACAAGAACAAGAAATTACTAATGACAACGCTTCAACCCACAGTGCCAACTCCTAAAACAACATCTGATTATAAAAAGGTTGATTTTGAAGAACCAGTTCACGACATTCATCCCCTGAACCAAATTGAATTCCATAATCAAAGTTTAGAGATGCTCTATTATACAATGACTGCAAAAGAAATGAGTGCTCAAAAGCTCGAGAATACTTTGATAAATGTAAGAGATCAGCTCAAGGTTGAGAAAGTGTTGTGTAACCAGCTCCAAAAATAGAAGAAAAGAGATATAAACGCCTTAGAAATGAGCCACTTCGAGGGGGCAACCTCCAATACATTACATAAATGAACAATTCTTGGATGATACAATTTACAAAACCTCCTTTCTATATATAGGAGTCCATGGGGCCATAATGTAATCCTAGTGGGCCACAATGTAATCTCTAGCCGACCTAATAATAATAATTCTTAAGGGCAATAACAACAAACAGAAGCCACAAGGGCAACAACAATGTAATAAAGGCACTCAATAACAATAAGGGACTATACTAGTAATATAGGGACCTAACATGCCCCTCTCCTTCAAAAAAGTGTTGTCCTCAACGCTTGAGTAGCTCTGGGTGCTTCTGTATAAAATTCTCATCCTCCATGTAGAATCTTCAGTGGGTAAGTTCTTCCACTTGATGAGATACTCTGAAATTGATCGATTCCGTAGTTGTCGAGTTCTTGTTTCCATGACCGCTTCTGGTTCCAATATGATTTTTCCTTCCTCATCGAGTTCTGGCAATATTGTTTGAACTGGAAGATTTTCTCCCATAACCTTCTTTAAGCATGAAACATGGAAAACTGGATGTACTCGCGAAGAAGCAGGAAGCTCCAATTTGTATGCCATAGTACCAATCTTTTGCAATACCTTGTAAGGACCATAGTACTTTGGCGATAATTTATTATCCTTCTTTGCTTGCTTGAGGGACATTTGTTTGTATGGTTGTAGCCGTAAAAATACCCAATCTCCTACATCAAAACTTCTCTCGCTACGATGTTGATCTGCCTGTTGTTTTATTCGATTTTGTGCCAAATTCAGGTTATCCTTTAAGAGTTGGAGAACTTCTTGCTGATGCTCGATGTGATCTTCCACTGCTTGAACCTTCGAATTTTCCCTTAAAGATGATATGATGGATGGTGGATGATATCCATAAAGTGCCATAAATGGGGTCATTTTTGCTGCAGTATGGAAGGAAGTGTTATACCACCATTCAGCAAGAGGTAACCACTTGACCCATTGTGTTTGTTTATCAGATACAAAACAACGAAGATATCCTTCCCAACATTTATTTACTATCTCAGTTTGACCATCAGATTGAGGATGATAAGATGAGCTATGAGCTAATTGAGTACCCAAACAAGAAAATAACTCCGTCCAAAAATTTCCAGTAAAAATGGGATCTCTGTCGCTCACAATAACCCTTGGGCTTCCATGTAGCTTTTGAATTATGTCCATAAATGTAGTAGCAACCGTACTTGCTTTAAATGGATGAGATAATGCACAAAAGTGTGCATACTTGGTAAGTCTATCAACTAACACCATGATGACACTCTTTCCTTCGGACTTAGGTAAACCTGTGATAAAATCCATTGAAATCTCCTCCCAACGTTGACTTGGAATGGATAAAGGTTGTAGAAGTCCCGGGGTCTTAATTGTCTCCACTTTATTCTACTGCAAAACCAAACATTCCGCCACAAACTTTTGAATATCAGATTTAAGGCCATCCCAAAAAAAATCTTTCTTCACCCTGTGGTAAGTTTTTAAAAATCCTGAGTGTCCTCCCAAAGGAGAAGTGTGCAATTCCAAAAGAATATTTTGTTTTAGTTGGGAATTCTTACAAAGATATAAGCGATCTTTGTACCATAAGGAATCATTTTTCCAACTAAATGTATCAGATGTACTAGGATCTTGCTGCAACTTTTGAATGAGTATCCACACATCTTTGTCCTTCTTCCATTCATCTCTTGCTTCAGTTATCCAATCTGGTTGGATAATAGAAATGGCACAAAGCAATGCTTCCACCTCTTCATTCTTTCTTGAGAGTGCATCTGCAACAACATTAAGCTTTCCTTTTTTGTAGATCATTTCAAAGTCATAACCCAACATCTTTGTGACCCATTTTTGCTGCTCTTCTGAAGATAGTCTTTGTTCCAAAAAGTGTTTAAGACTATCATGATCAGTTTTTACCTTGAAGTGTCTTCCCATTAGGTAATTTCTCCATTTCTTTAGTGCATGCAGTATTGCTAACATTTCCTTCTCATAAATAGGTTTCTGTAAATACTTTCCTTTGATTGGACGACTTTCAAAAGCAATGGGTCTTCCTTCTTGCATTAAACAACACCAATTCCATTTCCTGAGGCATCACATTCCACAATAAAGGTTTTTGTGAAGTCTGGCATAGCTAAGACCGGTGCTAGGCACATTGCCTCTTTAAGATGTTCAAAGGCCTTAGTTGCTTCAAGAGTCCATGAAAATGCATTTTTCTTCAATAATGTTGTTAGAGGTGCTGCTATTCTCCCATAATTCTTAACAAACTTGCGATAATACCCTGTTAACCCGAGAAATCCTCGCAGCTGTTTTATGGTTGTGGGGACTTTCCATTCCTTAATGGCTTTAATTTTGTTAGGGTCTACTTTAACACCCTCGTGAGATACAATATGACCCAGATATTCGACCTCTTGTACTCCAAAGAAACATTTGGATTTTTTTGCATATAATTGTTTCTCCTGCAATAGTTTGAGCACCCTGTCAACATGTTCAACATGATCCTTCCAAGACCCGTTGTAGATTAGTATATCATCAAAAAATACTAGCACAAATTTTCTAAGGAAGGGTTTGAAAATGGAATTCATCAACCCTTGAAATGTAGAAGGTGCATTGGTAAGGCCAAAAGGCATGACCAAAAATTCATAATGACCTCATGAGTTCGAAATGCTGTTTTTGGAATATCTTCAGTCTTCATTCTAATTTGATGATATCCTGAACGAAGATCCAACTTGGTAAAATAAATTGCTCCATGTAATTCATCCAATAATTCATCAATCACAGAATGGGAAATTTATCTTTAATGGTGAGCTTATTGAGCTCCCTATAATCCGGACACATGCGCCATGATCCATCCTTCTTGTGTACCAATACTACAGGAGCAGAGAAAGAACTTTGACTAGGTTGAATTATACCCGCCTGTAACATTTCTGCAATCATACGTTCAATTTCGCTCTTTTGGAAGTAAGGATATCTATAAGGCCTGATGTTTGGAGGAACACTTCCTGGAATCAAATGAATATCATGATCATGATCACGAATAGGTGGGAGTCCTTTGGGAGTTTCAAACACCATGGAATGATTGTCCAAGACTTGTTGGAGATCTGCAGAAATAGATGATTTTGATGTCGAAACTTCTAGTGAGCATAATTGTGCAATTACGCCTCGTTGTTCTTTCTTTAGAAGCTTTGTCATGACATTAGAGCTTATTATCCTTCCCGACTTCCCTTCAATACCTCGTAATTCGACTTCCTTTCCTTCTGAAAAAAAATTCAAGAAAAGTTCTTGAAAATTAAAAGCTACCGTCCCCAAAGATTGTAACCATTGTACTCCTAGTACAACATCAGCACCTCCCATAGGAATGGAAAGCATTGGACTAGTCAATACATATTCCCCCATGGTTAGCTTGATATTATGGCGTTTTCCAGAGAAATTTATTGTTCCTCCATTTGCAACCATCACTTGACATTCTGGTGCTGGGTATAGGAAACAATTTAATTCCTTGGCTACCTTACAATGAATAAAATTATGGGTGCTACCTGAATCAATCAACACTATTACCTTTTTCTTCTTGATTTGTCCTTCTATCTTGAGAGTTTGAGGAGTGATAATTCCTGCCAGTGCATTACACGATATGGTCGGATTCATTTCTTCCTCTTCTAGGGTTGGTTCCTAGTGTATATCCTCTTCTTGTTCATTTTCTTCTTCCTCTTCACAATCTATGTAAAATAATTTCTTCTCAACACACTTATGACCTTTAGTGTATTTTCTATCACAACTGTAGCAAAGCCCTTTTGCTCTTTTTTCTTCCAATTTTTGTGGTGTCAACCTTGTAGGTTGTGGAAATCTAGGTGTAGCAACATTTCCTTCTTTATAGAATTGAGTGGTAGGCTTCCTTGTCGCCATAATTTTACATTCAACTTTTCTTGCCAACCTGAATGCCTTCTCCAATGAATCAGGTTCCAAAACACGAACTTCATGTTGGATGTCATCCTTTAAAGTGCCTATGAAGAGATCAATCCTGTGTTCCTCTGGAATATCAGTTACCCTTATATTCAATTTTTGGAAGTCCTCAATGTGCTGCCCCACTAAACCCTTTTGTTTGAGATCTATCAATTGGCTAAAGAAGGTGTTGCTCTTTGTATCCTCATAATGTGCTATCATTTCCTCCGTAAAAATTGACCAAGTGACAATTTTTTTACGGGAGCAAAGCCATCGATACCATACAAATGTATTTTGTTCTAAATGTAAAGTTGCAATGCGTACCTTTTGTGTGTTTTGCACATTATGGAGATCAAAATATTGCTCCATCCGTAGTATCCATGTTACAGGATCATTTCCATCAAACTTCCTCATATCCATTTTTGGAATATGGTGGTTCTTCCCGCCAACATTAGAGTTTATGAAATCACGATTAACATTTATTTTGTTCTCATCATGAGGTTCTTCTACTATATTTTCACCATTAGGAAACATTTCTTGTATCAACTTGGTCAAATCTTCGATGTCTGCTTTTAGATCATTCTTCATGTTTTTCATGTTGTTTTCCATGTTGTCTTTCATGTCATCCATCTTAGCTTCCATGCCAGCTTCCATGCCATCCATTTTAGCTTCCACGCCTTTCTTCAAATCATCCATCTTCTCTTCCATGTCTTTCTTCAAAACTTCCATTTCATTTTTTGTTGCTCTTTGCGAGAGTGAAATTTGTTGCACTTGCTCTTGTGGGTTTGAGACTGTTGCAAAATTATTCATCTTCATGAGTCATAGAGCTCAAGGCTTGGCCGGGTGTTGAATTGAGTTTACTGCATCTTTAGAACCTAACACCGATATCTATTCTACATGATGCCCTTGGAATCAATTCAAATTGATTTTTCAAAACAAGACGTATGCAACTTTAAAAAGGCCACACCTTTTTCTTTTCTTTTCGAGGACCCTGATATTGAATTGATTATCTTCTGGGATTGCCATTTTCAATATCTCGAAATTTAGCCACTGAAGTAGCCTCACATCTCTTCTTCTTTTTGAATGCCAAGGTGTCCGGGACCCGATTTTGATTCTCCAAGACAAAGTTGTGTCCAATCTCCCACAATGACCGAATTCTGGACTGGTTCAGTAGAGCGAACTTGTACGACTTGCCACGTGTCACTATTTTGTCCTTTGTCTCTGAAATTGATAGCGAAGAAACTACAGGCTGTGTACTTGTGACCACTTTTGACGGCACTCCAATCCAATCTTCAGAGAGAGAGTTATTGAACTTTTCCCACGATCACCCC
Organism: Pinus albicaulis; assembly: GCA_034641835.2. Taxonomy (NCBI): domain Eukaryota; kingdom Viridiplantae; phylum Streptophyta; class Pinopsida; order Pinales; family Pinaceae; genus Pinus; species Pinus albicaulis. The sequence continues at coordinate 514,451,053 of CM076579.1, read as the reverse complement.
TTTGAGATGAAATTCAGGAGCCTGAAAAAGCACTACCTTCCACAGATTATCAAAATATTTTAACCAATTTCGGAATATTTTGACAAGGTTCAAGACTTTAGCCTTCGCACCCTAGAATTTCAATTCAGATTCGAACCTTCGTAGAAAATGTTATAGCGAAAATCGCACGATGACCATGAGATCCCCAAAGGACCCTAATTCCACGATCATATCTCCGAAAATAGTGCGAACTAAGCTTCGAAATTTTTAGACGATCTTCCCCGTGATTTCTTCTTCGGCACTTAAAAATTTTACTTTTTGAAACTTCGTAGAAAATGTTTTATAGTGAACCAATTATCACGAGACCGTTTACAACGAAACCCTAGAATCCAAAGCTCGATACCAAATGTTGTGTAACCAGCTCCAAAAAGAGAAGAAAGAGATATAAACGCCTTAGAAATGAGCCACTTCGAGGGGGCAACCTCCAATACATTACATAAATGAACAATTCTTGGATGATACAATTTACAAAACCTCCTTTCTATATATAGGAGTCCATGGGGCCATAATGTAATCCTAGTGGGCCACAATGTAATCCTAGCCGACCTAACTATAATAATTTAAGGGCACAATAATAACAAAATGGGGGTTACAAGGGTACAATAATAACAATAAGGGGGTTACACTGACAACAATAAGGGACTATACTAGTAATATAGGGACCTAACAGAAAGCTTCTTCATATGCAAAGGATATCAGAATCAAATCCTTGGAGGAGTTAGTGATTGAGGTAGGTTCTGATCCTAACAATATAAAAGTTGCAGAGGAACTGATAAAAAATAAAAATGTTGATATTGTTGCACTTAGGAAACAGTTGAAATTGCCTCCTATAGAGCATCCACAGGCCAAGGAGATTTTACAGGAAGCTAATCAAAAGGATGAGATGACGAGTCTCATATTGTAGCTCACAACCCAAATTAAAGAGATGGATATTGAGATGGACAAATTGGTCCAAGAAAAAGAAGCCACCAAAGCACAGGAAGTCCCTGAAACTGCAATTCCTATGGTTACAACAATAGTGCCATCTACTCTAGAAGAATAACTGGCTCGAAATGTTCCATTGGCTACAACAATGCCAATAACTTCATAAACAACTTCTGCCACTGAGTCTTCCAATACAACAGTCCAACAATCAGATAAGGCCAGTAAATTGGTAAAGGAAATGCAGGACATGTCCATACAAACCAATGAAATAAACAGGTTAAAGGAACAAATTAAAAATCTAGAAGATGCCAAAAATCTAGCACAGATTAATGCCAATATTGAAGAGCAAAAGGCCAAAAGGTTGAATGAAAAACTCAAGAAATTGGAAATAGAATTGTCTTTGAAAGAACCTATGTTACATGTGAAAAACCAATTATGGTCCAATATCGTTGAGGCAGTCAATGATACTTTTCCATCTATACAGGTAATTTATGAACAGAAATATTTACTGAAAGCAGCAAAAGAAGAAATACAAAAGACCAAAGAAGAGCTAGGTACAAAACCTGAAGAGGCATTGGAAATTATTAAATTCCTCAATTCCAAAAATAAATAAGAATTGGATGAAATTGGAATAACAGACAGAACATAAACCATACTTGAGGTAAGAAAGGTAATTTCCAAGAAAAACTTGATGAAACAATTAGAGGAAAAGTGCCAAAACATGGATATGGGAATCACAAGATTCATGGTAAAATTTGATATTTTGAGGCAAAAGGGCTTTCCAAATCTTCTGTTAATCAATGAAAAATTGATGAAAAAGGAATATTATAACCAAAAGATAAGAGAATTTGCTAAAGAACATGTAAATAAATCATATTGGCAGGGAATCCCAACAGGGAAAGTTTTGCACAAGAGTATTGAAAATCTGTTTTACTTGCAGCATGAGGTAAAACACCTTTTTGTGGTCAAATCAACATTTGTAAAACACACTGAAGCTGATGAAAACTTCAGAAGACTTATGAAGATCAAATTGCCAAAAATTGAGTTATGAAAGAAGTTAACAGATTTACTATAAAACCAAATTGATATTTTATGAGGATAGATCAATAAAATATAAAAGAACAGAGTTGTTGTTCTTACTTCATCAGTAAAAAAAAATTCAGCATTCAAAGTGTATCAGTCAAAGAGTATCAGTTGAAAGTGTACGAGATGAAAGATGAAGATCAAAACAGATTGAAGATAAAATTGCCAGCGTGAGGGACACCTCAATTGTCCAGCTGCAGCCCAAATCCAAACAACAAGCTATTTTATTTCAATAAATAGGATGGCTAGAAATAAGTTAGGAAGTTGTTACCATCTTCTTGCATGAAGATATTTTATTTTCCAAGAAAAATTCCTAAGATTATTCTAGGATATCTTGTACTAGTTTTTACATAAATACTTCATCATTTGAAGTATTGAGTGTGGATTAATTATTGAACATTTCTATAGATGTAATATTATGAACCCAGAGGTTTTTTGTATCAAGTTCAAGTCAGTAGACTGGGTCATAGGAAATAAAGCATCATATTACAGGATTCATGTGTTGGGCCACTGTAGTGAAGTATTTCACTTGTCATTTTGTCAATTATCTTATGTTTTCCATCCATTCATGAATGTGTTCTAAATTTTAATGTGAAATCAGGAATTGTTATTTCAGAATTTGTTAAAAGCACTCTGTTATTGACTAATTTTCATTTAAATGATTTCAAATGATATCCAGACCAGGGAACCCTTAATTTCTCCCTGATTTCAATTGACCTCTGCCTTTTCACTCCTTATCCAGATTTAAGAACCCTTAATTGCTCTTTATCCCGATTAAAACCAATTCACCATCAACCTTTGAATATCTAGAGTGACTATGCTATCTTTCCCTGTGAACATTTACCTTTAAACCTTGATCTTGATTTGACTGCTTGAGACATTGACTCAATCTACCCAATGGAATACAGATCTATAGCTATCCATCTGAGTAAGTGATTTTCCCACCAAACCAAATCAAAATCCCAAAACCAATTTGTCCCATTTAACTAGCCTAAAATCAAATATAATCAACAAAGTTAAACTTTATAGAGAGCCCTCTCTGAGCATTAGGAAGGCTAGATCCTAAAGCTTAAAAATAGGTTTGTGGTTACCTCTGATATTCTTTAAACTATAATAAAAAATCTCACAACTTTGAGAATTATTAGAGTGATAACAGCTGCAACCGCTAAAGAATCAGCCAATCTATTCTCCTCCCTTGGAATATACTAAATATTGAAGGCTTCAAAACAGTTTTCTATCAGATCCCAAACTTCATTCTTGTACGATTTTAATCTAGATGCTTGGTTTGACGATGATTCTTGATCTGCCTTATTATCAACTTAGAGTCACCATAAATTGAAATACATTAAACCCCCATCCGTTTAGCAACTTGAAGTCTTGATATTACGGCCTCATATTCCACCACAATGTTTGTCGAATCAAATTCTAGTTTAAAAGAGAATGGCATGAGGATACCTTCTGGTGATATTAGCAAGAATATGGCACCTGCGCCTTCCTTGGAGTAGGCGCCATCAAAGTAGCACTTCAAAATATTCTTTGATTGTAGCTCGTTATTTACAACTGCTGAAGAGAGCTGCTTCCCTGTGTCTTCAGTAAATTCTGCATCTTCATGCAACATGAAACAAGAAAGATATTCTGTTTCTTGAATATAAATGGGGGAGTTTCCTGCATATTTATTAGAGGTGGTCTTCACAAACCTTGTTTCCATGTACAATCTCCTTTCTTCCCCATTAAAAACCAGAATGATAGCATAAGTGTAATCTAACTTTAGTACACCTCCCAACTTAGCTCCCCAAGACCTTGACAGGAGCATTCCAGACCTGGTTGGGATGTCAACAACCACTACATCCATGACTATACTCTTCGCTGGAATTTGTGCCAATGAAAATGCTACATATTTAATCAACCCAACACATTTCACACTTTTGGAATCAAATGAATATATATCCCTATAAGGTTTGGTAATATGTAGGTTAAGCTCCTTCATAATAGACAATGGCATGAGGTTATGGGATGCTCTCGAGTCCAGCATGCAATTATGTAGAGTAAAATCATGAAGCAACAAAGAAATATAGAAGGGTGGAATAGAAGGATCTACTTCTTCTACATGAGGGCCAAAGGTGACCACTAGATTTTCTTCTTGTAGGTTCACCGTGTCACTTATATCTTCCACCTGTGTGAGATTAATAAACTCTAAAATTTCTTTCTTGTAAGCTGGTTTTTTAGCCAATGCTAGAAGAGGTGCCTGAATTTTAACCTTCTCCAAATCTTTGGCCAAACTGAAGGCATGAGTTTGCTTAAAAAATTTTTAAGGTTCTTCTTTACTCTTTCTAGAATTTGTCGCTTGTTCATGTATAGGAAAAAATCTCTCCATAATATTAGTGTCAACTGATTTGTCCTGGGAAGATTCAACATGTTGCACATTTTTTCTCTTAAGTGAGTTTGTAGGTTGTTTCCCATTACTGACCTGTTTCACAGGGTCCTTTTGTTGTGGAGTCGCCATTGGAGGAGGAATGGAACCTTGTTTTTCACCTACATTATCCTGCACTCTAGATCTCTTTCTAGACCTTAAATCATAACTTTTATGTAACTCAACTTGCATGAAGTCTGTGAATTGTCTACAGTATTCATCCATCTCATCTTGATCAAAAGATATTTCGGCTTCAACATATTCTCCCTCATAATATTCCTCTTCATCCTCTTCTATTGCGTACGTAGTAGATACCTGATCCTCAGCCTCCTTTTGGTCATATTCTGCTGGCTCTACAGATGCTTCTCTATATACAATGGTGCTTGAACCTAGCCTTGATCTCTTCTTTCCCTCTGCAAAATTTGCAGGGGATGTCTTCTAAATTGAGGGTTGAAACCCCCTTGGTTTTGTTGTACGTGCCTTTGGGAGTTTTTATTTTCCAATTCTATCTTAGACAACTTATTTGTCATATTTTTTATCACCCTTGCCATATCTTCTATCCTCAGATCTTGCGATGATCCTTCTTTTTCTTTCCCCTTCTCTTGGGCTGGTTGTTTCCCTTTTGCCTTTCTAGTTGCAGTCATGTTAGCTTCAATCTCTAAAGTGTTTTTCTGTATCTGCTCAAGAGTAGGGGCTCTTCTTTATCTCAATGTAAAGCTAAAAGCAGCTTGAATAGCCCCAACAAAAACTACCTTTGCTCCTATAGGGGGGGCTTCATCTCTATAGGTAAACTATTGTACAATTTATTGAATCATTTTACAAACTTAGAAATGTCTTCATTAGGCCTTCTTTTAATTGCATTAAACTCTGTCAATGAGTAACCATGATCTCTCTTTTCTCCCCATCTCTGAGTTAATCTATTTTCTAACTCTTCCCAGTTATTTATTGAACCATTTGGTAACCCTTTGAACCATTTTCTAGCCTCTCCATCTAGAGACTGCACAAATAGTCTCATCACAACATCTAGGTGTTCTACATTCAAATTCTTAGCAAAAGTGAAAAAAAAAGGCAAATGTTGTTTTGCAGTTACTTCATTTTCTCCAGTGAAATGAGGAAGTAATTTGAGGTATTCTTGAGGCATGGCATTCATTGGTCGTGCAAGATTTAGTGGAGCATATCTGTTCATTAAGAAAGCTGGTACTTCCATATTCACAACTTGGTTAACTGCTCCTTGGGCAGTTGAGGCTTATGAACCTGCTATGAAAGTGAATGAAGGTGGAGGTAATACTAATATGGGAGTGGGTTGATGAACAATGGAAGAAGAACCATCAACTATATTTGGCTGGGCTTGAGTGAAGGTAAAAGAAACATACTCGAAAGAATGTTCTTCTAACTCAGGTCCTTGAAAATAAATGGGTGTGAAAGGAGAATCTTGTTCTAATAAAGAGAGTTCCTCGGAAATATATTCAAACAAAGGGTTATGAGAACTACTTCCAGGAGCAGAAAATGTAGGATCAGGTGTTGAAGGAGTTTGACATTTCTGAGCCCTTTTGGAAACCAATCTTTCTGGATCTGGCAAAGCAGGGACTATCTTCTGTGAGGTATCCGACCTCGTGTGAGGTATTTTGAAAGCCATAATTTTGAAAATAACAAATACAACCCAATATTTCCTCCCCACTGAACAACCAGAGGAAATAATGTGAAAAACACAGGGAAAAATAAACTCCATTTCTCCATTCCTGGCAACGGCGCCAGAAAATGTTGTATCTCAAGAAACAATCCCTTAGCTGTAGTAAGGAATCAGTGCTTATGACATTTTATAAATGTATGTCAGAATTACCATATCAAATGGCCTTTGTTTAACACCCTTGGAATTCAGTTACTTAATACCCTCAATAATATGATATAATGAAAGCTTTAGAATGCTATAAACTGTTGATATTTGAATGGAATGAAAAGAAGAACTATAAGAGAAACTCAAAATGATATGCTGAAAACACATAATCTACCACTTTTAAGTTTTAGAGGAAATTCGTGAAGGAAGAGAGAACTTAAAATAATATGTTGCAAACACATAATCTATCACTTTAAAGTTCTATCAGGATTTTATGAAGAGAGAAGAGATGAGGTGAAGGAGCTCAAATTAAGGTTATTTAACTCTTACTCACAAATGTAATTAAGAGACCGACTGCTACATTACTTCACTTCATTCAAAGAGGAATAGCCACAGAGCGAAACATGAAAGACGTATCAACATCAACAGGTGTAGGAAACTTGATCTTCTTTCATTAATTTATAAGAAAATTCAGTCGTAAACTAATAGTCATCCAGAGGTCCAAAACTTAGAACCTTTTTTATTTATTTCTATCTACTTAAATACAAAACAGTGGTTCGTAACTACTGAACTTCTTGAAACTATTTGACTACCTAAACTGTTAAGATTACTTATGCAATCATACTTGAGAAAGCAAATTAAAACTGGAAATTTTGTTCCTTTTTGCTGAATGTGTTGTTGTTGATGCGTCCTCCCGAAGTTTCGAGGTGGACTTTCTGGTCATGATGCAATGGCTGCACAACTCTAAAACGATGCCTCAGTGCCTGATTTGACCTAGCTGTCGTGCCCCGAATAGTGCCGCTATACACTTTTCTGCCTGAATCTGCCTATGCCCCTGTGCTTCAAACGTTGTTAATCATATCACCTGCTACTCGACTCTTTCTCTTCTCCTTTGATCTGCGTCAGGTCACTTACTCGAGTTTCTCTGCTGCATTCTGCCTATTTCTCATTACGAAGGCGTTTCACCGATTTTACGTTATAACCTTCTTTTCTTCCTCCAACACGGTTTAACGCGAGAAATGCATTACCTCCGGATTTGAAAACCTTTGGAGTTCGCTATTGAAACCGCATCGCATCCGTCCACACATCGCCCTTCGCTTCCTTTAACTCTTCCTTAACACTTACCTTTTAAAACTAGCAATGTGTGATATGTTAGCGGGCCCCAACCCATCGCACATCGCACTTCGAGAAATTTATCACTTACCTCCCGCTTTTATCCTCTAAAAATTTTGTTTTGCGGTTAGCAATTTAATCTCCACCATCCCTTTCTCCACTTCATCTCTTTCGTGTTTTGGCTATTTCTTCATAAAATGGTGCACAAACCTCATAAGCCTGGACTTGAAATCCTTTAGATTTCATCTTGGAACCACATCGTGTCTGTGCCAACATCGCACTTCGCATTTTGCCGTCTTTACTTTTCCTTAGCACTTATCTTTTAAAACTTGCAATGTGCGCTATGCGACCGGGTCCCACCTGGCATCGCACATCGCACTTCGGCGACTTTATCACTTACCTCCCGCGGTTATCCCTTAAAAATTGCGATTTGCAATTGGGCCCCACCACATCGCACATCGCACTTCGGCGATTATAACACTTATCCTTTGCACTTAACTTTTAAAACTTGCGATGTGCGGTATGCGGGCCAGGTCCACGTCATCTTCCCATGTCATCGCCCGCACTTCGCATTTCACAGTTTATGTGACTTATCGCATTGCAACTTAAACATTTTTCCTTGTGATTTCTTATCATATAAATGTGAAACTCACCGATATGCGATATGCGATTTAACCTCTGCCATTAATCTGCTCCTTTGCTGATCTGCGCTTTGATCCTGACCATATGTTTTTCCCTTTGCGCCTCCTCCAAAACTCTTAAGTTTTTAAGGGAAATGCCCCATTTCTCCGTCTTTGGGAAATTAGGTTGTTTGCTCCATGGTGTAACCCTCCTAATCTTATCCGGTGTTATGTCGTGCTAGTCCCTCCTGAGCTTACGAATGAGCCTGACTCAACCTTGTTCGGTGTACAATGTTCTGAATGTGCCCATCGGTCCGGTTCTCGAACTATCCTGCTCGTGAATAAGCCCGACTCGACCCACCTTCACATCTCATCATGTAATGTTAATGTACCGATATATACATCAAAATTCTTCTATGACACACAAAATTTTACATTTACTAACATATATTCTTTTTTTGTGTTTTGAAACATATTTCAAAGGTAAATGGAAATGAGCCACAACAACGTCCAAAGACGAGGTAAGCCATGCATTACAGCCAGATTGAGAAGCTTGTGGAGATAAGGAATGAGGATAGATCTTCCCATTTGAAGGATCTTAGATTGGTATCCGTCAATATCTTTAGCTTTCCCATTAGTGAGCTTATTAATACCAGACTCAAATGTCATCTAGAGAGAATACAACCTCCTTAATTGGAGTGATTAAGGTGGTGCCCATAGTGTCCGAAGAGTCTTACAACTTCTTAAGATAGTTGTCCTATTTTTCTAAGGGGAAAGAATGGTTATCTTTGGTTTTGCAGACAAGAACATTCCGCCAAAAAAATTTGGGCGCGAATTTAGAAAGGTGGAGAAGATAATCCTGTCTTTTATTAATAAATGATATTTTATTCCCCTTGATGAGATTTTTGTATATATTGATATTCTGCAGCTTAATGATTTCATTAGGAGCGTCTCTAATAATTTTCCTGGCAATTTTGCAATATTTTTCAGACCATGGATTGGAAGTTCTATTAGACTACTTAAAATAAATCTCATTGGAAAACTTGCTAATGGTGTTGGAAAGGATAATAGTGAAATGGTAATAAATTTGATCAATGTTATTATTATAATTCATGGGGCCTAAATCCCTCTCTAAATCCCTTAAGAAAAGGTCGGTTTTACTTCTATCAAAGCGAATGCGTCTTTTTCTTTCATTGGTCTCCTACATGTGGTGGTATGCATTGCAAAATTGAGGGATAGAGACAGAGATCTGTGGTCAGAGTCAGGCTCGAATCCATTAAGAAGTTCAAATTTTGTAATACTATTGAGGATGAGGATGTCAGAAATTGCATAATCCATGACACTGCTACCCAGCGCATGGAAACATGTCATCTGACCGGAGAGGGACCACTTGTTAATACCATTACAAATAATTAGGTCCTAGGAATTGGAAATTTTCAGGAGCTCAGTGCCGAAGAAGTTCTCGATAATGTCTTCAGATTTTCTCTTGAATTTATTAGCTAAGTTACTATCTTCATCAAGCCACAAGGGGTAGTTGTTAGAGTTTTTGCTTAATGTAATGGCTTGGTTAGTAGCAGTTATAGCATTAAAGTCTCCCAGTAAAAGGATATTACCATCATTTCTCAGGTTGAAGATGCCTTTTTCTAAAGAATTGAAAGGACGATTCTTATCTAGGTTGTTCTTCTTATAGGATGTATATTTGATAGGAGTGAAATAGCATATTGCAAGAAAGATCCTATTGGTGGTAGAATCAGAGATTTTGATCCAAATATATTGATTGAAGGGGTCGATTTTATGAAGTCAGATGTGAGAGGAAAAAGTGTTCCTTATATAGTAGGCTATACCACCAAAACCACTCCGAGAGGATTTCTTATTCTAACCAGACCAAAGAGTGAAATTGTCGAGGTGAGGGACCCTAGATTTATCATGCTCCCATGTTTCAACTAAGAGAATAAGGTCAATATCACTCGGGATCCAACTTAACATAGGACCTTTACACCATGGAAATCCACGACAGTTCCAGAAGAGAATCCAGAGTGATGCAAATCCCTGTTTATTACTCGTGCTTGAGACTCTATCTCTAATAATAGCTTTCCTATTCCTAATGATTGCCCATTTCCCAACCTTTCTTGCATCCTTGACCTTTTGGACTTCTTTCCTAAGTTCAGCTTGGTCTTTTGGAATGTGATCTTCATTTATAAAGATTCTTGTTCCTTTTAGGCTTGGGGATTTCTTGACTATATCCAGTTTATGTTCATTACAACCGACCTTGGCACAGATGAGTCTGTGTTTATGCTCAAGTATTGCTTCCGTGAGATAGGTTGTTTCAATTTGAGATTTTGTTTTTAATTATTCTTTAATCATTTCTAATGTGTTTTCATTGTTTTGTTCTTCTATACCCACAACTATAAGATTTAAGGCTCATTTGTGGTGCTCATGGTCGAGAACAATAATTTATTAATTTCCTCTTTGATGGGTTTAATATCTAAGTTATTTTTTATGTTATTTAGGGCTGAGTTATTATGTAGTTGTTATTTTATATTTTTAATCTCGCTTTTGAAGGTGCCATTTTCTTCCATCATTGTTTGTTTACTATATTCTATTTCTTGAATTTTACCTTTCATTTATTGGAGTTCAATTTCAAGTGTGGTTATTTTATTTTCTAATGATTTGTGGTTGTTGTCAAGCATTGCCGTTAGTTTTAGTTTAAAATGGTTTTCTCTTTCTTCTCTTCATTTTTCTAAAGGCTCAATGTACTCATAGAGAATCTCTAATGTAATTTTACTTGGTCTGCCTTTGCTAGAGGGGGACTTAGAAATATGAAGGGAAGTATTCATAGTGTAATAAAGTAAAACTTAACATGAGGAGGGTAAGTGCGAATGTGTGCACTTGTAAAGCAAAACCAATGTGAAGTTGTCACTGCACCTTGGAGGCTGAGTCTTTGGCAGATATAGATCTTGCTCCTGTTATGTAGAGATTAATGCTTTGAAAAAACCGCACCGCATGACAAGTTTTCATGTGAAGTTCGCATTGCAGAAGTAACTCAGAATCCAATTGCAGCCTAACTCACTGGCATGTATTAAATCCACAACTACATGATGTCCCAAAATTGAAGTTCATAAAGACTTGCTAGCACCCAAAATCAGCAAGAGGTGGGTACCCCTAGCTATCTCAGAAGATGGGTACACTGCCCATAAATTCTTCGCTCTCTCAGAATTACCCCAATGCCCTGGCTATCTTAGAAGATGGGTACGCTACCCAGAATTAAACATATGATATTTTGTTGAAAATTCACTGAAAATAAATGTGTAATGATTAGTCCGTCCAACATTTGTAATATATAATATATGGCTTTATATAATTATTATATATTATTTTTAAGACTTGAAAAATAATACGATAAATCATAGTTATCACGTTAGGCCATATTTGTTCCAATAAAAAAAGGAAATTCTCCTATTGACCTAGGTTTGCTTAATAATTCGATGATTTCCATTCCTATTTTGTTAATATAATATTTAATATTAAAAAAAAAACACAAATTTTTTTATAGTAAATTCTATTTTTAAATAAAACATGAAGTAGTAAATTTGTAATTAAAAAAATAAGAAGTTCATATTTTAATATGACAAAGAATGGTAAGTTTTATTTATAAAATATATAATATTGAAAAGGACTAAATGGTTTGTTTTAGATATATAATTTTGAATTTCTTTTCATATTGTATTTTACAAAATCCAAATTAAATAAAATAAGGATTTATATTTTGTAATTATATGATAATCATGTCCTATTATTATATTATTAAAATACAAACTATGCGAAATCAAGTCTTTATTTAAGTATTATATGTCGTTTTTATATAACTATTATAAATTCATTTTAAATACAGATCCAATTTCTTAACGTGTAATTTTTTTAATGAGGCAATATTATTTAAAGGTTTTGTATAGTTATTTATTTTTTATTTTTGTAAATTTAATTTTTTTTATTATGACCGAATTCATCAAAATTTCAATTTTGATGATGGACTTACAAGGTTACACATCATATTGGGCTGTAGAATGAGCCTCTGGGCTCAATGAATAAAAGTTGTTTTCTAATTTGGAGATGTTTGAGCACATTGTATATAATATCTACATTTTCTTGTAAAAAATGTTTACATAATTGAATTTAGCTTACCTGATATATTGTTATTAATCTCTTATCCTGATATATTGTTACTAATCTCTTATGTATACAGATAAAGATGATAAATCTCTCTCAGGTGCATTGTGGAGTCTTAATTTCATGTTGGTCTTATTTACTTCTGCAATAGCGTTAGGGTCTGGATTTGTGGCAGTGAACAATATGAACCAGGTAGCATCTGCCCTTGGTTATTTGGAAGGTGAGGTAAGCATATTCGTCAGCCTTATATCAATATGGCAATTCATAGGCCGCTTTGGTGGGGGTGTGTTTTCTGATTATTTACTCTACCGATTTAGAATAGCAAGGCCATTGGTCACAACGATAGCTGCATTCATTCTGTCGTGTGGATATGTACTAGTAGCCTTTCCTTTCTCTGGGAGTCTATACCTGACATCCATTGTTATAGGGCTTTCAGTTGGAGCTAACTGGTGTTTGAATCCCACTACAGTTTCTGAGCTCTTTGGTCTTCGTCATTTTGGGACTCTCTACAATGTGGTGTTAGTTGGGAATCCTCTTGTATCTTATGTGCTTTCTGTGTGGGTGGCTGGATATTTATATGACACAGAGGCCAAGAGGCAAGATCTGCAGGGGCAGTGTAAGGGAAACAAATGCTTCAATCTCACCTTCCTCATCTTGTCAGTGGCCTGTATGTCAGCAACATTGGCATCCTTCTTCCTTTGGATCAGAACCAGGAATTTTTATAAAATGATATAGAACAAGTATGAATTTGATGGACTCTTTTACAAGATGGTCCACAATAATGACATTTTCATATTTTAATATAACATTGATCATGCAAGTGAAAGTAAATTGTTTTATTAGTAAAATGGTATGTTCATTGGGTTTATTTCATGTGGTTGAGATGAATGATTTTGACAATTTTCACCTAATTACATTTATTATAAATGACATAATAAATTTTCATATAATAGCATCAAGCTTATAATGTAATGTAAGGAACATGTTTCTCGCATTAAATATAAAAAATATTTTCCACATAAATATATGATATTGTGTGTATTAGCATATTATTAATTTTTTTTGTAAATATAACATTGATGTAAGTATGGGAGTAAGTTGTTTTAATAGTAGAATGACATGCCCATTGTTATAAACAATTTGATTTATTTGAGGTAATTGGGAAGAATGATTGAAACACTTTCTACCTAACTACACTTACTATAAATCACATAATAAACTTTGATATAATAACATGAGGCCTATCATGTAATGCAATAAAACATGTATATTCTTCCCATGAAATATAAAAAATATTTCCTATATAAACTCAACTAACTCAACTATATGATAGTGTGTCTATTAAAAATAGATATAGTTCTAGTTCTAAATTCGGAGTGAAGTAACACTTTATATTTCAACCTATAGAATTTAATGTATTAATACTTGAGATGATGGTGTATATTCTGAACTATATATCATTTAATATATTGATATATGAGGTAATGGTGTATAGTGCTACCTATATAGCAGTCATAATGTGTATATTATTTGTCTACCAATAATTCCCCGCGGCGGCTAAAGCGACCAACATAGTATACCAACACGAGTAAGACCAGAAAAACCTGAGTCTCTGGAGGGGCATTTGCAACTAAAAGCCGAATTGAAGAACACTTCTGATGCAAATTTTACATCGATATTTTATTCCATGACATTGGATCAGCTCCTCGTGGATATTTTATTATATCACATTGGATTAATTATTCTAAACATACAATATATCTCATTATTATACATACAATAGTATCTCATATTTATGATAATGGGATAGGTATAAAAGAAAACTATAATAACTTATTATAATTAAAGGATAGTTAAGTGAGTTTGTAATTTATATTTTGGAAATTGGTATTTTAACACAATGTATTTGAATAATATTTTTATTTAATTAATTCGAACACTTTTTTTTATTGGGGAAATAGATTCTCTTGAATGTCTAATTTGTTTTAATTAAGTAACTTTTTGATCAAAAGGTCTATGTCTAGTTCACCTTGACATTTTCACCATATCTTATTGTGCAAACATTACTAAAATGTTGACATCTATACAAAGAAACAACCATTCATTGGACTGCATGGATAACCAATCACTTCAATTATCAGAGTAGTGGACGTCTTTTGTGTACATCGTTCATTCAACCATTCTTCTATCATGCCTTCATATCTATGCCTTTAATTTCCCAACAATAGAAATAACAATCCATTTTCTCCTTGGTCAATGATATTGACTGTTTTCTGTGTCACAACTTTGGACACATTGCAGTGGATTGAAGAAGTAGATTATTCAAACCTCAAGCAAATAGGCCCTCCACAAGAGGTATATCAGTTCCCAGGTACTCAATTTTATTTAAAGCTTATTGTTTTACATGTAATTTAATTGGTCACAAAGCTATTGATTGCAATAACAGAAATAAGATGCAAAAATATTATGATTCTCTCAAGCCCGCTTCTCTGGTCACGTAAGGTGTTATACATGTAATAAGTTTGGACATCTAGTAAAAGAATACAGGACCAAGTCAATGAATTCAAATAGACATTTCTAACAAGTAGATTCCATCCAAAGCAAACAACCAAACAAGAATATTGTTATTAAAAGACCTAAAAAAGATGGATCCATTAACACTCCTCATATTAAGCAAAAGAAAAAAGAACAAGTAAAGTGTAGCCTTATTTATGCCTTTCTTTGTAAATATATGATTTTCCTTTAATATGGATAAAATATGAAACTTTTGTATAATTGAATTTAATATCTATAAATTCTCCCTTTTGGTCACATTATATTTGAATTTGAAGGAATATCCCAACAACTTGCAACTTCCCATAGGGCTAATGCATATTGAACATATGTGATGCAGAGCTACTTGTATCAACCTTTAGACATCCAAATATGGTAGAATTGAAAACTTACCTCCTTATTTCACCAAGGGAGAGGGGACCCCACCAACCATCTTTTAGATTGAATTTTAGTTTTTAGCTTTTTATTCTTTGTTTTCAAGAGGATAGTTTATAAAATATCACAATGACTTGCACATTTGTAGGTAGGTGTGTCAACATTCTAGTGATTTCACAGGGAGATTTGTGAGAAATAGGACAAAACTCAAGATTTATGGGTTTAGTTAATGAATAAAGCTTTCGGTAGTGAGAAAAAGAGTAATCAAGTTGTCATATGGAGGTAGGAAGCAGGGGATTTGAGGAGTAGGGATAAGGCACAACCTATGGTGCTTTTGTGCAGGAAAAAGATGAGAATATGAATAACAACATAACAACATCATCTTGTGCACAAATCAAGAGGCATCCTTCCTTCTTGTATACAAATATTTTGTTGCTAAAATTTAAAAGATGTTAACATAAAAAATGTAGATATTAGGACTATTATTGATCATATCAGAGAAGGAACCAATGTAATAATGATACAATTTTACTAAAAAAGGTCTAATGCAAATAAAATGACTAAAATGGAAAAAAAAAAAGGACTAGAAAAATAACTTAATAAAAAACAAAATGAGAAGATAAAATAAAGCTATGTGAAATGAAAGATAGATGAATGGAAAGTAAATGAACAGAAAGCAAAGAATATGTACAAACAATAAGTGAAAGAATTTTTGTATCCCTTATCATCCTCAATGTAGGGTTTGAGGTGAGAACAATTAGTTATGTAAGAGAAGAGACAATCATTATCATCTTTAAGCTGTTGGAAAAATTAATTGCTATAAATGTCAAAGGTTATCCAATTGAAGAAAAAAATTGCATAGGCTTAAAGAGAAATTTAATCCCTTTCCAACCTATAGCATGCCTCTTAAATCCTCTCCATTGATGAGAACTTGATTTTTTAAGACAAAAACCACTTTTTTTTACCCTATCAAGTCATCCTCGTCCTATAGACATGATGGTTCAGTGTGGGATTGAACTAGTATAAACAAGAACCATGCCTCCTCAATTTCGGCCAAGAGCTTGGGAAGACGAGAAAATAAGCACTCATACCTATGGAGAAGAAGAGATAAGGTTCATATCTCTTGAACCTAAAGGCTAATTAAAGTAGCACAATTTGAAGAAAATTTCTATTTTGGTTAAGGTTTTCTTAGAGGATTAACTGATCTTCTTTTAAGTATATATGGAGTGTTTCTTTATTGGGATTTTGGCCTTATTTCTGAACATAAGAATTCAACCCCTTAAGTTTGATTTCAGCTTACATCTGTGGAGGATCTCAACCTAAGGTAAGGAATAGTTTCGGACCTGAGGCCACAGGGACTTCACTAGGGGAGAAATACCATACCACGTGGGTTCATATTGGGGGATATATAGAGGAAAAGATGACATAATATAGTGGTAAAGGGTTTTTATATTGGGAGGTATAAAAAATGGAGCTCAAATTTAATGAAAAAATATAAAGGGGTATAAAAAATGTTAATGAAAAAATGGATACCTACAATATCTAGTGAAATCAGGGTTTTTTAAATTGGGAAGTTGTATTGGGTTCGTATTGGGAGGGGGTTAAATAATGTGATTTTTAGAGCTATTTTCCAATATGCAGTCAAATTAGGGGTATTGTTTAGTATTCCATGAATGCATGTGATATGTCAGAGGTTCATTAAGTGAAGCCCCTGTGCCTAAGGCAAGGGAGAACTTGGCTCTGTAAAAGTAAATTTCAGACCTATGGAATGACTCGATCGTAAGGCTAACTTAGGGTTGTGATTTAGTCCTCCCCGTGGACTGTTATTTGACCCCTTTTTGTGGACATTCAACCCTATAATAGGGTACACAACTCGACCCTAAACTCGGGCTTCTGTGGGTTATTTTCAATGCTTGTACTTGGGATCTTATGGAAAAAATTGGTGCACTCTTTGACCTCAATTTTGGAGAACTTTTAAGCAACCCTTTTGCGCACATTCTTGGTATCTTTTGGATCAGTCTTAAAGAATTATTATGGAAACCTTGTTGGAGTATTCTTAACCATTTTTTAGAGCAGACTTGAAGACATGTTTGGATAGAAATTGGTGACATTTTAAAGTAGAATTGAAGACATTTTTGTGTAGCATACTTTGCAGGAATATTTTGAAGGATTTTTAAAGGCCTTAGAGCAGACTTGAAGGCATCCATGAGCAATTTTTGAAGCATATTTGAAGCAGACCTTGGAGAGAATTTTGGAGAAGATACTTGAAGACATTTTGAGCATCTTTGGATCAGACTTTGGAGAGATTCTTGTATGACATCTTGAAGCAATGTTGGGGTAAAGTTCTGAAGTATATTGGAAGTATTTGTTTAGGTTTGAGCCTTAGAGGATTGGTTTCCTCATTGAGACCAGGTTGGTGATTGGATTTGTGATTGAGGATTGAAGCCCTCATTTTAATTCCTCATTATCTTCATTAATAAAATTAATTTCTTGTTATACTTCTTGTGTTCTCGTTTAACTTCTGATAAATGTTAGGATATTCCGACACATAGGAATAGTTAAGAATAACTTAGTCTAGTGTAGATTTAGGTAAAGTGTGTTTCTTTACCTTGTACATTTGTAACTTATAATACGACAGTCACGATTTGTAGTGATCTGACGGTTATCTCTCACCTCGGTATTAACGACACTTGATCCGTGGCTTAACACCCGATTGGTCCATGATCTCTATTTAAAGAGCATGGATGGTCATTTTTCCGGTAACCGTTTATGAGAGAAACATATGTAAATTTTCTTTTTATATTAATAAATTCCCTGAAGTGGCCATGTTGGCTCAGGGTGTGGACTATTTCCCTCTTTGAGGGTTTTAACCACGTGATTATACTGATGTACTGATTTTTGATCTGTTTGCGAGTGGTGACCTTTGTTTCTTGATCTACGGAACTTACCCTATAAATTCCTACATGGTATCAGAGCTATTTTGAGGGCCGCGTCCGTTGTTGATCAAAATTCGAAGCTGGTTTGACTGCATGCGAATTCCATTTTGTAGATCTACTATTTCTGAACATTTTTGGGCTTGGAGAACTGCTTGGTTGTGTCCGGAGCATCTGTTATAGTGAGGAACACCTTTCGTTTCATGCGAAAAGGTTTCCGGCTGCCCAAGTTATGTCAGTTTAGATCTGGAGGTATAAAGCATTTATTTTGCAGTTATATTTGTTAATAGTTATAATTTTTTTCTGTATTAAGGTTTTATTTATTTGTCAGATCTATACTCTCTTCTCTGTGTATGCTCTTTGTTGTGCGCTCCGTGCGATCTCGGTAAATCAGAAACAGGAAAAAGGGATTTTTTTGCTACATATGCTCTTTCCCCGTGTCTTTGTGCGATCTCGGGAAATCAGAAATAGTGAAAAAATTGATAGTTGCCAGTAAGGCTAACCAAGAATCTAACATTCTGCCATAAGGCTTTGCATTTCATTTTTTTTTCTCATTTTTTGTGTTTTTGATGCAGGAAAAGGCATGCACACCGAAGAAGAAGAAGAAGAAGAAGAATCCTCCCTTTCTCCTTTCTAAAATAACATGATCCTTTTACTATCTCACTTGGTGAGGGGTTAGTTTATGAGAATAGAGGTCTTGGGTTCAAGTATCCTTCTCAAGCTTCTCTTGTAAAAAGTTTTTGTTCAAAGGGGCGAATTTTTTTTAAAAAAAACTGCACTTCATCTCGTTCCCGTAACTATTCGGCATCTACAACTCAATTTTTTCGAAAGGCTAACTTCTTCATCCGGAAACTGTTTTTCGAGCCATTTTTTTTGAAACGGCCTAAATTTTCGAGATCTTTCCATTGGAGCAGTTAGTTTCAGCTTTTCTCAGCTTTAGTTTTTTTTTTAAATGGAGAGTGCATGCCTGGTTATTCTTAACAACACCAATTATTTCCAATGGCTACCTCACATGGTAGATATACTTAGAAGTAAAGGGCTTTATAGAATAGCCACAAGACAAGAAACTAAATCTTTCGATGATGATAAAGTTGCTAAATGGGAAAATAAACAAGATCAAGCATGAGGGTTGATAGGAATTTCCATTGCTCAAGATCTTCGATTTCATATCCTTGACATTGACACCCCTGATTAGGCCCTGGAAAAGCTAAAAATTGTTTTTGGCGTTCAAAATCAAATCCAGGCCCACCAGCTTGAAAATGAGTTGCTTACTTTGGACCCCAATAATTTCTCCTCCATTGAAGATTTTTTGTCCAAATTTAAGACCCTCTGAATTCTTTTAGAAGGTTGTAAGATCAAAAAAGACGATGGTAGCCTCATATATTGCATTCTTGCTAAGCTTGGTCCTGCATACTTTGTATTTGTTTCCGCCTTCCATTCCACTAGAGAAGCCATCATTTCTTCAGGAACCACCTACAAGAATCCCTCTTTTGATGCCTTTTGTGATTCTTTGATAAGAGAACAAGAAAAAATTTTACACCTTGGTCTTATCATTGCTGGAAACACTTCTAAGAAAGCCTTGCAGCCCAACAACAACCATAACAAAAGAATCCCAAGAAGCAGTATCCTAAAAAATATGGTCCTAAACCAAACAAGGGCCCTAAGAAATTTCAGCCGCAAACTGAAAAATCAAATCACCAAAATAATAAGGCAAATCAAAACAAAGGGAAGACGACAGAGAGACATTGCAACTTTTGCAACCGGGATGGCCATATAGAGTCCAAATGTTTTAATAATGTGGAAACATTAGAAGCAGCAATGAAGAAGCACAAGATCAATTTGGAGCACTCTTCACCTTCATTTTCAGGCATGGCACTTTCTGCTTGTGGTTGTCAAGCATCAAGATCTGGTTATGCATTAAATTTATCTTCTTCTTCTCCTTCTCATGAGTGGTTCATTGATTTTGGAGCTTCTGACCACATGGCTAAAAATAAATCCATGTTTTCTTCTTTAAATGATTGTAACACCAAACATATTTATGTTGGTGATGATAGATCTCTTAGTGTTGTAGGATCTGGAACCATTCATCTAGATAATGGTTGGTTTAATGATGTACTATGTGTTCCTACCTTGTCATGCAACCTTCTATCTGTTTATCAGATAACTCATTTAGGTGAAGGGAAAATAGTAGAATTCTCACCTCATGATGTTGTAATCAAGGACCTCAAATATCCTAAACATATTCTAGCTACTGGCATTGCTGATGATTCCACAAGGTTGTATAAGTTTGAAAACTTTGGGTCATCATCTCTTCCCTCTGTTTTTGTTGCTCATAATGATGATGTCAGCAAACTTTGGCATGAGCGATTTGGTCACTTAAACTATTTCTCTCTTCAAAATCTATGTAAGGAAAATATGGTGACTAGCCTTCCTATGGTATCTTGCCGGGATGGTGTTTGCTCCGGATGTGTACTCGAAAAACATGATCAGGATATTTTTGACAAACGTGCCTCTTGTCACGCATCAGCACCTTTGCAGCTTGTGCACAGTGATTTATGTGGTCCACTTCCTGTTGTTTCTTTCTTTGGTTGCAAGTACTTCTTAACTTTCATTGATGATTTTTCCAGACGCACTTCGGTATATTTCTTAAAACTCAAGAGTGAAGTTTTTAACATGTTCTTGTCCTTTAAGGCCTTTGTTGAGAAACAATTTGGACATCAAATTCTTAAGTTAAGATTAGAAAATGGCGGAGAATATGTTAACAACAAATTTATCAACTTCTGCACTGAGCATGGCATTCAATTGCAACATACTGTTCCATATACTCCACAACAAAATGGTGTAGCTGAAAGGAAGAATCGCACCTTAAAAGAAATGGCTAATTGTATGGTTCAATCTAAAGGACTTGGTCTCAATTTTTGGGCAGAAGCCATTAAATGTGAAAATTACATAGTAAATCGCACTCCTACTAAGGTTTTAAAGAATATAACTCCAGAAGAAGCTTGGAGCTCAATCAAACTAGATGTAAGTCACTTTCGTGTTTTTTGAAGTGATGCTTGGGCCCATATTCCAGATGCGAAACATAAAGCCTTAGAACCTAAGAGTGAAAAATATATTTTTGTTGGATATTCTGAAGATATGCCTGCGAGCCTAGTTCGGTGGGTGTGCCACCTTTGGCCTGCGAGCATGATTCGGCATATGTGCCACTTCTCTCTCTCTCTTCTATTTTTAATAGCATTCCTTCTAGTTCAGATGATGACGGCGAGGATGACAATCCTCCTCCACCGCTTCCAAGATGGGTCCGCTCTACTCGGGATGCAACAGGTTCTCTTGCAGGTGACCCTGCCGATCGATGACGTACACGTTCTCAGTTTGAAAGAGCCTCTTCCTTATTGGCTCAAGTTCTAGAAAAACTTGATCCAGAAACCTTTGAAGAAGCCTTCGGTCATCCAGATTGGGATGAAGCTATGAATGAAGAGTATCGTTCCTTATTGGAAAACAATACTTGGGATCTTGTTCCTCTTCCAAAAGGAAGAAAACTTGTCAGATGCAGATGGGTTTACAAAACAAAGTTTGGACAAGATGGAAAAGTGGATAGACATAAAGCTCGTCTTGTCGCTAAAGGTTTTTCACAAGTTGAAGGCATTGACTATATTGAAACCTTCTCCCATGTTGCCAAAATGAATTCTATCCACCTTGTTCTTTCCCTTGCTGCCTCCTTCAAATGGGAAGTCCATCAGATGGATGTTAAATCCGCCTTCTTACATGGAGATTTGCATGAAGAAATCTATATGGAACAACCCCCTGGCATTATCCAAAAAGACTCCAACCTTGTTTGTCGCCTTAGGAAGTCTCTCTATGGTCTCAAACAAGCTCCTCGGGCTTGGTATGCCAAAATTGATAGATTTCTCTTAGATAATGGCTTTTCTAGGTGTCATTCTGACAACACTGTCTGCACCAAGAAGGTGGGTAATTCCTTCACCATCCTTGTTCTTTATGTTGATGATCTTATCCTTACTGGTAGTGATCCAAACCATATAAACCATGTGAAGTCTAGCCTCAAAAAGAAGTTTGAAATGACAGACTTAGGACACTTGCGTTATTTACTTGGTCTTCAAGTCTTGCAATCCAAGGAAGGCATTACCCTCTCTCAGTCCAAGTATGCCTGTGATCTTCTACACCACTTTCACATGGAAGACTGTAAGCCTGCCCCTTCTCCCTTTCAGTCTAGAGTCAAGCTTTCAGTCAACTGTACTACCCCTGAAGTTGATGCTACCTTATACCGTCGGTAAACTTTTGTATCTAACCCATACCCGTCTTGACCTTTCCTTTGCCATTGGTCTTGTTGCTCGGTTTATGCACCAACCTCATGAAAGTCACTAGAAAGCAGCTAAAAGAATACTTCGATATATTCGAGGTACAATTCAGTTCGGGATTCATTACAGTGCAGGAGCATCTCCCTTGTTGATTGGTTTTACTGATTCTGATTGGGCTAGTGACCCTGATGATCAGAAGTCCACTGTAGGATATGTATTCACTCTTGGTTTAGGATCTATTACTTGGTCTTGTAAGAAACAAAGTGCCATCTCCCTTTCTTCAGCAGAAGTAGAGTATCGTGGTGCAGTTGAAGCCAACAAGGAAGCCATGTGGCTTCGTCAGATCCTGTCTGAATTTGGTCCTCATCAGTAGCATCCAACTACACTTTGGTGTGATAATCAGAGTGCCATTCAGCTATGTAAAGATCCAGTTCAGCATCAGCATATGAAACACATTGAAATCCACATACACTTCATCAGAACGCTCATTCATGATTGTGTTCTTGAAGTGCAGTATTGTCCGACCAATGATCAAGTAGCCGATATCTTTATGAAGGCTCTCACAAAAGCGAAGTTTACCAAACTTCGATCCATGCTTGGAGTTCAGGAAAGTTGTCATTAAGGGGGGATAGGCTCTAATGCCTCCTTCCTTCTCCTATTGTGTCACTTTTGTAAATCTTTCAATCCTATCCCAATTTGTTCTTAAGGGGGGATGTTAGGATATTTCGACACATAGGAAATAGGCTCTTTTGTGTCACCTTTGTAAATCTTTCAATCCTATCCCAAGTTGTTCTTAAGGGGGGATGTTAGGATATTCTAACACATAGAAAATAATTAAGAATAACTTAGTCTAGTGTAGAGTTAGGTAAAGTGTGTTTCTTTACCTTGTACATTTGTAACTTATAATTCGACGGCCACGATTTGTAGTGATTCGACAATTATCTCTCACCTCGGTATTAACAACACTTGATCCGTGGCTTAACACCTGATTGGTCCATGATCTCTATTTAAAGAGCATGGAGGGTCATTTGTCCGGTAACCGTTTATGAGAGAAACATACGTAACTTTTCTTTTATATTAATAAATTCTTTGAAGTGGCCGCGTTGGCTTAGGGCGTAAATTGTTTCCATCTTTAAGGGTTTTAACCACGTGATTATACTAGTGTACTGAATTGTGATTTGTTTGTGAGAGGTGACTTTTGGTTCTTGATCTATGGAACTTACTCTGTAAATTCCTACAATAAAATCTTAAATGGAATAATATAAAAATTGAAAGAAATATTGATTCGCCCGCTTCTTAGTATTTCCAAAAAATTGGTATTAGAGGTAGCTTCTTCAAGATCAACCTAATAATTGGAAGAAGGATTTTTTTGAATCACAATGGCTCCCTTCCTTGACGAAAAAAAAAAATCCATAAGAAGAAGAAGAAGCAAATACGGATGAACTCTTGATCAATGCCTTAGAAGAAAATGATAGACTCGGGGAAAAGCATGGAAATCCATCTCAAAAGTCATATTCCTCAAAACCGAAAAAGAAGATGCCAAACGAATAGAAGAATTTTTCAACAATAAATAAAAAGAAAATGAACAAATTTGTGGAAATTGGAAGTTGAAGTGGCATCTTTTTAAGAGTGGAAAAAAGCCAAAAATAATTTGAAGAGTTCTCAAATCTTGGATGTTATTCTTAGCTCCCGAAATCAATCACATGAAAAAATGGACTTGGCCATATAGGTGAATCTTTAAATTCAAAAGAAGACACTAATATTCATCATGAAGAAATACTTTGAAGTTTTGTTAAGGTTCTTAAGGGACCCATTACAGTAATCCTCAAGTAAACAAAAGGAATGAGAAGTGGTCCCTCCCAGAAAGGAATGGCAGTGGAAGGTCCACCGAGCACTAGGATTGCGCGATCAAGCGAGACTGATAAATTCACTTAACAGAGACGTAACTGGACCGGGCTTTTACGGAGACCCTTGCGAATGAGGTTGGAAGCTTCGTTATTTTGTACTACCTCCGCTGCAACCCAACGCTTTTTCCACATAAGACAAGGGGAAAAAATTATTCTTCTCGCAATAATTCTGAGCAGTTCAGCCGAAACGAAAGCAAAACAATGGGGAAATTAGGAGACGCAAGAGGTGGTTGTTGTGGCCAGTATTTGGATCGAATGCTGTGCAGGTGCATCATACAGTTTCTTGGTTATCCGCTACAACAATGAATCATGTGAGCTCTTGTTCCCATAACCAAATTGTTTACAGGCATGGATGTGCCCATTTGGTTCATCAAACCCAATCCTAGCCTCGGGAAGATATTAGATTATTTCTCTACTATGCATGCTTTTCTCTCTTATCACACACACAAATAACGCCAATATTTCACACACAAATAATGAGCTGCTGCTCTTCTATTAATCATAAAACTCTGAATCATAAAACTCTCTTACTCTCTTGAAAGCAATGAACCCATGACGGGTATTTAACCTAATTGACATGCAAACACTCTCACAAAAAACTGGACTTAATCAACTCGCTAACTCGCTCACCAAATATAACTGAAACTCAACTCAACTAACTAACTCCACTTAACTGCATGAGGAAGTAATTATATATTTTAACACTCCCCCTTAATTACGACCTCTAAACTAAAACATAACTCATGACAACTCAAACATGCCTGCTGGTCTATGTCTCAGCTAGGCTTACAACTCCCAAGTTTCTTTTGTGAAACTCAAACAAATCTACTGCTAATGGCTTCGTAAAGATATCAGCCATTTGATCATTCGTTCTACAAGGCTTCAAGTGAACTTCTCCATTGTTCACTAGTTCTCGAATAAAATGATATCTAGTATCAATATGCTTGCTCTTTTGATGAAACACACTATTCTTGGATAGTGCAATCGCTGATGTGTTGTCACAATATATTGCTGTTGATCCTTGCTGTTTCTGCTTGAGTCCATCCAATACTCTTCTTAACCATACTGCTTGACATGCTGCTGAAGTCGCTGCTACATATTCTGCTTCTGCTGATGATAATGTCACAATAGGCTGCTTCTTAGATGCCCATGCTATCACACCTGAACCGAGATGGAACACATAACCGGATGTGCTCTTCCGATCATCCAAACTTCCTGCAAAATCACTATCTGTATATCCAATCAACTCTTTCTTTTCTGTACTTGCATACATTATGCCATAATCTCTGGTTCCTACTATGTATCTCAGAATTCTTTTTCCAACACTCCAATGTGTGTCTTTTGGAGTCTCCATGAATCTGGAAATCAAACTCACTCCCTGCATAATATCTGGTCTTGTAGCTGTGAGATACATGAGGCTGCCAACCAATCTTTTGAATAGAGTTGGATTGACATCTGCCCCTTCATCATCCTTACTCAAC